>CAJQUW010010519.1:0-239216 GCA_907163375.1 Prostheceraeus crozeri
GTGGTGGTGGGGGGTTTGTGGGGGGGTTTGGGGTGTGTTGGGTTTGTGGTGGTGTGGGGTGTGTTGAGATGTGAAATTAGTTTTTTTATTTTTGATGAGCTGTTTATGGAGTATTGTATATGAAATAGTTTGAATTATGATGGAAACAATTATGAATGAGTTGAGTGATTAGTGTTTAGATCGACATGAATTATTTGTAAAATAGTGGGACGTTGATGGTTAAGGGGATGTTAATTGAGAAGGAATGAATGTATGGTAAGAGAATTGTATTTTTAGTTAGTTTATATGGTATTATTGGAATGATGGGTTTAGTGGGGGGTGTTTTTTTTGTTTTGGGATTTGTTTTGTGTGAGTGAGGGTTTGTTGGTATTGGTAGTATAGGGTGAGGAGTTGGAGTGTATATATGTTTTGAGGTATTGATAGGTATTTAGATGGGGGAAATTAGATATTAAGTGTGTTTGATGATAAATGTTTTTATTAATGAATGTTTAAATTATAAGTGGTTGATAATTGATCATTTTATATAGGAGGTTTGTGTTTAATTTGTTATATTGTTGGGGGAAGATTTTTTGTTTAATTGTTAGATTTATACTTGTGGAATGGTGATAATATATTGATTTGAATTAAAAATTTTCTTTTGTTCATAGTTTGGTTTGTACATGTTTTTTCATTGAGATTAATGATATTAATTTTGTAGATAAATTGAGATGTGGGATGATTTGTATTTCTTGATCTATTAAGAAAATGAAAGGGGGAGATGTTATGAGGTTGTATTTTTGTTTTGATAATGTTATTAATAAGATGAATAGTTTGTGATAATTAAGGAATGAAAGACTTATTGTTTGTAAAACATTTATTATTTGTTGGTTATTTTAGTAGAAATGGCGTATCTAATGCCATTATACGGTAAATTTTGTGTATGATATTTTCTTTACATTCCAAGCGAATGTATGGCCAAATATGTTTCAATAATTGATGTATTATTCGAAGATTGACGACACTTTAATCGAGATACAATTTTAGGGAAATCAATCGACCGTTGAGGCAAATTAAATTTTTATTCTCGTAGAAACTGATTTGGGACCTGACGGCCCTCAGATTTCGAATATTGCGCTCAAGATATCTGAACTGATATTACATTGTATGCTAAGACAACAGATAAAACAGATCGACGATTTTAGGACATTATGAACTTATTTTGAAACAATCAATTTGTCTGATAAAAACATCATGGTTTCCAATTACACATTCATGCAATATTCCTATTGATCTTGTGATAGATAAATATCAGCTAAAACACAGAACGTGTACATCCAATCTTGTTAAGAAAAAATGATTTTATTTAGAACCATATATTATTCAGGTTGGTGGTACTGATTGTCTTCAATACCTTATGTTTTCAAGGGAATACTGCTAATATAAAACCGCTGTGTTCAGTTAATTATGATAATTTTTTTTCATAGATTTTCATTAAGGGAATGTCGGCATTTAACATCTGTGGACTGTTTGCAAGTTGCATGCATCAATTATCATACTTGTGAAAGATCAACAGCAGTGTGCGTTTTAAAGGTTGCAAACGCTTGGCTGCTTTAGAAAGTGAATATGTGGCGTTGAATGGTTTATGTATCAAGTTTGGATCAGTTAATGCCCATAAATTCTACAATAGGGTGTCAACTGATAGAATACTTGAGGATCGAAATTCGTTGGAATATCCGTAAAGGCACAAAAGAATCAGGCTGTTGTTAAATTCTTATATAGATATCTGAAGCCAGTTCGGAAATTATTCACAAGCAGCACTGGTATGGTAGAGAAGAGGTCTACGTGATGCAAAGGAACTTAGTGCTTTAATTGCTCAAGTTGTTAGCTATGACTTTTGTGACGAAGTACCTCATGTGATTTTATTATACAAAGAGTTGGTAAATCCGGGACAGGTCAGCTAAGTATGCATCTCATTAACTGTCACTACTGTGGCGAGCTGGTGTTCACCTTCACAGAACTTTCTATGCACCGTATTTCTTCTATTACAACGCGGACCCCTCATACAGCCCAGAAAGCCTACTTTTGCTACATCTTCCAATACACAGGGGATCGCCCAGACTGTGATTCAACAAGGAACAAACTCACTACTTTTAGGCTACATCAGAAATTCATAGGCAAGGCTATCAATTGATTGGACAGTCATTGAATCAAATTCCATTAGCGACCTGTCTTGCAGTTGTCGTTAAGCCAAAAAATTTCGGTTGGAGGGGTGTGTCATTGCTGCGTGAAAGGGGGGTAAAACAAAACTTGAAGAGTCTGTCTTATAATTGCATTTTATTCGCATTATCCAAAACTAAAATACGTGAAGAATAGTTATTTGCGTAACAAGTGCAAAGTATCCGTCTTTATTGTATTTCTAGAGATCAACAGGTCTATACACGAGCCTGAAGAGCGAGGACATAGTTTGTTGATAGTTGTAAAAAATCCACCTCTAATTGTTATAGAATTTTAGATATCAACGGTATTTCTTGAGATTTCCATGTAGAATTTACTGTTTTAGAGGATGAAAGACTTTCTATGTGCTAATGTATTTCAATGAAGGAGTACAATAATAGTTATTTACGCACCTACTGCATGATTGCTTCATTATTGCATTCCACGAGATAGATATCTTAGATGCCCGAACACGCACGGTGAGGTCTAAAGAGTTTGAATGCTATGATGCAGTCCTATGTACGAGTTGCGTGGAAAATTTTATTTAGCGACGTGCTATGATGATTAAGGACAGATTGTGATTGACATGTCTATGATTATCAAGAATATTTGAATAGAAATTTAACTGCACCAATAATGATATGATGACAGCTATGTTTTGAGGGCGTCAATGGCAAATTAGAGGGCCGCGAAATATTTCTATGGTTTCATTTCCAGGCCATGAATTTTCCGGGCCGTTAATGAATTTCTGGGCATTATCAAAGATATCAGTCTTATATACATGGTATACAATGCTAATATCTATTCACAGATTTAGTCTATACTAGCAGGACAAGAGCACTTATACTGGGTATAGATTCGCTCCTTCCAGTGCATTGGAGTAGATATTATCTCCCGCGCGGGCAAAAATCTGCTTCACAGGTTAAATGAAGGATCTACAATACATGCACGGAGACAAATAAAGACTGTTTATTGCACTACTTGAAATGTAATATTGGGATGCACTCTTTACAGATCCCTGTATGCACTTTTTGGAAAGCACTAACATTATGCAACCAATAATCATGGAAATTATTACATTGTAAAATATAAAATACCTTCACTGATGATAAACAACTTTACATCCCGTACTAGGACTGTCTAACTAAAATAGAACAAGGCGTGGTTGTTAATAGAAGAAAATACTGGTATGCATCTTCTCCTAAATACTCGATATCTCAGGTGCACACCCTTTGGCCAATTCTGACCACTTTCTGAATTGCTGAAATACGCAATTGACCCAACTCCGGGATACACCTTCACACTAAGGTTGCTGACGCTAACATCGATCTCAGATGGCGCAAGAAGCCGAAGTACTGTCGCGGATTTTATAATAATTTTTATAACACATCGAGACCGAATATTTTCTGTTTTCCCGGGAGTTTTCAGTCAAAATGGCTTTCATTGGAAAACATTGCTGAAACAAGTTGTTATCATCAGATAATACCAGTTTACCATTTGTCCGATAAACTCAACGACATCATGCACGAATGAAACTCTGACACAATATGCAACACTTGGTAACAACATTCTGGCAACCTTCTGGAAAGTATTGTTGAAGATAGATTTGGTTATGAAAAAACGTTATGGTTTGCTGGTTTATTTTTAACTTCGTGACTTGCGGTTATTATCGGGGTTTTAGAAAGATTGCTACAAAAGCCTCTTAGGAGACATTAAAACCCAACAGCCTCCAAAAAGTCAAGAACAATTGTTAGTGTAAAGAAAAACATATTTGTAACACGAACAATGTTTTTTTATCAACAGATACCCATCCTACTTAACAAACTCAATTCAGGAACATCTTCTGTATTTAAGCATCCATAACATAATTAATCCATCCATGTCCTACAATATTGCAATAATTTGTTGTGGCCTGACCGACCCAACTCAAAGAAAGAAACTTTCATTCTTCGTATGAAACTTGCAATTAATGCCCGATATTCAGCTATATCTCCGTGGCACAGTGGTTCCATATTTTGGCACAGAGCTCGAGCTCGGGAAGTGTCATTGGAATTGTGTTCAATTTATCAGCTTTATTCATTGCGTTCAAGATGGAATGTGCAGCGTTATACCAATTTTCATATCCAGTTGCTGAATTATCTGAGGGAAATCGGTTGTTGGCCTAGAAAAATACATACGAATGTACCCAGACAATAAATCGAAATACTAGGTCAATAAACCACTCATGAATATTCGACATTTTAATGGCAATATATCACTGATATTTGGCTTTACACAAAGAAAGTCCTCGTCCGTAGTTTTAATGTACGAGTCTCCTTCGGAGGCTCGTACATTAGATCAATTGACTTGGACCTTCTCATCGTGTAAAGCCTGATATCAGTTATGTGTAATATGCTTATTGGTCAGCAAGAGCATCTATTGGTATATACGTATAGGATATCACACTGATTTCAGTAGATAAACGCTGAGAATCTACGAGTATCATAAGCTACCTATTCTCCCAGCCGGAGGCGAGGTTCAAGCAGTGTTTATCTTCGGAAATCAGTGTGATATCCTAATTTATATGACCGATATCTTAAAGGGAATGAAATTCATAAAACTCAAGCGTTTAACACTGCAAATGTTGACAACATGAAAGACATGTTTAGTGGAACTTTCTCAAACTGTGTATTCAATGTCAAGTTTGAGAAGAGACAATGTGACGCGACTCATCATAGTATGATACTTATTGTTGATGAATTATTAAAATTTGCTCAATTTACTAATTTATCATAGTTTTCAATATTTTACTATGGATCTATGTACCCAGTAGAATAAACGATTGTATTTGCTTATCGGTTAATATTTCTACAATTCTTACTGATATCGGTCATATAAATATTGGTATAATGCAAGTTTTTCATAACAAGCACGCATATGAGAGTGCATGATCTGTAGATGTGCTCTATACAAAGCATATTCAAAAAATGCCTATTCGACTTTAATCTACAGTAATAACTTGATAATATCGTGCATGTAACCAATATGTCACATTTACTGAACCGGCGGTGTGGCCTTGTGGTAGTGTTCGCTGTGCGTCCGGGAGACCTTGGTTAGACTATTAAAAGAGGTACACTCCGCATTCTTGCTAAACACTCGGCACAAAAAGAGTGAGAGTGGGATAAATAACAACTCGGCCACATGGAAGAAAGTCTCCGTGCCTCAAGTTCATACAAGGTTCATTCATTCATTCTCCATTCGAAATAAGAGTTCTCGTACATGAGATTTTTCAATCCTGGCTATTTATGGAAGACAGTCTGATTCGACAGTCAAGTAGCTTTGAAGTAGTCAAGATATGTACACTGCTGTGTAGGTTTCAGGTACGATTCTGTTCTCTGCATAACTTCGTGCTAGCATATTGTGCGAACGAAATGTTAAGATTTCAAATGGGATCGTGCTGACCACAATTTCCACTTTACTGTAAAGTGCTAACAGTTTGGTGGGCATAAACTGCGAGATTGTGATGATTTAACGTCACTACGCTCCCATACTGTTGGCTTGAACGGTGCTGCTGTTCTTGTCGACTTCCAATGACACTTTCGGGGCTCGACCTGTGAACCGAAAGATCACTAGGCCACGGAGACCACATGCTAGAGATGACAGCTAATTGGATTTAACGGCTAGAAAAGCACTAGCCACTATCCGGTCCAAGTGAAAAGGTCAGCTCAAGCTTCATTCTCAGCAAGCAAAATGAGTTTCAATGAGAACATCTTCATGAACATTCCTCGTTTGAACTAATTTAAACTCTGTCAGTAATTCGGTTAAATCAAAGCTATGTGGATTAGAATACGAAATAAAGGATATCTAACACGACGAATTGAAACGAAAATAAAAGGTAGGGAAAGGCACTAGCGTAAGAAATGAGCTATATCTCATTGGCATTGTTTTTATTAGTTGCGTCATGCGATTGGAACACGAGGAAAATAATATGACAACGACGATGTATGTTCTTGTATACAGGAACTACCTGTACGACGCAAAGGCAGCAGCAGCAGCAGCACACATGGACGCGTGGGTTAATAGTGACGTTGCCAATAGTAAATCATTGAAATACTGAAGCTTCAACGAGGGCAGTGCCGACCACTGGTTACAGCAATATTACATTGCTGTAAATCACACTCCGCTTATCTGTTGGATACTAAGGAGTTATGTTAGACAAAAACCATTCCTTGTTATTTTAACATTAATCACTGGCTACCGAATTTCTAACCACAGACAAACCAAATTTGTGGCAATCAGTATTAACAGAAGTGAAATATAAACATTCACAATTAAATTTCTATGCTCAATTCAGTTTATTGCGATACTTAGATATCTATGCTCAATTCAGTTTATTGCCGATACTTAGATATCTATGCTCAATTCAGTTTATTGCCGATACTTAGATATCTATGCTCAAATTCAGTTTTATTGCCGAATACTTAAGATATCTATGCTCAATTCAGTTTATTTCGAAACTTTAGATATCATATGCACAATTCTGCTCAATTCAGTTTATTGCCGATACTTAGATATCTATGCTCAATTCAGTTTATTGCCGATACTTAGATATCTATGCTCAATTCAGTTTATTGCCGATACTTAGATATCTATGCTCAATTCAGTTTATTGCGATACTTAGATATCTATGCACAATTCAGTTTATTGCGATACTTAGATATCTATGCACAATCGGATTTTTTATGTTTAAATTTTAATGCAGAATCGGTTTATTTCCAACGCTTAGATTTCGCATGCATCCCGAATTAGTATCTAATCATTGGAACTGAGAGCAAATAGAAATATTAAGAATATTTTTTTTCACTTCGTGCTGAAAGAAGATTTTTGAAATTTATTATGTCAAAATAGTTACATATTTACTTTCTCGACCAATGTTAGTGTAAATTATACATTCAATCTTCGAGGGAGACGAAGACAACAGCATGCTATGTCTAATCTCCCTGCAAAACTAACAGAAAGCTATGCATGATTAAACTGAGTCTAGTTTGACCGACAAACTAGTAAATGAGAGCACTCTCTCGTTGACCAAATAAGTCCACATAATTCTTGTACTTCAAATGAGTTTGAAAAATGGCTTAGGCTTAAGACCGTGACGAAAATTTCACCAAATATTTTCTGGAATTTTACTTTCATGAAACAGCTGCCTCAAGTACATGTTGTTAGTTCTAACAAGTCACACTACTAGTGAGGCGTATTTCCGAGTTGGTGACACACCTGACAAAGATGCTTTTCTTCAAAATAGTAGTTAGAAATTATTTACTATAAATCATTTTTTCTGACTGCAGTACTACTGTAAAGATTTTGACAGTAGCGCAATATTCCAAAAATTTATGAAATATCAAATGATTCTGATTTCTCAAATATTTCAAATGAATTTACAGTTGACACAGTCAACCCTCCAATTGTCCACGCAGAAGGAAAACAACAAAATAAACAAAAGGAAAACTTAGAACAATAGACGGTGGAGCGGCGAGTGCTAGTAGCAATGGTAGTAATGACGTCAATTACTTACCCTCATCACACGTGGAAGTTCGCGGGGCTAAGGAAGAGAGAAAAGTTTGGAATTTCGCTCATTTCCTACATCAGATTATCAGTCGGTTTGAGTGCAAGAACATTATGTGCATCACATGTTTGGGAAATGTCTCAACGTCTATTTAACGTTATTGTGATGAGAAAAAAGAGAAATCCAGTCGATTAGCTTGCTCAATTTCTCGATGCTCACCGTCCCGTTACAACGAGAAAATAAGCAAACAAATGGAACTGCAACAAAATGTCAATTCTCATGTTCTAAACTACACACATGCACAGCATCGATGGCAAAGTAGACAACAGTCCCACAGACAAACGGCACAATCATTCAACGGCTGATTTTGGTGAATTATGTCTATTGTATAGTGAAGATGGCAATTACGGCGGATGATCGTCTGGTGTGCGGCTCGCGGCGGCCATCTCGATTTTTTTGGGCATTCGCTTGCGGACACGGTCATGTACAATAGTGGCTTCATTTGCGAATTCATACCGAATAGTGGATATACAGGTAGGGATTCATGGCGGCAAACATGACGTGGGTCTATATGACGGGAGCTGCTGACATTATCTTCCTAAATTCGCGCACAAAGGGCTTAATAGCATGGCTTTGTAGATCTTAAAACGTTTAATACAAAAATCAAATTCTGAAGTGTCACAGCCAGTCGCTTTCGGTTATAGGTAAGGTTGAAAGATTCCCATTGGAATCCAATGGTAAAATTCAAGAAATATCTATGGATTGTGAAGCACTTGACAATTTTCGTACATTTTCTTTTGTAGAAAAGAAACTATTTATCAGAATGCCATGAAATTTGAAACATGATAAGTTCAGAACATCAACTTCGATATAAAAGTTGTAGTGAGTCACATGATTCTGTATTTGATGTTTGAGAGCTAAAATGAGTAAATATCATGTTTTGACTTAATTTTGGCGATTTTACTCATTTTGTAGAGGTTCTCAGACATGTTCGAGACGTGAGGCTCGAAGTTGATGTTCTGAACTCAATCATGTTTCAAATTTCATGGCATTCTGATAAATAGTTTCTTTTCTACAAAAGAAAATGTACGAAAATTGCCAAGTGTTTCACAGTCCATAGATATTTCTTGAATTTTACCATTGGATTCCAGTGGGAATCTTTCAACCTTACCTATAAGCGAAAGCGACTGTCTGTGACACTTCAGAATTTAATTTTTGTACTAAACGTTTCAAGATCTACAAAGCCATGCTATTAAGCCCTTTGTGCGCGAATTTAAGAAGAAAGTGCAAGTAGCTCCCGGACTACTCATGTATGTAGGCTAACCACATTATGCAATTGACTTTAGTCACTATCGAATTTAGTGACATCGTATTATTTAGTCACTGTTTCTGAAAGCTAGATCTAGGCACATATTGGCTGACAAGTGCCAAGCTTTGTATAAGCGAAGCGTCAAATGGGTGAACATCGACCCATCGGCACCTAGCATCTTCGTGCAGCAGGATACTGCTAAAGCGTGTTGTAGACTAATCTTCACGACAGAAGGATTTTCATATTCTCTAGTCTGATTGGGTTTGATGCAAAAGGCGTGTGTGACATGTAACACTTGACGTCTACTAATGTTTCGTATTGTCATTGGGCAATAGCGACAACGAATTTTCCGATTAATATGCAATAAGATGTCTATTCATCAAATTGCATGTAGATTACAAAAATTTGCAGTATAAAAATCAACTTATCGGCATTTTGGTTGCTTAATTGAAGACCTCCCCTCTAAAACTGCCTGTTGAAAATTACCAGCCTGTCTGCGCCACGTTACCTTGATGTTATAGGACGAATTCTATACACGAGACATTTGTAAAGACATCAAACGACTTTCTCTTCTATGTCATAAACCCAACAAGCGCTGTTCTGTCTATAAACAAAATATTCAACAAACAGCATTTAAAGATCGATTTCAGGAAATTTTATGAAAAGCAGCATAAAGTGATCAATTTCATTACAAGCAGAAAGATTTGTATATAAACGTATAATCGTCATGCCTACACGCAGCAATCAAAACCATACAACACAGTTCATCAACAATTAACTGAAATATTTATTGCATGTAGACCAGAGAGATGCATGAAACATTGCTATTCCAAACCTCTACCCCTGCGATAAAACAAGCGGATCGACGTAGATTTTCTATTTTGAAGTTCTTGATATCATTCATATCGTTAATCAACAATTCAAATAACACTTAAATGATTCTGTATCATCAGCTGGAGGGTGTAGCCACGACATGTGTATGACTTTCGAGAGGTGTCACACTATAAATATGAAAAATGGTTGGCAAGTGATAACATTAATAAATCAAAACGCTATCTGTTGCTTGTGATTTATGTTTGTCTGTCTATCAGTTCATAATATATCATAAAATCATACTGCTCAGCGAGAAAATGATTAACCATCCACATATATAGCGTTGCAGTTTAGATATCAGGTTTAAAAAAATTAGGAATCTCTTAATAGGACTTTATTGAGACTGTAGGATGCATTTTACGTCTAATTCCATAGATATGTATTTGACATTAACGCTTATGCGTGATTACTTCAAGTAGGATAATTTAATTCAAGCTCTGTTACAATACAGACCAATTATTTTGTAAAAATTTTTATTAGCACGGAAAAAATAAGTTCACATCAATATGCAAGTATGCATAGAATTTGTCAATGCGCTCACCGCCTCTGTGAAGCAAAATACTGAATTTTAAATTTAATTTTTTTTATTTGATTATGTGAAGTTTCTTTCACAGAATTAGACTACTAGGTTCTGCTCCTTCAATGCTCCTAGAAGGCAAGTGAGTAACGTGTGTGTTGTATTAACACTTTGGGCACACAAAGCATTCATCGCTGTCTAGCTACATTCAGCACAGAATTAAATATTTTGTTGATCTGCTTCGGTTTTCTTTATCTGCGCTTAGCCGAAGCGCACGCAGATGAATCTAATTCTGTGACATTCAGTGTATGCACTGAGGAATGCTGAGAAGAGGATGGTGAAATCATTTCGTGCGCCAGTCATCTCCTTTAATAATGATCGGAAGGGCCAACATTATGAAGAAAGCTTGTGTGCAATCTTCTGAATTCTTCGAATCTGAAGGAATTGTGGCAATCGAAACACGGATGGCATTTACAGCATTCTGCAACCAACACACGACTGCTTTTCCTATCTCTGTAGGGCATTAAAAACTTCTTTTTGCCCACTTACTAAGTTCCAACATGCCATCGATGTTTTGAATTATTCCTCATTTCTAGCAAACTGAAAGAGTCAAACAATCTAATTTTGTGGTTTCTTCTATCAAACAGTGAAGAAGCAAAATATCGCCGTAATACTGATATTCCACATTTGCCGCTGAATAAACAAGATTCCGCAAAATACCACAAGCGGCAGAATCTCATTTTGCTTGCTATGGACTACCGACAGCATCATTGAGATCTATTAAGCATATGAATTCTCAAAAGCATTAACGGGAAAGTACACCTACTTTGATAAGAATTATCTTGAATGCGCGCGGTAGCAGGTGATGACTCTTCAAGTAGCATTATTTTTAGAAAACATGACGTCAATACCGATACATATTCGGTAGGTGATAATTAATTGTCTTCATGGAATATTTCTACAACTATCACACATTTTTTGCTCTTGAATCGCAAACAGTCGCCCATCGTATTAAAGCGATAACTCAACTTCCTCCACCTGTACTCATGCTTCTGACCATAGAAATTCGACACTCAAAAGTTAAAGATTACATAAAGAGCGATCACAAAATAATTGTCGCCACAGTCTTCTGCCAAACTGACATTGTTCCCTCGATGTATGATTTGTATGAATCATAAGATATCGGACTGTGTGACCAATGATTTCTGATGCCGTTTATAAGCTACTGACAGGCAGCCGTATCACATCACCTGCGTGCTACGTGCTGCGTGTTCAAAGTCATAGATATAGGTTAATAAACTATTCATATCTAGTGAAATTTCAAGCGCAAAAGGCAACAGCTAAGCACGATGTAACAACTATGATCACGAAGATCTATGAATACTATGATGAAGAGCTCTTTATCACACTATTCATAGACATCTTTGTTATGACCTTGCAGTGCAAGCTCATCATTGCATGGTTAGCCACCTTGTCCAATATGCACGTTTGCGTTTCACATGACGTCAAAACGCAACATGTAACACGCAATAGAATGAAACAAAACTCCGAAACGCATTGTCTTTATCCCATTTAACGTTTTGCTGATTTCCGTACTCAGGCTAACCGAACAGCAATGCGATCTGAATAGCTAATATTTCAGATATGGAGATGTAGAATGTCTGTTTGCGATTCTATAGAATGTGTATAAAATGTGCAAAAACCGCAAGTCGTTGATTGGCAATGTGACTTCATTTAAAACATTACTATGTGATGTCACTTGAGAAGATCCTATGTGACAGCGCATTTTCATTTTGTGTGGGAGTGGAAAGATATCTCTCCTATGTAAACCAATAGGTGGAAAAAACAACTTTTCACTTCCACGGGATGAGAATTTTCACTTTCCTTCCCAAAGTTAACTTTTCCAATGAAAACTCCTATAAAGGACAAATCATAGAAATCTACAAACAAGTCATTATTAGCCAGAGACTACCAAGATATCTATATCGTCCCTGGATTATCATCTGGACAGCCATCTATTTTATAATGTGCAATAGACATCTATAAGTCACAAAATGATTAATCTTTAAAATATTTTTCTTAGTTATCTGCTCATCCCTCGCTGCGCTCGGGCTGTACAACATAGCTGCCGGAGGAAAAGTTGATATTTCTTCTTTTAAGAAGATAGGTATTTCTACCCGTCGCATTCGTAGTGATGTCATCGTGTCCAAATAGAAGTGCCTTTTACTCAAGTATCGCCTGTGAAGAACGTTGTTCTAACACAGAAGTTCGCAAAGACATGATCTCATCTGGTCTACATTTCTCAAACTACATCTATGGACACAAACAAGCTGGTAAGGGGAATAACAAGCGGCTTCAACACACAACTGCCTGCCAACCTCATCTGCCAATTCCTTCTCTAGTTTCTTCACCTGACCACCATCCAATTTTTCGCTCGGTCGGTACGTTTCTTTCTCTCCGTTGCCTTTGGTCACATTGAGGAGATAGAGATTACCAAGAGGTGTTTGGAATTTATTGAACATTTTCAGGAGCTCTGGTCGCAGTCTGTAATCGTTGTCCAATCCCAGTGTTCGCCATTGCACAATAATACCATTGGGAGAATCTGAAAGCGAAAGAAAGAATCCGACATTAAACAGCAATCAAAACCCCAGAGTTACTTTTCATGCAGCAGAAATCGGAAAATTCTGCTTCATTCATCAAAAATTGAATATAAATATCCCAACTAAATAGCATAATGCACTTCGATGGAATCGAAAACGCTACATTTAAGACATCTGTCAAAGTCGATCGCCACTACGACTATTACACGACCTGTCTTCCTGGCGCGGCTTCGGCCACTTTTCCACGCGCGAGTCCCTTTCAGGCGCATCGTCGTCCTTTTCATCAGACACGGATACGCGGACACGGCCCTTTTCCCGGATACATCTTCGTCCTTCTTTCCAGGCACGGATACTCGGACACGGCCATTTTCCCGGATACATCGTCGTCCTTTTTTCCAGGCACGGATACTCGGACACGGCCCTTTTTCCGCGCGCATCGTCGTCCTTCTTTCCAGGCACGGATACTCGGACACGGCCCTTTTCCCGGATACATCTTCGTCCTTCTTTCCAGGCACGGATACTCGGACACGGCCCTTTTCCCGGATACATCTTCGTCCTTCTTTCCAGGCACGGATACGCGGACACGGCCCTTTTCCCGGGTACATCTTCGTCCTTCTTTCCAGGCACGGATACGCGGACACGGCCCTTTTCCCGGGTACATCGTCGTCCTTCTTTCCAGGCACGGATACGCGGACACGGCCCTTTTCACCGGCTCGCGCATCGTCGTCCTTCTTTCCAGGCACGGATACTCGACACGGCCCTTTTCCCGGATACATCTTCGTCCTTCTTTCCAGGCACGGATACTCGGACACGGCCCTTTTCCCGGATACATCTTCGTCCTTCTTTCCAGGCACGGATACTCGGACACGGCCCTTTTCCCGGGTACATCGTCGTCCTTTTTTCCAGGCACGGATACTCGGACACGGCCCTTTTCCCGGATACATCGTCGTCCTTCTTTCCAGGCACGGATACGCGGACACGGCCCTTTTCCCGGATACATCGTCGTCCTTCTTTCCAGGCACGGATACGCGGACACAGCCCTTTTTCCGCGCGCATCGTCGTCCTTCTTTCCTGGCACGGATACGCGGACACAGCCCTTTTTCCGGGCGCATCTTCGTCCTTCTTTCCAGGCACGGATACGCGGACACGGCCCTTTTCCCGGGTACATCTTCGTCCTTCTTTCCAGGCACGGATACGCGGACACGGCCCTTTTCCCGGGCGCATCGTCGTCCTTCTTTCCAGGCACGGATACGCGGACACGGCCCTTTTCCCGGGTACATCGTCGTCCTTCTTTCCAGGCACGGATACGCGGACACGGCCCTTTTCCCGGGCGCATCGTCGTCCTTCTTTCCAGGCACGGATACGCGGACACGGCCCTTTTTTCGGATACATCGTCGTCCTTCTTTCCAGGCACGGATACGCGGACACGGCCCTTTTCCCGGGTACATCGTCGTCCTTCTTTCCAGGCACGGATACGCGGACACGGCCCTTTTTCCGGGTACATCGTCGTCCTTCTTTCCAGGCACGGATACGCGGACACGGCCCTTTTTCCGGGCGCATCGTCGTCCTTCTTTCCAGGCACGGATACTCGGACACGGCCCTTTTTCGGATACATCGTCGTACTTCTTTCCTGGCACGGATACGCGGACACTGCCCTTTTCGGGAACATCGTCGTCCTTCTTTCCAGGCACGGATACGCGGACACAGCCCTTTTCCGGGTAACATCGTCGTCTCTTTCCAGGCACGGATACGCGGACACGGCCCTTGTTCACGGGTACATCGTCGTCCTTCTTTCCAGGCACGCGCGATACGCGGACACGGCCCTTTTTCCGCGCGCATCGTCGTCCTTCTTTCCAGCACGGATACGCGGACACGGCCCTTTTTCAAACATCTTCGTCCTTCTTTCCAGGCACGGATACTCGTACACGGCCCTTTTTCGGATACATCGTCGTACTTCTTTCCTGGCACGGATACGCGGACACAGCCCTTTTCCCGGGTACATCGTCGTCCTTCTTTCCAGGCACGGATACGCGGACACAGCCCTTTTTCCGGGTACATCGTCGTCCTTCTTTCCAGGCACGGATGCGCGGACACGGCCCTTTTTCCGCGCGCATCGTCGTCCTTCTTTCCAGGCACGGATGCGCGGACACGGCCCTTTTCCCGGGTACATCGTCGTCCTTCTTTCCAGGCACGGATACGCGGACACGGCCCTTTTCCCGGGCGCATCGTCGTCCTTCTTTCCAGGCACGGATACGCGGACACGGCCCTTTTCCCGGGTACATCGTCGTCCTTTTCATCAGGCACGGATACGCGGACACGGCCCTTTTCCCGGATACATCGTCGTCCTTCTTTCCAGGCACGGATACGCGGACACAGCCCTTTTCCCGGGTACATCGTCGTCCTTCTTTCCAGGCACGGATACGCGGACACGGCCCTTTTTCCGCGCGCATCGTCGTTCTTTTCATCACGCACGGTCGGGTCGGGATGGGAGCCTAGTGGTAATGTCGGGTGGCACTCATGAATGGTTGCTCGGCATAAACGGATATCTATGTTTCAGTTCATCTTCAAAATTTTCCATTCCATCTCTCTACTAATCTTGTTTTCTATCTTTAGTATTACATGAGCAATATCTTTTGCATCACTTCATTTTCAAAACAAGTCTTTCAAACCACTTACTGTACATCGGATGGATCATGTATCGTATAAACCTGAGTTCCTTCTTCCCCGGGATGAACTTCGCAACTTTCTCAAGCTCATCCATGAATCTTTGCTGAAACTTCGTGCTAGATAGATGGTTTAGCGGATTTCTCCGCCTCAGGGGAACCTCCAAGCGATATTTCACTGAAAAATGAAGCAAATTTATTTGAAATGTTTCACAATGAGGATATTCGTTAGCTAACCCACATTAAAAAATAAAGCAAAACACACAAAGTCAAAATCTAAGATATTCAACTTTCAGAAAATACTGGATACGACAATTTGATTTATTAATTATCAATAACGCAAATATGGTAGATAACATATAAGGTTGTATAAGGCGTATAAGGCTATTGAACGTATAAGGCTGTTGAATCTAAATATCAAGTTTCTTCTGCGTTCTAGTCACAGAGAAAAAATTTTATTTGCGTGTGTGTAGTCTAGAGCGGACATAGTTCCATCCCAGCCATTGGATGTAATGGTAGCAAGCGATAGAGATTGACATAGATATTCGTCTGTGTTGGCTTGTGTGATTGGCCAAGCGCGCGCATCGCAAACGTATCTCGTATCAGCGATCACACGAACTTCAGTGGTCAGATCGCAGTCAGGCCTGTCAAGTGAAAAGTGCGTATCCTTGACTGAATTTTCCTCCGTAACAAATTCGTCAAATGGAAAATTATTCACATCACCACACTCTTTACGACCTACATTTACTGACTGTGTACGTTTAATGTGGTATCAATGTTCTGGTTCGTCAGAATTCTGTCTTGAATTTGCATTGCGTTCAATGGAAAATTGATCTTCTTGCCCTCGAGACTAGTTCTTGTCGTGACCATCAGTGTTGGGGGAAAGTCATCTCTAGAGCCAAACACGTGGACAAGGCAATTTATCTATGTGGTTTTGGCAATCGGTCGGCAAACAGATAAAACACAAGTTAGATAATCAATTTTCTCGACCGAAGGTGTAGAAGGCAACGCTTCGATGCCGTTTCGGCTGGCGCAATAAAAGCACGTACATTCAGGGTGGGATTTCGTGATTTAATCTCAAAAAGTTCCAACTGCTTACATTTGGTTTTAGTTACATTTCCGTGAAAGATCGTCAAAGATATCATGGACATGTTTGGGCTAGTTCTATGATAATTAACAATATGTTGATAATAGTTATTTACGCAACTAGTGATGATTGCTTCTTTACAGCAATCCATGAGTTAGATCATGAATACCCGAAAATAGTGACGGCCACCTAAATCGAGCGAGTTCGAATGCTATGATGAAGCATTCTGATGCACAAGTGCGTAGTGCTATAATAAACGACCATGTTTGGCCACGTGCTATGATGATCAAGGACAAATTGTGACTAACATTTCTATGATTATAAGGAGTATTTGAATATAGGAATAATACCCATCTGTAGAGGGCTTTAATGTCGATTATCCACCTCGGATAATCGACATTAAAGCCCGATACAGATGGGTAATTATTCGTATTATAACCCGAATGCATATCTATTCCTCGCGAGCTTTAATGGCTAATGTATTTTCAATACAAATCTCATTTAATGCCCACTGATATAGAAATTTCCATTGCAATCTATCGGACTGTAATGTCTATTATCAAACTCCCTTCCTATCTCCACTATGTTGAACTATGCGTTCTACATTTTCTAATGTAGAACGGAATTTCTATGAATCAAAATACATGTAATCCAATGGGCTACCGTGCTACATTTTTTTACCCTTCAATGACCCAAATTACAAGTAAGATTAGATGATATCTTGGGTATAGATAATAGGCTACACCTCATGCAAATGCCAGTTAAAATATCGGTTCACTTGAAATTCAATGGAAGGAAATGCACATAGAAGTAGATAATAGTACTTTCTTTGGTAGTGTTAATTTCTATGGAAATGCGCATGACATCAATATTGGATAGGCTATCTACTAGGACTTTGGATGCCATGGAAAGCAACCACGTTGTGTCTTAGAGATTGCTCTATATCGTCACTGTCCATAGAGTTTCATTGACATTTCTTGATCGTTTGATCATAGACTTCTAAATTTCTCTGGACAGATAGGTTGAAATTTGCTCCATTGTTCAGGCCAGCAATTCTAAATTAGGACTACTGCAAAATAGACTGTCATCAAGCGGTTATCACATTTTAGAGAACGTATGCCAGAACAATGCAGGTTAAAGCACAGTAATGTATGTTTATTTATGTACATTGAGAGTAAGGACGCATGAGAATGAATGGTTATGCATTGAATACATGTGCTAGTCCTCCGTGTTATTAGTCCAATTTTTGCGATTTTTCTTCTAATAAGTCTCGAATGAGGCATCTGAGATATCATGAACAAATTTCTTTCACATGTTGTTGAAAAATGTCATTGAAATTTCGGAAATCTGATTCATGTACGTGCGAACAGCGAGATTTTTACGAAGTAATCGGAAATGTGATGATATTCATCGATAGTCTGAGCATCGTCCTTTCATTTTTTAAAGAAAGATTACATTTTATTAGACAATTAATTCAGTTTCAGTTATGACAGTATAACCTGGAAAAATGGTTTTTTTCGCTATTCTCACAACTAAAGTTTTTTACATGAAAATAAAAACTATTCAGTTTGATCTCATAAAACACCCTCCAACAAGGAATGTATAGTTGAAGCACATATACGTTTGGTGGAAAAGACTTCCCATGATAAAATTTGCTCATAATTTATGCAGCTTCAGGATGTCGAACATTGCCAACGCACTATTTGTGACTATTACACTCACGACAAAATCACATTTTTTACATTTCAGGAGTGAAGGGCAGCAAGCACCACTTTATATCATCTCGATTATTAGGATTTATAAAAATCAGTTTTTTGTATGCAAGCATTCTCCCTGCATACACATTATCTTCTGTGGTTGACTGCATGATAATTTATCATCAAAAAATTCTCAGACTAAATCCGGAAAACTTCAATAAAGTTATTGTTTTCATTTTCTTGTCACCCTCTGTAAGGTGACGCATGGAGATAAAATAATAAGCACCAGTCATTTGACGTTTGACCCTTCTCAATGTGATCTGGCTGTGCTTTTCCGAGCATTGGTCATTGGTCTCAGAAGAGCCTCCATCACAGGTCAGATCGCCTGATGACTGTTCAGACCTCCGTACAGAAGTAGCTGCTCAGGTTGTAAATGCTTATTGTGTCCATCATGATTGTTTTCATGAAATTGAATGCAAAGAAGGATCTCCGTATAGTTCACTTTTCTGTTTCCCCTCATTTCAGAACATTCGTAGTGTGGAAATCGATGGCTTCTCTTTTCCTCTCGAAACTGATCCTTACATAACAATGGTCAATGCTTCGGTTGGATCTTCCGTCCGTTGAATTCGGCTTCACGGAGCTTTGTCAGTCTTTCCCAAGTAATTACATATTACTGGCTGGTCATCCAGAGATTATCCAGAAGTCATCAGATTGACAACTTTGGAAAACTTGTGATAGATGATAGATACATTATGTGCTGCTTGGAATGGATTTCTCTCTGTGATAAATGCAAATACATATTCGCAGATTTTCGACAGTCAATGTTGCGATGATGCTGTGGGGGAAGATTTCAACTTATGATCGCCATTTTTAGTCCATTATCGTTTTGAGATGTCACAAACGCAGATGAAATGGTTTTCTTTCTAAATTTTTAGACAAAATTGTCATAACAAGAAAAATCTTTCGATTTTGTTTCCATTGCCAGGACATATACTTGAAAACGTGGCCATACCGGGATCGCAGCTTTGTAGTTGTTTGGAGAAGCATCTAGACAGATAAAGGAATTTCTATGGCACTGTACTTTAGATCACGCTGTTTCATTTCTTCAATTTTTCTTAATTGCTTGCCATAATGATCCAAATCCTTCTTGGTAGCATTTGTCTGATTCATGGAATTGAAGGTTACACAAGACGTCACACAAGGTTGCACAAGAATGTTTAGTTAGGATATAATACTTTCAACTAAATCGATGCAATCACAAATTCAAATTTCTTTGTTATGCAAGTAGAGGAATGTATTTGTGTTACACCGTCATTGCATTTCGGTTCACAGCCAACAATGGTATACTGCATTTGCTTGCATTTTGCACTCTAACAAGCTGCAAAATTTGATCTTTTGCAACACGAATGTTGGTTGGCCTGAACATGTATAAAATGATTTCAAATTTTCCTCACCTATCTGTCCAGAGAAATTTAGAAGTCTATGGTTTGATAATAGTGATATAACTACTCCATCTGTACTACCATAGAAAGATGTAGCACTCGGCTTCGCCTCGTGCTACATTTTCTGTGGTAGTACAGATGTCGTAGTTATATCACTATAATGTAATGCAATGGAAATCTCATTTAATGCCCGCTACAATAGATAGTTAGACGGCATTATTGCTTTTTCGACCATTAAAGCTCGCTAACATCACGGATATCTAAACATATGAGGGCTATAATAGAAATTTAACCAGATCAAGTCTTCTGCTAGATGCTCACGAAGCCGTGAACGAATAGTTCTCAATGTTTCACTAACATAGGTGGCTGCTGAGCATGAATGACAAATGCAACAGCGAAGAAAGTACACACAACCTTTCCAAGGGCAGCTCATACGCCTATCCTTACAAGCACATTAGACGCAGTTAACTTCATCGCAATCATTTAGTCATTAGCACATAGAATTCGATAGAAGGGTCGAGAGGCGAAATTGAAGACCAGTACGTTTCAAACTTCCTACTTCTCAAGTGTCCCTTTCACTATGAGATGGGGAAGTAAAAATATCTTTGGACAATCATTTCTCCGTCTATTTCAAGCTAGAGAGCGTTTGACTGCAGGGCATTTGCAAGTAACTGCTCCGTCATCAAATTCATGCCCTCTTAACTTCTGACAGAGTCAGAGCCGTTAGTAACGGATCTGCAAAATATCAAAGCGAAACTTTGAATGGGCCCTAAATAGGTCTACTTTCAAAATGTCAGAGGCTATGGAGTTTTAGGCTAAAATTTTAACAGAAACTCAAAAGGTCTGAAATCGCTCTGTTACTTAAATTCTAGTGTGTCATCCCTTGGACAGTACTATCGAGAGCATTTTGACTTGATAAATGCATAGACAGGGTGTCTCAATAGTTCCGAACCATAGGAAAAATACGGCAATCTACAAAGCAATCCATTTTATTGTACTAACTCTGAATCATTCAATGGATTACAGATATTTTATGCAATATACAAAGTATTTTTTGGAAATCACAGCATTATGTCAAGAGCTAGCTTCTGAAAAGTCACAAAGGATGTTCAAACTGACCACCGTTCTGTTCAATACATTTTCTACATCGATGCAGAGCTGATTCTTGAGCTGATTAATTTCGCAAATTGAGTCAAGAAGGTGGTGTCAGTCGTGCATTAGTTCATCCATGCAAACTGTACCTGATGCAAGAGCTGCATGAAGATGATACAGACAGACGCATGGACAAATCTAACCCTACTCTATTTCTTCCTTTGGGGAATTTGAAGTCGGTCGTATTCAACACCAGACCTAGAACGCTTGGTGATCTAGAGAATAGAATATCGAATTAAATGGCCAAAATTGATGCTAGCGTTATTCTACGAACTCAAGAATCAGTTCTGCATCGATGCAGAAAATGTATTGAACAGAACGGTGTTCAGTTTGAACATATTTTGTGATTTCCAAAAAATACTTTGTATATTGCATAAAATATCTGTAATCCATTGAATGGTTCAGAGTTAGTACAATAAAATGGATTGCTTTGTAGATTGCCGTATTTTTCCTATGGTTCGGAATTATTGTGGCACCCAGCACAACATATTGAGAAGCTTTCTAATTCAACCGTGACAATAAGTACGTAATTATCGAATATACCAATACGCGTGAGAGCAGCCAAAGAGTAACTCCCTTCATGAAGAACTTACCCCAATGACAGTTCTTATTTTTCGATGGAATACCTCTTGTATTCTCAAAAACGGTTCCATCCTTGCGATCGACACAGAAACAGTCCTGATCATAACACTGCAGAGTTACAAAGTTGCCTTCGTCGTCGCATAAAGGCCTATATGGAAATGATCCTAGCTTGCCGCCGTTTTGTGCAATTCTCGATTGAATTCCTTTACATTGTCGATCTGAAAGAGAATCGACTATATTAGTACATGGTCATAATTCATTCAGACAAAGACATTTTTCATCCCAGATCTCTGCTGCAGTCAGACACTCAGTTATGCTAACAAGTTAGGGATAGGCAACCTCTAGAGCAGTGGTGGGCAACCAAGTTGGGATAGCGGCTCGGAAAAGGCTCGCGGGCCACCAATTTTAAAAGGCAGCATTATATGCTTTATATTCTTTTGTTCCGTATTTTTAAGTGCACACATGGGCTGCTGTACCGTGCGTTCATAGTGGTCGTATAACATAGCAATATTTTACATGTAAATGCATGCAGCAGTATTGTACGCAACTAGATGTAATTTGTTTAATATTAAGGAATGATTATTTACTTTCTACTATTCTGCAAACAGGCGTTTAACAAAACGTGGAAGCTTTTCTTGTGTGTAATTAAACGGTAATTTGACTTTTTTGTGGATGTGACTGACATTACCTCATTACGTAGAGAAACATGCTCAGCAGGGTATCGAATACTATGTGACTTAGCAAAAACTCGCGCAGGTGATGACCATTTAGCCATTGTGCGAGAAGATATTCATTATGAAAGGAGCATGGTTGGATAATTCGAATGTGGATTTCTGTTTGTTTGTGCCATCATATTGCTCACTTAGTTGTGAATTAATGGTTTTGAAAATTCTAAAGAGGATCCTTCACCCTTAGATGCACCTCTCAGAGGTCGAAGTCGGAGTGAATCATCATTGATTCAAATAATGTCAGCAGGCCACTTGAGAAATGAGAAGCGGTGGCGGGCCACCCCATATGTCCAGGTGGGCCACCCAATATGTCCCGGCAGGCCACGCGTTGTCCACCACTGCTCTAGAGAGAGCGGTGAAACCTCCCCAGGCGGACAACCTCGAACCCTGGACCTCGTGGTGTCCGTCATCGAATCCCTTAACCAACTCAGCCACACCACTACTTGGTAAATGACCGAAGCTTAAACGTCACTATTCTGCCTTAGAGGCTTGGACGACACTGCGAAATATTTTGTCAGGAAGCCCATCCTACAGACCTCCGATGACACTGCCGGTCAAGTCCTTAGCCAAAGAGCCACGGAATCCACTTCCAAAACTATGTCTACATACATTTGATAAGCTAGAAATGCCATGCTGAAGATATGATTCAGTAATATGGAGCATAAGTGTCCGGGTTAACGAGATTTTGCTGTAGCTGTTTTGCTGGATTTAAAGCAGTGTTTCTCAAACTGTGGTACGTAGAAGCGTTTCAGGTCATTCAAATAATTTGTTTATCTGAAGTTGACTAGAATGGAAATTGACTCAAGGTTGCGGTACATCCGAGGGAACAAAGTTGGGAAAGAAACACCAATGAAAAGCTTAGAATTGCGCATGTGACAGTTTCTAACCCAATGATTCAGCCATTGACAAGTGTATCTAAGTGAAAATGCGTGCGATGTTTGTGCCCCTACTGTGCATTGCATGAATCTTTACTTCCATTCTAGAGGTTCCCTTGTCACCAATTTCTATGTTTCAGGTGGCACACGTGAAACATTCTGTACGGTAATTTTTCGCAAATTTACTTTTACTAAGTTTCTGGAAGTGACTCGTGCAATAGCTAAGACTCCGATCGACGCTTCATTTTGCGGACTCACATCCTGATCGCAATCAGCGCAGGCCGTGAAGTGACATGCTAACGTTGTGTCTCGAATGCGCAACAAACAAATCACTTTGCTGGCGCCAATCAAATACAATACCATACAATCTCCATCTCTGTCTATTTCCCCCTCTGCCGCCCAATCTATGAAAAGATAGCTAATATGAAGTTGTATCTGATGGGAATAATTACCTAGCTCTATCGAGTGGCTGAAAATCAAGGTTGATTTATCATGGCAGCTTCTAAACTTTCAATGATTGTAAAGATACCATAGTGCATATAGCTCACGTTTTATAATTTCTCTACAGCATCAATTTTCATTATCTTAACAGAAGGTCCATCCGTATCATAATTATCGCTATTTCCTTCTTGAAGTGGTACGCGGCAGAGATTCCGGCTGTCAAATGGTGCGTGATGACCAGGGACCTTAGGATTCTGCGAAGCGCAGATTTTCTACAATTTGAATAAAAGTACGTAGACCTCTTTGTTTATGCTGTTTTCGCTTCAATTATGGTATTTATATCAACTACAGGTCTTCATCTCCATTATATTATCGCGTGCCCATGATCAGCAGCAGCTGCGATGGTAAGTGGCCTATCTACGTTGGACTTGCAAAAGAAGCATCACCAGCAAACATTTTGAAATTTTGGGTAACAGTTCTGATCAGAGTTCCACATCTAGCAGCGGCAGCGGTGCTTCGACTTCAATTGCTTGTTAATAGCGCTGATGTTGAGCAATCTTTTAGTAGTTAAGGTATTGTAGATACATGTAGGAGACAAAATCTTAAAGACGGCAACTTGAAAGACATGCTGAAAATTACTTTCAACTCTCTGAAATTTTGATCCATATATTTTATTAAAATTCATCTGGACATCTGTGTTCTATATGTACATAGAGAATACAGTGTAGTACCAGTCATAGTAGGACCACTTCTATAGGCAATGTATACGAAATATAGTGCCTATGTGGTATATGCACTGGGATATATGCCTATTATATCTGAGCATAATTTTATTCAGAACAAGTTTATTCAATATGTAGTTAATTACTAGTTGCCCAATAATATTATAATACGAATTATACGAACCTTACTAGTTGTTATTTTAAGAAATAAGACCACAAAAAGTTAGATCGCAGAAAAACGCAGAATTTGCGAAAATCGGGCGGAGAATCCTAGGGACCCTGGTGATGAGTAAAAAGTTTGAGAAACACTGATTTAAATATCTATTGCTAACGAACATTTGTCATTCGTTTATTAAATTCAAAATAATGCGGTCAAATGTCAAGCTTTTGAGTGGTTTCCGTGGCACAGTGGTTAAGTGCTTGGCATAGCGATCTTTCGCTGCAGAGGTCGAGCCCCGAGTGTCAATGGAAGTCGTCAGGAAGATCATCCAGGCAAAAAGTACCACAGCGCTCCAGGTAAAAGTCTGACTGTTTCAGCACCGTCATTCATTCAAGCTTTTGAAAAATAGTCAATAAAATTCCAAGTGAATTTCAAGTAGAAAATATTAAAAAATGGTGCTCAACTGAATTCATGTCGTTGGAGGTTGGAGATAAAAACACTGCCGTCAAATGGAGCAAACAATCCTCAGCTGAATTGGCAAATAACATCTTGAGTAGCTAAGCGGATAATCACGAGCCGAACTCCGCAATTTAAAAGAAGTTTGAATATTCTATTAGATCGTGTAAGTGATTAATGACACACTCCCAAGAACACTAGCGGCGATGTCGATTTTCATCATTTCAAGAATTCGATGAGTGAGGAATATTTCTGATTTTGACATGACTGGGAGCTAGTCAATATTCGATAGTTCAGCAATACGACCAACTTCTTGTTGAGGTAGCTGACAGAAGTGCGCGGCAACAGCTTCAAACAGGCATTTTATTGAAACGAATGAAACATTATGCTTTACATATAGCGACTTTAAAAGGATCAATCCACACGGCCAATTTCTGGACCCTCGTTCTAAAGTGAAAATTTGAAGTCGAGAATAGTTATTTATACAACTAGTGCTTGATTGCTTCTTAATAGCATTCCACGAATTAGAAATGTCCGAACCCATGGGGCATTCAAATCTAGGCAAAAGGCCACTTAAATCTAACAAGTTCGAATACTATGATGAAACAATCTCTCATGAACGAGTTGCGTAAAGAATTGTAATTGCCGACGTGCTATGATGATCAAGGACAGATTGT
The DNA here is from genome assembly GCA_907163375.1 of Prostheceraeus crozeri. Classification (NCBI taxonomy): domain Eukaryota; kingdom Metazoa; phylum Platyhelminthes; order Polycladida; family Euryleptidae; genus Prostheceraeus; species Prostheceraeus crozeri. The sequence goes on from CAJQUW010010519.1 coordinate 25,717, forward strand.
GATTGATATGTCTATGATTATCAAGAAGATTTGAATAGAAATTTAGCCTGACCAATCGTGAAAATATCTATTCACAGATATACAGTCCACACTAAAGCAGGACAAGAGCACTCATAATTGGCAATGATAAGGCTCCTTCCCGTGCATTGGAGCAAATAACATCTCCCGCGAGAGTAGTAATCTGCTCTCAAGGTCAAATAAAGCGTTGGAAAATCTGCAATACATGCACGGAGACAAAAAAAGAGAAATTATTTATTTTATACTATTTAATGTTTACAATGTCATCCATGTATGTTATTAATTAGACAAGAAGAATAATTTTTATATAATACTATTGATCAGCTAGCTGGTCGTGTTAGTTCACCTTATTTATATAGTTACTATTAATATATCACAGTCAGTTATATCAGTCAATATCACACTAATAATTGTATATCACAGTCACTTGAACAAACCCCATATCTTAAGCGGATTATTCCGACCTTCGGTAGCGGACAATGTCACATTTCGCAGTAGTGATAAGTAACCATAATACACGCACGCACACGCATGTGCAATGCACAGGAAAGTAGCTCAAAAAGTATAACTTCTGGAGACTCACCGACTTTTGTGAAAGGGTGCTGTCGAATGTGAGACCACGACCAGAGGTGCCCGATATGAAAAAGTTTAAGAAACAATACTATTGATCAAGCAAAAGCATAACTTGATTTTCTAACCCCTACAAATGACGCGAATTTCTGGACCAGATTGTCGACATTCCAACCCGGAAGTATTGAGTTCCCAGGTACCTGACGATAAATAATGCCGGGAATCAACATGATTCAAACCGGCTGCATCCGTATTAGAGTAGTTTGTCATTCACAACATCGCGAGGTACAGGAACACCAAAGCGGAAGTTATGGCGTGACTTCGGCAAAGACTGACAATTTTGGTCTGACTGGAGACCAAGCACTTTTGGTGATATTGCAGTAAAAATCTGGAAGACATCTGTGTGCCTTTGCAACCACTTCCTGCAGAACACTCAATTAGACGGTACCATGCGGATTGACGGAGAAGAATTAAAGAAAGCTACAGACTTCAAGTACCTGGACCATCAGCATCGATGGCGGCATACAGTCCGAGGTTAAAGCTAGGATGAGCGCAACATGGCTGAAGTGGCGCCAGACAACAGGAATCTTCTGAAACTGACGCATGCCTGAGCGCCTTAAATCGAACGTTTACAGGTCAGTCGTACGTCCAGTTGCCCTGTACGGAGCGGAATGCTGGCCGACCGCAAGGAAACAGGAGCAAGCCCTCCACACCATGGAAATGCGATGGTGCCTCGGCTATACAAGGTAGGATCACGTACCAAACGCCGACGTTCGAAAGCGATTGGGTATCGCGCCTATCACAAAGATGAGAGAGAGAGACTCGGCTAAGGTGGTATGGCCGTGTCATTCGAAGCTATGAAGACTCTGATCAAAAGTGCAACGCTGCTCAGGCGACTTCGGGGACAACTGAGACGATGGTTGGATCGACTGAAGGAGGACTTGAAGAATATCAACGCCAAGGAAGATGACGCCCTCGATCGTGCCAAATAGAGGCGAGTTTGCAAAACTGCGGAGCCTGTTCCCAGGCGGGATTAAGCGCAAGGAAGAGAGATGCCAGTGACAACCATTGAAATCTATTTACGATGCGGAAGATAATGTAAGAGTAGTTCAACGACGAAGGGCTTCCAGTGACTAGAAAGCTTATGTAAGGGTCGTTAATGGATCGATAAGGGCACATATCCTCTCCTGATTAGCAATGCCCCCTTTACCGAAGAGTAAATGGCTCCGAACATCTCTTTTCCCAACTAATAATTTGAATACACCCAACAGAAAATCACGTCAGACGCTGTCAATTCTGGTCTGATATCGAGAATCTACTATTCGCAAGATTGCTGTCGCATGTTTAATTAGGAGGCAAATTTTAAACAGTTCGTTCTTCTTAGTTACGTCGATTATCTAGGTCCTTTAGAATAGAAGATCATTGCTTATACCGAAGCTTCCTATCAATGCTCCACGGAGGTGATTTCTGATTATATACGAGTATTATACATTATAAAGCATATTTTTTCTTAATGGAGTTTTAGGTCAACGATGTTGTAAGCCTTGCTGATGATTATTGAATAAAATGTTTGACAGAATTATTTCATTAATTTTGAAACAATATACCGGAGTTATGACTCATTTAAATCCCTCCTCTATGAGCATATATGAAGGGTGAGTCATTAACACAAGAGAGATTACTTCGCCAAGCTACAATCATTCAAAGAAATTGAATCATGACAAAGTAAGAGACTGAAAAGGACGACCACGGACAAGAGGCAGTGAATATAGCATTGAGGAAATGCCTACATTTAACGGACCGGAAAGCAAAGATAGCTAACAATCTAACTCTATGACAGAATCCATTTCTACATGATCATAGAGATGATCATGTTCTCGAATATCCCTTTCATTCAGCTATGCATGTTTGCAGGGATGCAGATATCTGTTGTTCCCGGTCTGTTATATCATAACGGACCGCTGGCATGTATAACACTCACTACTTTTTTGAAACTATGCACATTAGGGACCGGTAGTCATAAAGAAGTGAGATTGTGACTGTGATGGGCATGTCCGTCGATCACGTCCGCTCGTGATAGCTAGATATCTATGACCGAGTGCTTCCAAGTGGCTCCGGTGAGTGTCGAGTCCGTGTCTGAGATACGAAATGAATCAATGATTGCGAGAATTGGATTTCATGAACCATTTTTCTCCGACGCCACCTAATTTCAGCTTTCTATCATCTTAGGTATTTTTCGTACCTCCTCATCAGCAGTGAATGTCATTAAAAAATCCCCTGTCTGAAGCGCACAAGAGCATTCGCCACATGGATAGCAATGTCGTCTCTCATGATTTCTTCTTTTTCTTCATTGATTCTCAAATGATGCTTAATTTTCCCTTGCGAAATTCCTTTCCTCACGCGCAGCCTGCATTCACGCTGTGCATACGAATTAGAGATGCAATTCCGCCGCATCGACACACTTGAATGGATGGGTGGAATTCATGGCGGCGGGCATTTGAGTTTTCTTTGTTGGTGGATAGTTTCTTGAACCATTCCATGTAGGAAGACATTATTCATGTGATAGATCATGTTTTGAAAGATGTAGATGATATTTGATATTAGACATTTCATTGTTGAAGGAATAAGAGTTCTCTAACGTTTTCCTGTGTCATGTTCAATGTTTAGTACGAGTTGACTTTCACTTTATAAAATATTGAAGTGTTCATGAAAGCATGTAGTGTAATGACCACTGTTGTCAGCATGCATTTGAAAAATCATTCCACAGAAATACGACACTCAATAATATATCCTTCTCCACCTAGTTTGGTCGAAATTCCAAGCAATTTGGTCATAATGTGGTTCACAACAGAATGAAATTAACTAAACGATAGATCAAATTGCCACGCAAAAGATGTGCGACTGGTAGGACTCGAACCTACGACCAAGGTTAACTAGACCTTGTGCTCTACCAACTGTGCTACGAGCTACTTATGTGACTCTGTCAATTGGCAGGATCAAACCCTCACCACCACACATCAGTTGTCATAGCAATTATAATCAATGAATAAATATCTCGTCACAATTGTGACCGCCGACATTAAGGTAAGTAGCGAGTAGGAATTTCCGAGCAATTTGGGCAAACAAAGAACTAAAAGTAACTTAGTCCAAAATTCAAGCCATTTAGTGCGTAGAAGGTTCTCGTTGAGTACATTTTATCAGTGATAGCGAAAATTCGATAAGTCCAAATAATGATAGCGATAGTTCGATAGCTTTATAATATTGATTATTGCTGCAATCTTCTGTCAATCATTATATTCATCATGTGCTTCGATTTCTTTTCATCTGTTCTCGACATCGATGACATTGCCTTGAATTAAAATGGGTGGGAAAAGGTCATCATGAAGCCCTAGGACCGACGTGCAGATTGATAGCAACAGTACCTGGCGGACATGCGTTGCAATGACAATATGAACCCGTCCGGCAGGCTTTAACTTGGCTAGTCTTAGGGAGAATGAAAAGCGAGAAAAATATTCCAGCTGGCTGCAAGCCACATGTTCCATATTCGCGAGATTGGTAGGAAGATGCAGGCTTGGTGACGATCAGATCTACCATTTTCTCGGACGTCTAAGGAGGCAATGCTGTTTGCATCTGCGAGTCTCCTTCTTTTCATGAGGTGTCTCTTATTTAGTCTTAGCGTTCTAATTACGTCTTTTGTGGGCGTTTCTTTATAGGTGAGTTTGTTCTAAAATATTTTGCAAGTGATTGTTTCTGAGCCTGTATAACTCATTTGTAATACAATGAAAATAAAAATATTTCGCTCCTATTGAAAAGAAATCTTTGATTAACCATTTGATTTAACATGTCCATGATGGTGAATAAAAAGAGTGAATGTAGTTGGAAAGAGCCGATGTTGAAAGATGGTGTTTTTATTTTCTTTTTTGTTATCTGTCACAATTAATTTCAGTTAACATCCGTTAACTATCTTCAGGTAAAAAGGAAGGAAAGTATGGTCTGGTATAAAATTTAATATTCACACTGACGTCTATGTCATAATAACATAAAGACTGTATGCAAAAGGGGAAGGGCTATGGAACAGGTAGTATCGGTGTCCGGATTCTAGAATTTCGAAATTTTCGTGCATGATATATATATATAGAAAAAAGTCACCTTTTCTGAATAGTATGATCCCAGACAGCGCTATTTCGTTGCAAAGCCGCTTCAGAGCTATTTTACACATTCATATTTAATTCCTCATCATTGCATAAGAACTTAAAGTTAGACTGACATGCAGTACTGTAATGCACTAAAATGTACATCTGAGTGAATGCACGTAAAATTGATGTAAGCTACCCAGGGTAACAAGAACCCTGCTCACATTTTAATTTGCAAATTACATGCGAACATTCAACTGCCAGATGCCATTAAAGATAGAGTAAACGAAGCTGCCACTGAGTATAGAGTTTCGATTTAACGTATTTTAAGGGTTGATGGAGGTATTTCAAAAAAGTATGCATATCCAATTATCATGAAAGTAATTACTTTGGTAGGAAGGGCGTATACCTATTATGTTAACAGATAGAACGAGTATACAGTATAATAAATCGTATACTTATGTATCACTAAACAAATTGAAACAACAAATTTAGTACGGTAAGAGCATATTGCTATTTGCAAAGATTACTAATCAGCTGACGCTGTCCATTATCTTTGGCCAGTGTTCTGAAAGTCTACATGGAAGTTCACCAGAAAAGTCACTTTGGTATTTTTGGTATCTTTGGAAGGGAGGAGATCTTGGGGAGGAGCTCGGCTGCCTTCCGTTTCAAAACAGTCTCTGCGACACGTTCGCATTCTTTTTCCTTCTTCTTTGTGAGAGAGTCTTTTTGAGCTCTAAGGCGACTTAGTTCTTTTTCATCTTCTAATGTCTCCTTTTGCAATTCTTCAAGCAGGCGGCGCTTCTCCAACTGGTCTTCAAGTTTTTTCTGTATTTACCTCTGCGTGGAAGTGAGATGATCATCCAAACTGGCAATTTTTTTTGCTCGCGCTTTTTGCTGTTTTAACCTCAATCATCAATTCAGTCTCAAGTTTCTTCTGCTGGATGGATCTCCAGTGTGTATCTTCGACAACATTGTTCACGTCATCCTTCACAGAATCACATATGAATAAGTGTCAATTTCGAATGTTCTTGAAGTTTCCATTAAAGAGCACAAAGCTGCGAAACTGAGACAAGTTAACGTAAAATACCTTTTAACTCCAGCAATAATATTGAGTATATAATCTGAAATATGAGAATAAGTTTTCAACCTAAAAAATGTGCACAACCTTTATTTACCTTCAATAAATACATGTATTTGTCATATTTGAATCCTGATTCTTATCAAAAGATAATTATATAATCATGTCGTTTTTTAGAATATCGTATCTTGTTATCTGTAAAATGTATCTTTCTCTGAGACAGAATGTATCTTAAATGTGGCAGACAGCTTACAGTTTCCACTCATTTCACCAAGTACTGTACTCTACGCACTCGGTAGAGTACAGTAACACCGGTAATCTATAAAAATCTATCAAAAATGATGTGAAAAACTTAACGATGCAAAAATTCGTGCAATCCACATCACGATTTTCGTGCATCGACCGTAATTTTCGTGCATTCGTGCATGCACGAATTTCGTGCGTGAATCCGGACACTGGGTAGTATTGGGTTACATAGTACCAATAGCATCTTAATGATTTATTTATTATAGCTTTTTTATACTTGTATGATAGGTGCATGTACTTATAACTCAAGCCTTTGAATTATTAATCCATTTCTATGTCCTTTGTTTTCATATCTAGTCAGGTCATCATTAAAATGCTATTGGTACTATGTAACCCAATACTTCCTGTTCCATCGCCCTTCCCCTTTTTGTAATCAGTATTGTGTTATTATGACATAGACGTCAGTGTGAATTTTAAACTTTATACTAGACCATAATTTCCTTCCATTTTACCTGAAGATATCTAACGGATGTTAACTGAAATTAATTGTGACAGATAACAAAAAAGAAAATAAAACCATCATCTTTCAATATTGTCTCTTTCCAACTACATTCGCTCTTTATGCACCATCGTGGACATGTCCAAAATCATTTTTCAAATCATAGTAAAAATTTGTGATAGGAATTTCTACACCCTTTGAGACCTGAGGGGTAGGGCCATCGACCATACTTCTACTGATTCCATTGAAATGAAATATCACATGTAGATTCGCTGTCAAAAATGATGATTGTACATGGGCATGAGCGGTTGATATATCCTCAGCACACGAATTGACGCTGATTACATAAACTGATGAAACCAATAAGATATAGCTTCGATTTAATGCATTTGCCTATGTTTCGCAATCGCAAGTCATTCATGAACGTCATCTCTGAATGAACATACTTTCATGCCTCTTCCCCACATGCAAGCAAATCGTGTGCCCATCGCTTCATGTTTTTTATTTACGAGGTAATTTAATGATAAAATTGGACATCTCAAAGTTGTTTCGATGCGGTGAAGAGCCGAACAGAGATTTCGAGAAAAGATCAATTTTGGCTTGTCAAGTTGATGATTTTGATGGGTAGAAAGGCAGAGAGATTGACAGAATTGGGTCAACTGAACTGCGATCATGTCAATCGGTAGCATCCCCGATGATTTGAAGCGATATGTTGTCAAAACCGATCCTTATTTCACGTGATTCGATTAGAGCATGCAGCTGGCTCGTACGGGTGACATATCCTTGTTGTAGCATGAGGTGAAGCCGCCGACACCGCAAATGAGTGGCTACTGCATGACTGAGCTGGCTATGGTCACCTGATATGATAGAGATTAGGGCTGTGCAATAGTCGCACCCGTTCGCATCCGTGCTACGGAAAGTGTGAAACGTTGCGTTGAATCACATCTTTTAATATAACGCAACCAATCAAATTATTTTAATTATGACGCAACCACGTATCTTTCAAGATTTTTAGCCATAAAAGTTTCTCAACTCACTTTGTAATTGATTGATTGATTTCCAATTGAAGTAAATAAAACACTTCTACTGCTACAAGTAGTAGATTATAATTGGACTACAACGTGTAATATACTACTAATACATTACAAGATTTTGTCTCGAATAAGTGGTAATCGCAGCATGTCATGAAAATTCATTTCACCTAGCATCAAGGGCTGATGGTCGTCTGTGCATAAATATTTCAAGATATCTCTTGAATGGAGCGGTAATGTAGAACAATGATGAATAATCGTCAAGATGTTTAATTGTTAGTAATCTTGAGTCGGCTATCGATCATCAAATCTGCATGCGCTCTAAGATGCGAAATGGAGATCCATGGATATAGATGGATATCTATGATAGCAATATGGATTGTCATTACAGACACTAATATAGATGGATATCTATGATAGCAATATGGAGTGTCATTACAAACACAAATATGGATAGATTTCTATGAGAGCAATATGGAGTGTCATTACAAACACAAATATATATAGATTTCTATGAGAGCAATATGGAGTATCATTACAAACACAAATATGGATAGATTTCTATGAGAGCAATATGGAGTGTCATTACAAACACAAATATATATAGATTTCTATGAGAGCAATATGGAGCATCATTACAGACACTAATATAGATGGATTTCTATGAGAGCAATATGGAGTATCATTACAAACACAAATATGGATAGATTTCTATGAGAGCAATATGGAGTGTCATTACAAACACAAATATATATAGATTTCTATGAGAGCAATATGGAGTGTCATTACAGACACTAATATAGATGGATTTCTATGAGAGCAATATGGAGTATCATTACGAACACTAATATGGATAGATTTCTATGAGAGCAATATGGAGTGTCATTACAAACACTAATATAGATGGATTTCTATGAGAGCAATATGGAGTGTCATTACAAACACTAATATAGATGGATTTCTATGAGAGCAATATGGAGTGTCATTACAAACACAAATATATATAGATTTCTATGAGAGCAATATGGAGTATCATTACAGACACTAATATAGACGGATTTCTGTGAGAGCAATATGTAGTGTCATTACGAGCACTAATATAGACGGATTTCTGTGAGAGCAATATGGAGTGTCATTACGAGCACTAATATAGATGGATTTCTATGAGAGCAATATGGAGTGTCATTACAGACACTAATATAGATAGATTTCTATGAGATCAATGTGGAGTATCATTACAGACACTAATATATATAGATTTCTATGAGAGCAATATGGAGTGTCATTACAAACACTAACAATAATGATAGTTATGCAGTTATTCCATCTCTCTATTCAAAGATATAGCACTCGGCATCGTCCTGTGCTACAGGATTGGAACCGACCGGTGACCGGAGGAATCAAAACCATCTCAGCCGGCAGGCGGACAGCTCCAACCCTGCTGTACTATATTTCGGAATGTCCGAATGTCGTAACTATTGAAAATTCAATTTGTAATTGTCACCAACTAAACTTAATTGTTTGATAGTGTTACAACTTTATTCTGTCAATCAATTATCTCCTGTCCTTGTTTGAATGTGAGCCTTCTGGCGTTCCCTACGACAAATCTGTGGGTTGAAAAGATGTTAATTAAGAGGGCGATGAGGAAACATAAAGTTGAATGATGATGAGGAGTTAGAAAAACACGTTTGTGAATGTCATGGCGTTCTTTGAGAGGTAGCGTGGGTGGGAGGTCATTCCCAACTTATAATGCTCGGAAATACTTCGAGTGGAAAATCTTCGAGGGGATACTTGGCAACATTAAAGTCCCCCCAGGAGTACGGAGGCGGGATTACCTGATTTTACTCTGTTTCGTGTATTTCAAATACCTGGTGATTTACATACCTCACTTCCTCGTGCAAATTTCACATCATTTCCTGTAATCGTGTAACATTCATTGCCTGACGACAAGACAATGTTGTATTACTTGCAGTTCTGAGGAATTTCATTTGCGTTTATAAACTTGATTCTAAAGAAAGTTACATTCAGTAGGTGTAGGAGAACATCAATCACATTTCATTATATTTGCTGTCTTGCCCAGAACCGGTGTGCCAGTTGTTTCAACTCAACTCAGATCAGACGCAACCGAATTTAGACAATCTCACTACAGACAATTGTATGTTCAGTAAGGAATATTTGCCCATGCAATCAATTTCTCTTAAAATAAATACTGAGTCAAAGATTAAAAATATATACAAGATATGGAAAAAGGGCACATGAAAGTCGAAGATCATCAAAGAATGGTGACAGCAGAACGCAGAATCATCGGCTGCATGATGGTTATATCGTTGAAGGACAGGTTCGCTTCCTCTATGCTTTTCCAGATTCTTGGAATATAAGACATCAAGCCCGTCGTAAAAAGGAACCGTCTTAGATGGTTCGGGCATGTTCTCTGGAAGTCAAAGGACAACTATGTCAAGAAGGCGTATGGCATGGGCCTACCGTGGTCAACGCTGAGAGGCCGCCCAAGGAAGACGTGGCGCGATGCGGTGCTTGGCCTGAAGGAGACTGATGCTGCCAACCGTGAATTGTGGGGAAAATCCATTGGAAAAACCGGCTTCCGCGACGAATGGATAATGGACTTAAAACGAAAAAGTAGGAAGTAAGGACTTGATGTAATTGACCAGACAACGGGAGATCATCATGATTTTTGGAAAGGCACTGGACGCCGAAGATCTGTTCGATATTTAACTTTAATTGCATACACCACCGAAAACTGGGGAGTTTTGACTTCATTTTTTCCAAGAGATAAGGACTCAAGGTGACGGGGTGATCCAAGCAGAATATTATCATGCGCTGTCGTGGAGTTTTGGGATTGTATCCATGTAAATAATTCCATTTCTACTTCAATTCTTGATGAATATTCATTTGCATTTCCCTGCGTATCCGGTATGCTATTGTTATTATGGATGGGGATATTCCTGTGATCATGTGAGTCATTGGCACGTGTCCTTCATCAATAAGTGAAGCTAGAAATTGGCACACGTGAGGAAGTAAGGCTGAATAGTGGGATGCTCAGATGCATCTCATCCTGTGTCAGCACTGACCTTTCGCGGTCATAAGGAGAGTGTCAAGCTAAAGAGAATGACAGCTATTAAGTCAATAAATTAAGACACCGACACCATTCATTCCCCGACTGCACTTGCCTGACCCACGAATCGAACCGAAGTCACTAGGCCACGTTAACGATCCAAAAGAAATGCGAGTGAAAGCAGAAGCAGGGATATGGAAGCGGAAGCCCGACGATCGCTTCCGCTTCTGAAAGTATCATGACACTAATGACTGACGCAATTCGCGTGTCAGGGCGAGGAGAGGCACTTCTGACTTTCACCTTAGGTTTTGATATGAGTTAAGTAAGAGTTGTTATATTTAGTGTTACTTCTAATTTTCTCATTGAAAACGAAGATCCATTACCTCAGAACACTGGCATTGGAAATCAGAAAACCTCAGTATCATCTTATCAATGACAACTTTACACAATGCGGATTGGTGTGTCTTGAGGCAATTTCATTGTAGCATTCTCAAACACTCTCTTGGTTGTTTAATATTCCATTACTACACCCGCGTTGGGAAAATGACGTTTTCAATTTCACTTTTTCCCAAAGGTCAAAATTTTCAGTGAATCTGAAAAATATTTGACAAAACGCATACAAGTCAGCTGGGATTTACGACAGAAAATTCGTGGAGACTTCGAGGCGTTAACGTCAGAACCTGTAACTCGAAAAAAGTGGAAAATGAAGAGAAAGGGCCTCGAAATGGGCAGGTGTGTAGCCTATGTCCCGTCTCCAATAATTAAAAGTGGAAGTAGAGGCGAATAAAATAAATCGCTTCAGCAGCCCTGGGCAGAAGTCATCTTCAAGTGTCGACAGCTTGATAGTTGTCATTCTGCAACAGACTTTTTGTTTTCAAGATGCAAGTATGTGTTAATTTGAAGTTCTGAGACTTGCCATTGTCCTGATAACAAATGAGCATCAAGAGACGGACGACACAAAATGTGAACTTGAAAATGAATGCGGTGTTTTCTCGAATGTCCGCAGCTTTTAACGTGTGCGAACGTGTGTTGTCATCGTTTGTATCGAGAGCTAATCACATGCCCATCAATTCGGCAGGGACCAGCCTGTCCTGTTGCTTACACCGAGAAATCACTTTTATCGAAAGTCGACTGTTTATCTATAATCTCTCGAAAAATATCCTAGATATATAAGATATACTCTGTGATTTACGACACTTAACAGTCCTAGATATATCATTCAAGAATTTCATCACACTGATATCGTCCTGAATTTTATATTACGTGTTTTCTCAACAAATCTCAACAGATGTAGAGAAATGTTTCGGCCTGTTGGGTATCATCAGTATTGGATAGGTTCGAACCAGCGACGTTGGAGCCACAGGACGTGCAAGTATGTTCTCTAACCACAAGGCCACCGGAACATCTGTTGAGAGCGTGAATAAAACAGGAAGGTGCTGCATTAAAGCAGGCTCGTAGAGGCAGAATGCATTCTGCAATCACTGAACACCGCATCCGATAATTAGGCGCTATTCATTACATGTTTTCACAAGCAAGCACAGTCTTCTTGACTAATTCGCGCTGTCAACAGATGGTCCGGTGGCCTTGTGGTTAGAGGGCATGCTTGCACGTCCTCTGGCTCCAACGTCACTGGTTCGAATCTACCCACGACTGATGAGGCCCAACAGATAACAATATGCCAACTAGAACACTGCTGTCTTCTGATTGATATAGAAATCGACTAGAGTTTCATTCGTTGGGTTAGAATATTGCCCAATTCATTGTCAGAATATTGCTTCCAACTCCGATTATCTTTAATTCAAACGAGAAGTAGTTATGAAGGTTGAATGACAGATGGACTGAGATAAGGTTGTAAAATCAGGGAGTAGGTCATCGGGTCGAACTCATCATCATCATTAAGACGTAATTCTGACCTCTGTCCGTCCGCCTCGCCGTTTCACTTGACTGCGAAAGAGACTCCGTCATTGCGGCGTGTGTCGGTTTGTTTTCCAACTTCTTCTTCTCCCAAAAGCTACAAGGGGTGGGGGCTGCGCGGCATTTCCGTTCTCTCTCACTTCCTTCTTCTCTACTCCTGTGGAGAAAGTGAGTTGTGAGGAAGGAAATTGAATTATCTTCATGCGACGGAGAGGTCAACATCTTCTTTCCAACTTCTGCACGCCAAAACAAGATTTTCAGACTGTTCATCATGCTCCTGGTGTTCCCTGATCGGATCCTGTTTCAGGGCATGCTCGATGCAATGCGGAGTGAGGAAAATTGTCATCTTCCTGAGAAATTACTCATTTACCGCAGACTATGAATAATTCGAATGCGAAAATTTCATTCTGTGGAAGATGGTACCTTGATATGAGACAAGCCGAACCCGAAATCGCTATTTTGAAAGAAGAAATCAAGTACAAGCAATGCAGAACAAACGCTCAAGATCGCCACAGGATGCACGAGACACACGTCCTCTCCATTGCTGACCACCTCACATTACACGCGAAACAGCTTTTAAACAAAGAAAAATGTCGATACCACCCTCTCTATCTGCTCTCAGACAACAAAAATCCACCCTTTACACCTCAGGAAAGTACTCCTCATCCCCTCACACAGTCACACAAATGCGACAACAAAGCAACTTCATGAACAAACACACACCCACCACGTTGGCACACACACAAACAAAACAACAAAATCATCAACCCAATCCCCCAACAGTTGACATCAGAAGAAACACTCGATAGACACACAGGCAAAACACTGGCACAACTCCGAACAGACAAATCACCTCTCTTAAAACAGTAGGGCCTACTTACACAATATTAACCCCTCTGTCCATTCTTCTGCTTTTTGTCCCCTCTGTAGATCACAGCCACTCAGCACAAAACACACAACGCTCACCCCGTATGACCTCTGGGATTCCCCTTGTTAGGTGTGCGGAGATCATCCGCCGCTGGGAGCGGGCGATTGGCCCGCCCAAAACCTGACGGCCCCCTGGACCCCCTCCCAATACAGGCAGGGGGTGAGTCGACACCACCACCACCCACACAATCAAAAACATAATTAGCAACAACATCACAGACGCAGTGCAAAATGCTTATTTCCAGATCTAAGTGAGACTAGCTTCTGTACAATCAAATGTGTCCTAACGCGCCCAAGGACCTAAATCCACTTCCCTATCAAAACAATATTGTATACAAATGTTGTGGCTACGGAGCGGCTTACATAGGCAAGTGTGAAAGACGTTTGAGGTTCCGCGTTAACGAGCACCTTCCGAAGTGGCTTTCAAAAGGCACATCGCGACCAACATCCAGACAGCCTCCTGCCTCAAGCATCACCCGACATCTTCAAGACTACAACCATCGGGCAGCATCAAGGACTTCTCAAAAATCCAAAAAAGTGTAACTCATCTTACGGAATTTTCATCGCTGAGGGTGTAGCAATCAAATGGATGCGCACCGGTTTGTGTGAACAGAAAGATTGTATTTTCACTTCAACAATTTTGTGACTTTTACTTGAGATCATTAAATCCTTCGTAGTTCTTAATTCATTCTTTCTTTATCATTATTGCTTTTTGATTGACTTTATTATTATTTTCTCATCCCACTTTCCTTATACATCTAACATTTTAGTTTTTTCCCATAATTTCACTGTCAGTCATGTCATCTTATCAGCCTTCCTGTTAATTTCCGTTACTCCAATTTTGTAGATTTCCAATTGTAAAGATGGCGTGTTAGATTTCTATGATGGGTGTCACATGCTGTAGTTCTGATATTGCCAGATCAATTTTTGTAATGAGATGTATTTGCAATTCTCCAGTTCTGTTGTATTGTCTCTGAAGAACAGACGAAGCGCCGACACTATAAATTAATTACATGAATTTTTCATTCTTCAAAGGTAATCAAGATCAAAACAAAAGCTAAATAAAAGACTTTTCACAAATTTGGAAATTTCTTACACATTACTATTTGAAGAAGCTATCTAGCTATCTATGACGGGAGGCAGATATCTTGCTGCAATGATAAATAGCTTTGAACTCGTGCGCCAGCGCGCGCACTTGCTCAAAGCAATCTAGCATTGTATCACTCATCCATACAGTTCTTCATTGCACTGCATGGTATTGGCATTGCTAAATGGGATGATGCAAACAAATGACAAAGAAGCAATTCACGTATGATGAATACATTCAGAATGCATCGTTTCTTCATGACTTTCTTGGTGGAAAGATATTTGTAACTTCTTTCAGCTTGTGTTAATTCGTAGATTTTATCTCGAATTCTTCAAAAATGAAAGAAATTGAAAGAAGATTGAAATGAAAAGACTTATCATTGAGTTCGTCTTCTCATCATGACAAACCAGACGAGGCATAACATCTATTCGCTAGTTACAGAGTTTTCCTTGTCACATAAACTTGACATGGAAATAGGATGATTGGCATGCAGTTTCAGTCTGAAATTGAAAGTATTTTTGTAGAAAGTAGACATTGACTTCAATTTCAGCCAATTCTTTGATGCTGCTGAAGCAGAAACAGAACATTATCTCTGAAAACATTCATCAGGTGTCACTCCTCAATGATGAAAAGACATTTCATAACATGAATGAGATTAATCAGGTCATAAACATCAACGAATCAGATCTCGATTCAGGGAATGTAGACATCTTCATTCTTCATCAAAGAAACTAGTAAAGCTCATGTGATATCATATTTATGATGTCATGATGAATTATGCTGTAAGCCCTGCTGATGATTACTGAAACTGTTTTATGGAATTATCTTATTTTATCAGTTTTGAATTATTAGTTTAGCATTCGAACTCGCTAGATTTGGATTGACCTCACCCTACGGTTTCGGGCATTTGACATGTGACTCGTGGAATGCTATAAAGAAGCAATCATGCACTACTTGGGTAAAAACTATTATCAATGATCAACAGCACTGGTTTGTAGCACTTGCTAATATTTTCTCAGCCCATAGAATGATCTGCTACGGACCAAAATCTGACAGCAAATGTCTACGACCGTTTATATTGCTCTGTCGTGTTCATATGAGTGCAGGGAAGAGACTGATAGTTCACTGACTTTATCAGGTGAAAACTGAATGAATCACTTTGCTGACGGAATGTGACGATCTGATTCCTCTCAAATTGACAGACGCATTAGCGGCAAGGAGTGAACGCTGAACAGGTTAGTAAATTCTAGCGACGGTTACTCCTCCAGTGACATCGGAAGGGCAGTCTCGACCAGGGATTGGAAACAATTGTTTCGAAAGAAATATCTTTTCTTATTCCATCCATAATAAAAGATTAGGCAGAAAAATTGGGCGAAAAATAACATTAAAGATTATGAAAAATATTACAAAAAGAAGCATCTCAATCAATCGGGGCTCGACATGCTGCTGATGCCGTTTAAGGGCCGTTGTTCCCAGGTGTGAGCCCGTCGAAGGCTTTTCTTCATCTCGTGCGGTTGTCGGGTTTGTCCTCGATATATCTTCGGCGCAGTTTCGATATATCAGTTTCCATCCACGATTTGAATGGACATCCTTTCATGCGCTTCCGGTTGAATTTCAGTGTCATCACTGCTTTCACGGTGCTGTTTTCTGTTCTCTTAACGTGTCCATACCATCTCAATACTTCGCACTCTAAGCAGTCATCTATTCCTCCAATTCTAAGCATTTCTCGAATCTCCCTGTTGCTCTTTCTGTCTTCACGCTTCACTCCCATCAATGTTCTTTAAGTATTCTCATCTCAGCGTTGACCGTTCTCATTGCGTCTTCCTTCTTCATGGCCCAGATTTCAGCCTCGTGTAGCATCGCCCTCCAGACATAGGTCTGGTAAAGTATATCCTTGTATCTTCGGGGAAATCCTCTGCCAATTGGAAGTTCTGAGAGCTCCTGGAGCTCTTTGTAGCATGCTGCGATTCCTGCTGTTACTGTAGCCTCGGTGCCGTTTTCACAGGACATGATGTTGCCCAGATAGCGCAAGCGATTTACTCTCTCAATAGGGTCGCCACTAAGATGATCTCGGTGCTTCTTGGTGGCACCCTTATGTCTTGCTGCCCGTTGCATTTTTCACATGCGAATGTTCTTTTGAGCTGCTTTTGAGCGGGTTGATCGGATGCCAATTAATCTTTTGTGGGTCCACCTCTGAATCGAAAGATAGCTAGGCCAAGCACGTAACCTCTAAGCCACGGAGACCAATACAAAGTGCTCAAAATAAACATCTGCTGACTAGACAGTACACAGCATATTTCCAGATATAGTAGCATATAAACTTAGTAGGTATTGGTGGACAGTCAAAACTGAGAAAGGTCGAACGTCTATCAACAACAGGAAAGAAGACGATGCAGGAGAGACGATAAAGAGGATTGATGGGAGCTATAACTAATAAGCAAAAGCCCTTACCCCTTTCACATTGCTAAAATCGTCTTCAACAATTTCAAGGTCGAATATATTAATAAAGGAAACTTTCAATCTCGTTATATTTCATGGATGGGTTTTACAAAATTTCCATCCCCAGTACGAGAAATCAGGGATGCCGAAACAATCCGAAACAAACCAGCCGAAACTATCAAGATTCTGAATGCATTGGTCAGGGACAATGGTCTGGAAAAGTTGATTCCAAAGCTAGTTGTGCTGTTGGGAACGAATCACTGTATATCAGCGTTTTAATAGTGCGTGAATGTGGTTGCTCCTCCAAAGCTTCTGAGAAGATACGCGTTTGAGTGAGCCACATAGACAAATTACGTGCTCGGGTCCAGAGATGACTTTCCTCAATACTGGTGGTCACGGCCAGAACTACTATCGAGGGGCAAGAAGATCAACATTCCATTGAGGGTAATGCCAATTCAAGCATGAAATTTTGAAGAACCAGAAGATTGACAGCACATCAAAAGCACACAGTCAGTCAATTTCGATCGTGAAGAGTCGAGCGGTGTGAATATTTCCATTTGACGAATTAAACAGCCCTATCAAATTCGAGAGCGCTGTCCCCGTTATCAAACGCTTCTAACTTGACGAAACTGGGATGAGTGTGCTCCTCATACCATAGTGGAAATATTGATGTGTTAGACGGTGTTGTGGAAGAGAACGTCAGGCGCCTGCTCCTCCTCCTCCACGACCAGATTCATTCGTCTGTACCAACACACAAGTTAACTCAAATATACGCACGTTTCATTTGACAGGCCTGCCTGCAATCAGACCGTTGAGGTTCGTGTGTTCAATGATACGAGCTACTTCTGTAATGCGCGCGCTTGGCCAATCACAATCCAAAGAGAGACGAATATCTATGTCAATTTCTATCGCTTGCTACTGCTACCATTGAATACTATGGCTGGGATGTTGCTATGTGCGCTCTAGACCATCCCACACGCAAATGAATCTATCTCTGTGACACAAGCATGCGCTTACAGCTTGCCGAAATATGATAGCAGTGAAAAGCTGCCAGCACTGACTTTAAGAAGTAATTCACAAAACTTGTCAATATGTTCATTTGCACGAAAGTGAATACATAAAAGCAATTTTACATCAAATTACTGTATGAGAATTCTTTATCATTTGCTTCATAACACGTAATTGAAGTAAAATAATAAGCGCAAATGATACATAAAATTTGTTTCTGCTCTACATTCAAATCTGCATGAAATTGCATGAATAAATCTTTATGATTTATAGATTTATAACTTCATGAAAAACAACCATTCCTTTTCTTGCATAATTATGCGTCAATTAACAAACTAAATAAACAGCTAAATTGACAAAAACGAATAGGCTACTAAACTTTTCAAGAGATGATCAGACCACTATTATGATATATTGTGGTTCCTGCTTACTTGCCCTGCCATTATCCTGCTGTCACTCTGCCTACATAAAGATGCTTCGAAATAATTGACTACTGTTAAATATAAACAATAAATGCTAACTGTATCTAGAAGACAGTTAAATGACTTAAACTCTACATTGTCTTTCACTTAACGCATTGACGAACGACTAAGGCTAAAAAACGTGCTTTTTATCACAGCAGTCGAAGTCGCTTGTACTCAATTGAGCAACATATGAGATGAGTCGGAAACTTCAAAGTTCCTTGATCTATGAAATAAATATGTTATTCGAGAGTATACTAAATGCTTATCATACTCATATTTGCAGACGACTTAGTTTCTCTAAACCTCCGCATTCACCTCAAGCAAGCCATGAATAGGCGGTAAGATTACTGGTTCGTTTGGCTTCATCTGTTCTAGCGTTGAAAAAAACACCAAAGCGCCATCAACGCAGCAGTTACTAGGATGTCAACTACAGTGAAAAACATTACCTATGAATTTTTCTGAACATGTTTACATGAAACTTGAAACCCTTTCTTATTTACTTGCTCTTGCTCTACCATTCAGCCTTACGCTAACATGTATATTAGGTACTAAGCATTGCTGTAATAGTGACTGTCAGATATACAAAATTAATAAAACCGCTGAACAGATCCGGGGGTCATTCACTCCGCTGATATGGTCTACGGACGGAGTACGGTTTGAATGCATAAATTTGAAATATCTACACTAGACTACTTTCGCGAAAAAACGGAAAATATCGACCTCCGGCATGTCGCTTTGCCAACAAGTGGGACAAGCCATACACCATGACAATGTCCTGGACAAGAATTCAAACCCAGTTTGCGATTTTCCGGGCCATCAATCTGAGGCTCCCCGGAACTCGCGGTCGCATCGGTGGTCCTAGTCTCTCTGACGGGACAGCCATTGGCATTGGCATGTGAGCGAGGTCACCGTTTTACATCTTCTAAGTACTTTTTCTCACATCTTCAATTTTTTGTCTTGTTACTTATTGCTACATTGCTCTATTGATGATATGATTTTTCTAGATATAGCTGACGCGCACTACATTGTTACATGACTGTCAACTCCTTCTAAACAAGAAAAGACGATCATGAAAGCCGAAAATATGTTATCAAAGCAGATATTTATTAAGCTGCATAAGTTAATTTTGCTTTGAACGTCATTGCCAATTTCTAGAAAAAACCAACAAAAACATGTTTTTAACCCTACATACGTACATGGGAATAAGACACATCAAGCGGTCAATTCATGAGAATTTCATTCATTGGGACATGGCTGTTGAGAAAGTGTTCATGAAAGAATGTCTGATGGGATCTTGCTTTCCACACGGAACAATGCGGCCATCTCTCACGTGATTTCTTCACCAGAACAAAGGACGCCGCGATGACAGCTTCAACATTCTCTACGTACACGGAACGTCGATTGGAGTCATCATTCGTCAAGCCACCCAATTTTGTCTGTCACGCCAACTCTCCGGCTGAGTCATTCTTTCAACTACCACTTCCGTGAGATCCTGATAGTGGGAGGAAGAACACAAGTCTAGCTGAGAAAGAACACAAAAGACTAGACACGTGATTGTGTGTTTAGAGAGGGAGTCTGTATTTACACAATCGAATTTCTTAACACTTCCACTGTCTTTCTTGTCTTAATAATTCATGCTCCATCAATTTCCAAGTGAATATAAAAGATGAAGTCGGCTGTAGGTGTATACAAAATGCACCTTTTCAGATTCGAATGAAGTTTATACGTCACTACTCCCCACACCGAAGCTTCGACAGTAACGACATTTTAGGCCATTTGCCATGTTTTGAATGTGATTAAAGAAAGCCACTATTGAATGATGGTGACTTTATTTTCTTTTTTCGCTATTTTTTACAATTAATTTCTGCCACTTGAAGAGAATGAGATGAACTCTGCCCACTGCATTCTGTATTTATTTTTAATCTATATTACATCTTTACGTTGAACCTATCGTAACTCATTAGTGCTGACCGGTACCGATAGAATAGAATAGAATAGATAAATCTTTATTGTCTCAATAAATCAATGAGCACATTACATAGAAAGGAAGTACATGACAAATGAGAAATGATAGGAGGAATAGTAATACGTACATGTATATGAAAGCAGTGTTAAGGACAAAACTTTACAAATGAATCTCGGAGACGCCTAGTGCGAGTAAAAGGTTTCCTTAAAGGTATCTTGAGTCTAGAACGAATTGGACGTTCCTCAAACATACGTCTGAGAGAATGATCCTGAGACATGCAAATGTTATGAAATAGATTTGTACATAATTTAGTTGTGGCATTCAACAACGGAGAATTCGAGGAGTCATGCGGTAAGCCAACTATTCTGTACACACGGCGTTCAACAGACATCAACTCTCGAAAAAGATATTTAGTTAAATTGCAAAAGCTGGGATATGCATATGACAGTAAACTTTGTATACACGAAACATACACTTTTTGAATTATATACGTCGGACAACCGGAACGTTTCAGATTTATAATGATATAAACTCTCCGAGAAGCAGCTTTCACTATGTTGTACACATGATGATTCCAAGTCAAGGTATTGGAAAATGTCAGGCCAAGAAGGGCAAGCCGTTCAACTGTTTCTATAGCTTTACCATCGGAAGTTAGAATTGGGCCTAAATTGATGTTCTTATTTGTGACAATGTCGAGAACCTTACACTTAGCTGTATTTAGAGGCAACATCGCAGTTTCAGACCACAATTCAAGTTCGTTCCATTCCATCTGCAAATTATCATTCTGTGACCTGTCAACAAAATGCAGTATAGTGAAGTCGTCAGCATATTTATACACCATAGAATTGGAATTCACTACAGAGAAACTGCTCACAGCGATACAGAACAGTAGGGGCCCCAGGACACTTCCCTGAGGCACCCCACTATTAACGGAAGACCAAGAAGAGAGTTCATTGCCATTTCGTACTCTTTGTGTTCGCGAAGTTAGGAAGTTCTGAATCCAGACACATGGCTCAAAGGGAAGAATATGTAATATACACGACATTATGAACCCATGATCCAATTTATCATAGGCCTTGGAGAAATCTGAACTCAACATTCGAACAGCACCAGATTGTGTGTCAAGATGTTTGAGAATATCGTGATTAATCAACGTAAGGGCACAGGTTGTACCACGTCCATTTCCTGGTATGTAAGCAAATTGCTGACTGTCGAGGTTATCTTTGATATATGGAATAATCCATCTTCTCGCCACAAACTTCTCTAGAACCTTGGACAATATAGGTAACAGGGAAATAGGTCGATAATCTGCAAGATGCTGTGGGCGAGTCTTTTTAGGGATAACACAAATATTGGATGATTTAAAACACGATGGCACCACACCATCTTCCAAACTTTTGTTAAAAATCATAGTTATCACCGGTGATAGCACAGACGCAGAATTCTTGAATACCCAGTATGGAAGCCCATCTGTACCACATGCCTTCCGTCGAAGTTTGGACAGTTCTAACTCCACTTCAAATTCCGTCAAAGAAAGTGGATGAGTTGGCAAGTTAGTTGGTATAGTAGGGAAAGATGATGATTCTGACATAACCGATGCAAAGTAGTCATTCAATTCTTCCACATTGAACAAATCAATAGGTTTTGATATCTTATTACTTCTTGATAGTTTACGTATAGCATTCCATGTATCAGCTGGCTTTGCAAGTTTCTCAATTTTCGAGAAGTAACTTGACTTCAGATACTTGATAGTGACAATGACTTCCTGTCGAAGGCGCTTGTACTTTTCCATCTGGTTGTTATGGAAGGCTTGGTCTCTGTCATCCATCAGTATTTTCAATGTAGAACACATCCATGGAGGATCGTCAGATCGAAAACGCACGGTCCGTTCAGGAAAACAAAAATCATACAGAGCTCTCAAGTGCCTGATAAATTCATATATACTTTCAAATAAAATATAGATACTTTCAAATAAAGAATTTGATATAGAAATCTTTGCCTCCCAGTAAACCATGGATTTGCCATGTCATGCATTCTGTCTTTAACTTCAATCACAGTTTCAAGTCATTCAAGAAAAATCAATAAGCTCGCACATGGAATTTACCTCTTCATGGGATCTTTAATGCGTAGAAATGCTCTTTTTCTGTGTTTTTACGCATTTTCGTCTTCTATTTTTGTGGTGACATCACAGACCTCATTTATGATAGATACCCTTTCCTTCCATGGTATTGAATAATGCAAAATTTTCAACATCTTAACATTCCACTCACAAGCTTTAAAGGCCTCGATCTCCGATCCCAGGCGTTCAAGATATCTACTTGGTGAGATATCTGAGCCACAACGTCTATATCTCAATATCTGAGCCATTAGAACATTACTTTAATTGGCAATGAGATGATTGTTCGATGTAAAGAACAATCACCCTTTATCCGATAAATTCTCTCGACAGACTAACATTTTGCTTCTACCGAAACTATAGTTTTATTGGTCATTTACACAACTAGTGCATGATTGCTTCTTTACAGCATTCCAATTTGTTACCATCCCTTTCGGAATAATCCCACCTGTAACATGTAACATGACAGATTTTTTAAGAATTCGTTTGTCACGGGTCGAGAAAAGAGCGTTTCGTTTAAATGATGATAAATCATGTATTAAAAGAGTCCTTGTTTGCTGCAGGTGACAAGATGTGTCGTAATCTTTTTGAGAAAGTTTTAAGAGAACCTCATCATCCGCTTCATCCCTTTTTTCAACCAAGGGAGTTGTCGTTAAGGAATAACTGTTGTCTGAGGAAGCCTTTGGCAAGAACAAAGAGATTTCAAAACTCTTTTATTAAGTGTTGTCCATGATTTTAGGTTTATGTGTCCTTTTTTATGTTTTTATGCATCTACTACCTTGTCGAATTCTCACCGCTATTGTGAGTCTAAATAAAGCTTTTTGAATTTTGAATTCCACGAGCTAGATATCTTAAATGACCGAGCACGTAAGGATGAGGGCCAGTTAAATCTAGCAAGTGCGAATGCTATGATGAAACAATCTTATGCACGTGTTGCGTAGGGAATTATATTTGCCGACGTGCTATGATGATCAAAGACAGATTGTGATTGACATGTCTGTGAGAGTTTGAATAGAAATTTAGCCTGATCAATAATGCAAATATCTATTCACATATCTAGTCTGCACTGAAGCAATACAAGAGCACTCATAATTGGCATAGATTACACTCCTTCCAGTGCATTGGAGTAAATAATATCTCCCACACGGGAAATAATCTGCTTTACAGGTCAAATAAAGCGATACGACAATAGGACGTGCACGGAGACAGATAAAAGATAATTATGAACGCAAAATCAACTCATCATAATACAATAAATTGAAGATGATACCAAATTTATCCCTTCAAATCAAGGTTCATATGTATCATATTCAAAACACGTAGCACTTCCTGATTTGTATTTTGCATGATTTATCTCCTATCTTCATATTCTTGACGTCGTCAGCTATCATTTTCCTACCAATTTTTCATTGTCTCATTCCCTACCGTTACCAATAACAAACTAATTTCTCATGACATTTCCTTTGTTGTTGTCAACTAAGTTGACCTTCATTTCATTCCCGCATCGTATTTCTCATCAGATTTTCAGTCTATCGGTCAGAACAGAAGAGGAAGTAATTAGCTCATAGAAATCCGCTTCCGATTTCTTCTTTCTAAACTCTCTATCATTCTATCTTCAAATTCAACGTGTCGAACACGAATGTTCGATTTCTACGGCCACCTCATCTCTCTTTCATATCAATCGCAACGATTTTGACGCTACAGTCGCCGTTTCCGCGTTCATTCGTCATTACCGTAGAAAGTTCCTCTTCCGAACTCTCACTTTTTATTTCTCTCACACGCGCTGCTGTGTGGAATCGAACAACCCTCCTGTGAGTAAGTAGTAAGAGGAAGTATTAAGGAAGATGAGCTTTGCCGAACAACTTTATGTTAGTTGAACACGCGTTGGTCATAATGTCATCATCGGAGAGGATAATATTCTCAATGTTGAATGTAAAATGTCAGGTGAACGAATCTAAACACAAGATCAGTGACCTCAACATAACCTTGCAGCGGAAGGAAATGAATTGAATATTCAATCCTAGCTCTCGAAATATTAGTAGTCGTGTCGTAGGCTGCCTGAATGACATTTCAAAACCAAAATTTTCAACATCAAATGATGAAGTTAGAAGAGACCACCCATGGTCAATGTTCTACAATAATATCAAGTATGCAAGTAGTATGGGAGAGCAGAGGGCGCAGACAATTATATGAATTACCTTCAATGTATTCATCAACTTATAGAGACAAATTATCCATAATACACTTCTAAATCTCTGGAGAGAAGTTTGCATGATTTGGAAAATGGAGAAAATTGCCTTGCAAATAATGAGTAAATGAAACATAGAAATTAAACAGCGAGCATTTAGATAATGCCTACCCATATTAATTATATAGCTTCACATCCATGTGGCAGATATCTGCACGTTTATTCTTTGAAGTCTAAAATGTGATCAGCTGAATGAATTGAAAATCATAAATCACGACAAAATTTTGTATTATAACGGTATCGGATTTCTAATTCACACCTCATATCTTTGACATCTAACTCTTTGTGTTAAGTACATTAGATTCTTCCAATTATTTTATAGCTATTTTATACTTGTATGCATGTACTGATAACTTATGCCTTTTGTATTAAAAATCCATTACTATGTCCTATGTGTTTTCCTATCTAGTCAAGTCATCATTAAGATGCTATTCGTATTATATATGTAACCTAACACTACCTGTTTCATAGCCCATCCCTCCTTTTATATTGAGTCTTTTGTATTCAATCTATATGCCATTATGACAGACTTTTGTACATACACGTCGGTGTGAATTTTGAATTTTATGCTGAACCAGTTTATTTCCATTCTTTTATACCTGAAGATAGTTAACGGATGTTAACGGAAATTAGTTGTAATAAATAACGAAAATAATATCAAGATCTTTCAATATTGGCTCTTTCCAATTCAATTCAAAAAATGAATGAATTGAGTCAAATTATAGCATGAGTCGCTATTTATAACTTAATTAGATTCTGGAAGTTTTGATGTCTCCTTTTGGAAGGCAACAATTTGTTCAATGCCATATCTCAAATTCAAGCATTGTGGTTTGCCTTTTGTGATTTGTTGCCAGTAATGTGTTTCACCTTAAACCAAGGATTATCTTATATTGAACGTTTCCCACGCGTCCGGAATCATGTGAAATATGGAGCAGGATATCGTCGATTTGCTTTATGATATAATTTCTACAAGGTTTCAGCGTAATGATCGGTTTATTAAGACTTCGCTAATTACAGAATACCACCGGAGCTCAATTAGCAATAAATGCGGATGTTGAGAAGCAATTTTCAACTGATTTTCCAAATTTCGGATGAAGCCACTGATTTCTACAACACCATGAACTATTGGCTGAAATCTTTTTTTCCAAAATTCTTCTACACCGTTAAGTGAAGTTATCGTCCAGTTTGCCAGTCGTGAAAGAAAATAATCAGAAATTCTATCGAAAATTACCCGAACATGTCAAATACTAGACGAAGAGCCGCACGTGCAAAGCGTGGAAATCCCCAGATCATCAAGCAGTCAATTCCATTTAGTCGAAAGTTGAATCGGTCTATTTGTTGAAAACGTCTACGAAAGTTTAAGAAGGAAATTTTGGTGAATAAGTGAGCAAGCGAGCACGCATTCATTAATTTGAAATTGAACGGTTGAGTGAATGAAAGTAGAAATGTTTTTCGAACTAATACCCTGCCGAGTGAGCTTTCTGAAAAGGACAGCAACAATCTCATTGATATGTTAATAAAAACCCGTAGTAAAAAGAAACAGATTGCACCTACTTAACATTTAACTTGGCTTCACCTAGTTGACTCCTGATATGACGAGATTTTTTCAAAATATAATTATCACTGACATTGTTTGAAATTTCTAAATTCTTAACATTGCAATAGTGTTGGTGCACATGTTTATAGATAGCAGAGAGTCTCGGTTTTTGTTTTCCATGTGCTTGGTAGGGTTAGTAGATATTGACAAGAGGCGGTAAATTATGTGCTAAGGAAATGAAAAGAGCTATCGAACCGAGAACACTTCAAAATGACAATGCAAATCAATCGGTTATGTCTCAATATCTTCACAACCCGTAATTCATGCTCGACAAGATAACTATTGTAAAGACATGCTGTTTCGAATGCTGAGTAAGAGATTCAGTTGTAGCCTATCAAAGAAGGGGATAATTCACTAATTTCCAAGATCGATCGTCGATCTACTGAGCAGAGAATGTGAAACCAAAGACACTCGCCAACAATTTCATTATTGAAAGAAAATATATACATATGTACAAAAGATAAACTTTCACGCGAGCGCTTCCGTGGTCTCTAGTGATGTGTAACGATCGAATGAGATGATATTCATTTGATACAAATGAATAGAGAACAAGAAAGCGCTCATGTGAAGATTTATCTTGTGTACATATGCATATATAATGTTTTCTTTTCATAATGAATTTTTTGGCGAGCATCTTTGTTTTCAAATGTATTGGCGATAAGAAGTGCTTCAAAGAGAATGTGAAGATATCATCACAAATGATGAAGACAATGAATATACGAAAAAAAGCGATTTTAGAATCATTGCACAAAATCGGAAGATGACGGTGCTGATTTCAGTCCAGTCATATCAAGTGAAACTTCACCTGCAGATCAGAGTAGTAAGTTCCAATTTCATCGTCAGCATTTACGATTGTCTTCTCAACATTCCATCGATTTCAGTGGAAGCGGAGAGACTGTTTTCCGCAATTGGGTTGGCTTCTCAACCGGTTGTCAGACAAAACATGTTTTGTGGTTCATTCGCTGAAGCATTTATCGGCAAGAAATTTGTTCGATGACAATATATGTCATAGATAGCTTTTCGTGTTTCCAATTTATAACCGGCAATACCGGTTTTACCATTGCTCAAATACCGAAATACCGGTTCTGTAAAAATGGTCCGGTATTGCGACCCTAGTTCAAACCATAGTCGGGCACAAGTCTGCATTCTCGCTTAACATTCAGCACAAGAAGAATGAGATGAATAACAATTCATGCCTACATCATAGCATTTTATCAAGGTTGCGGCAATTTCGATGTATTTTCAATGGAGCTACAACTTTCCATTGATGCCTTGCGTTTTCGCATATCTATCTTAAACATTATCATTTCAATGTTATTACTCGCTCATCGGCATCTATGTAACACGTGTTTTTAATCTATGATAGTTCAGGCATAGAAGTCTATGGTTCAGGCATGAATAGAAATTACAGCTATCTCTGATCGGGTATGAATTCGAAGATATTTTCGTGCGCTGCGCGGCCTCGGATATCTTCCAATTCATGCCCTCGACCATAGAATTTAACAATACCATAGAAAGTCCTAGAATGGAAATTGCATGAAAATTATGGCACACGCCGGGGGATCGTAGTTGGGACAAAATGCAAATTTGTGATCTGGATTGTTACCCTTGTCCAAGGATCATGTGCACAAAAGCAATAATAAATTTACAAAATACTGCAGCTACAGGATGATAAAGAAAGAAATCCTTTAAAACGTTTTGTACGCACATCATTTTGAAATGTCGCTCTTACAATCTATCAAGAGTATAATCAGACACATATGCAACTTGTGATGTCAATTTACAGAACATGCATTGCTCCAGCTTGAAATCAGAGCACAAAAAATCTTAGAGTATTCATTTTACTTTAAAGGACTTCCCTGCTCATTATATTCGAACAATTTTCATAATCTTTGCATGCTTTCGAATATCAGCCTCCAAAATATCATCACACTATATCACATATATCATTCAATGATTAATTGAAAAGTTCTAGCGATATTTCATTTATCTGAATGATGATTGTAGGTAAAGAAGCTTTCAATGTGTTTATTCCAGAAAAGCGCTAGGTTTCTTTACCGCTTCAAGGAGAAATTATCCAATAATTAAGAATTTTGAACTGCGAATTCTTGAGATGTTCTCATAACCAGTTCACTGACCACTCACAATCATATGGCTCTGTGTACCAAATTTTTAATCGTATTTCAGTATTGAAAAAATGGATAACGGTTGTCAATGATTGCTGCATATAGAAACAGTATATTAACCAAGAGAATAGTGGGCTATTTCATATGATAAATTCTCTTATATATGATAAAATTCTCTTCAAGAAAATACTGTAATTTGCTGTCACCCACTTCCACAACTAACTTGAAAATAGTTTAACTATGACACAATGTATTAGATAGAAGCTGATCTGCAAACCATAGATTTTTCAATGTGACATCATTGTACATGAGCAAGATATCAAACTTCCATTCTAGTGTACTATTATCTACTTCTATGCCCTCGACAGACGGATTTTATTCCTTCATCACAACGCGGCCACATTGCGCTCGCCTCCGAGTAAAAGGTAGGCTTATTGATTTTCTTTTCTTTTACGTCACATTTTCGGCCTCGATCCCTACAGAAACTCCTGCTGGCTCCATCGTGGCCTTCGCCATATAATCGCAGACATGGTTCAAGTTGTAGAAAGGACTAAAACTGAGACAGGAAAAGTCGATCATCGTTCATAAATCCCTCATCGGAAGGCCTGTGTCGCAGAATTCTCGCTCAAACAATTCGATTAGTCCGCGCAGTGGAACAGGAAATCCTCACGCTACTTAACAGTCGACTATCTACACGACAATGTGATTAAAAGCTGCTGCTGGACGAGTTAGCAGTTGGCTGAGAGATATTCCTCCCGCCATGACAACAAATTCTTCCCATCAATACTGTCTCATTTCACTTTCACTTTTTTCTCTTTTAGATTACTGTATTCGATAGCCAAGTTATTGAGTTCACTAAGTGCCAAAATTTCTCCACGTCGAGATACGATGACATACACACCTCTATCCCTTCAGTTGCTTTAATTTCGGTGAAAATGCGGAAGTTTAACAAGGTTTCTGTGGCACAGCAGTTAAGTGCTTGACCAAACAGGTCCAGCGGTCCAGAGGTCGAGGCCCCGACAGCGTCATTGGAAGCAGAGACCGGAAAAATTAATTGATGAACCTTCTTCAATTCAATTAATTGATTGGATCAGGCACCAACTATTCCAATTAATTGCAATTATTCACAAGTCAAAAAAGTCATTATTGAAGGCTATAAGATACACAGTGGATGATAGGACATTTTTATTCGTTTTTAAGAGAACTTTAACTACAGCATTCATTCAAATTTTAACTCAAAAGTCTCCAACTAGGCGCATGTTTCATATGCTTGAATAATCTTAGATCAAATACAATTTTGATAAACCTAATGGAACACATCCTCGCGATGGTCGGAGGATCCTAATGCTCCACTGTTTGAGCTAGAAAACTGTCTGCATTCGTAAAATAGATTAAAATTTGAAGGATAATTACCTTAGTCATTGCATGATATTGTGATTAGTATATTTACATGTTTTTTCATGCAAATCAGTTCAACGAGCATAGGCATAGTGATGCAGAAGATGCATGTTTATTACTATAGATAAATACAATTTCTGTAAGTTCTTTAATGCATCTTCGTAGACCGATGCGCCATGTATGTACGCATTATGAATATTTAACTTTAAATCACATGTCAATAATGCTATCATTTTGAATGTGGACAAAACATAATCGGATTGGAAGACTGTTTCTTACAGATTTGGATAAGTACAATTAATTGATCGCCAACAAAATCATGAGACCAATCAAGTTGCAATTGGTTCAACCCCCGATTGGAAGTCTGCAGAAAAAAAGAAAAGTCTGACTTCGTCAGCACCGTCCACGTCACCCAGTGAAATTAGTGAGATTGAAGATTCATTGTGAAAATACGATCAAATGAAATGAGGAAATATGCCTTGACTGTTGTTCATAATTGAAAATTGGTTTATTTGTTGTTATATAACGCGTACAAAACGTTAATCAATATATCTCGGATATTCACACCACAGCCATTATCAGGAAAAATACAGAGATAAGTAAAGTTCATGGCATATACAAAAGTTCTAAAATTTGATGTAATTAAAGAATCATAGAATTACCACCGTATTGACTGTGAAAGATTATAGATATCTATAATCAATAATCAAAGATATCATCATATAATAGGCCTACAATCTATTAATGAATAAAGGCAATCTGGGATACAAAAGTGGCCTTTCGACTACATATGAGCATGGTACTTCAGAAATTAGAGGGTTGCTAAAAAATCGGCCAAAGTCTACAATTAAGAAAGTCAATCGACGAAAGATTTATAAAGTAGCATAGAGTTTACAATTTTCGAAGCTAAATCAAATGTTTGCGTATTGTGTCTTCTCTTTTTTGACGCGCTGTCGTATCTTGATAAACATCAATATTATCGATTGCTAGAATGCATCTGGTAACACATGACATGTTGAAATTCAAGTGTGGGGTATTAAAAAATAATAATACAGAGAAGAGTCCTGTTGATAATGCGCACTCCTTTTACGCACCAAATCAATGTGAAATGTTTGTTGTATGGAGCTCGTAATAGATCGTGTAGAAACATATGAAGCAGTTCGGGGCTAAAGTTCAAACGGTGATCACAAATTCTGACCGTGGTAAAGTTCATGTCCGATAAGCTGTTAAAAATGCGGTGCGATTCTCACACCTCAGCGAGATTGCGAGCTCACAATCCAGCTATAACATGATCAATGAAAGGTCAACAATTGAATTACGTGCAGGGAATAAGCGGCATAAAGAACGAGACAGCGGATGGCTTGTCGCTTAGTCAAGAAACAGGTTGCCCGCACCAGTAAATTCTTCCATAATTTAAGTTTCCAATTTTTTTTACTCTCAAAAGTCGAGGGTTTCAGTTGCAAATTTCTTCAAATTTCGAAGTTTTTTAAGTCAGCTGTTCAAAAAAAATTCATTGTAATCCAACTAATAGTTTGCAAAAACTTACGTGTTTACCGTCAATTTGCTACAAAATTTTCACTTTCACATTTTTGAATTTCTTTGAGATGCTTAGAAAATCGCCTAACTTACAAAGTACAGGATTCATAATAGCTAATAATACCAGTCGTAAGTACAACTTCAACCTTGCATTTGATTATGTGTGTAAATACATATTTTGATTGACGTGTTTGTGATGGCATCGCTTCTTCCAATGATTCTTTCCATAATTCTGCTTCTTTCGGTTTTAAGAAGAGTCCTTAATTCTATAAATATGAAAGCAAGAAAATGTTCTAAAATTCAACAAATACAGCGGACAGACATTCTCAAGATGGAGTGAGAGCTACAAGCAAGTGACTCCTGTAGGTTTGACATTGAATTTCTCTTTCTGAATTTTTCTTTTCTTGAATTTCTTATCTTTTGTAGACATTTTAGTGATTTTTTGTAGGTTGACTACCTTCAGCTCATATATAATGGGAATGCACTGCAGTCAACAAGGTCCCCTATCATAAGAAGTATGAATTCAATAGATGCAGTCAATGGGAGAAAAGTTTCGGTTTATTGAGTGTCCATTTCGCTCGAGCCAGTGATCTTTGAGGAGGTTCATACAAGCAACCCCTCTAACCACAAAACCAACTCATTCTTCAGTCATCTCGGTAACACGAAACCTCACACCATGGCTTTAATAATGAGCGCTGTCACATAGAAGCTGTACATAAAACAATTATGATATGTTTACTGTCAGATCGGTACATAAACTAGACGAAGGTGGACAAAATGGACAAACAAGAATCCAATGCAAAACTCGTCACTAATTCGCTATGAGCCTACATGAACAATGACATTTTTCGTGAGAATAGACAAAAAATGCGCACTCAGATGTCTTGAATGGTTACAAAATATGTTGTATCGTAGAGATATGCTGTATATGCGAAGGTAAAGATTGCGAAGTCGACTACGGCCGTAACGGCTCGACTGGGATAAAAATCTCATAGCGGTTTTAGCCGATCTGATCTGTGAGGCAAGTATTCAAAATATCTCTATCATAATTGGAAAATTCACTCAACTCTACACAGTTTATGTTCACTCAGAGTTGCTTCACTTCATCTATCTGTACGCACGCTGCACTAGCCTACTTTTTCTTACTTCCTTGTTTCACGTCTCTTCTTTCCCGGTTCCGGGGTTGGACGTCGTTGCGATGACCCTTTCCATTTCAAGCATTTTAGAGAAATGTCTTCCGACACGTCTAGCTGCATGCTTGGACAAAAAAATTCTTTTTAATGAGGCAATCAATGTGACCTGACTTCCGTCACGCCATTCAAAACACCTCGATAATAGTAGATAGAATAATTAAATATTGAGTTGCATCCTCAGTTGAAAATTAGGAACAGAACTGAATAGCTGGCATTTCCTCCAATATCAGGAATCATGAGCAGGCCTAGTTCACATTTCTCAACGACAAAACTGCTACCATGCCCGCGGGTAAATTTGAGACTTGCAATTAGCAAGTTAGTGAAATTTCACAGAGTATTCATTAGCCTAAATACTACTTTCATTTCAAATGGCAGCTATTCAGGTATGTTCCCAATTTTCTACTGAGGATGCAACTCAATATCTCATCACCTTTTCTATTTACATTGTGTTAGCCTCGCATGCAACGGCGGATCAGAGCGAGCTGTTAAAGCAAGAGTTGCATCTGCGTGGAGGAAGTGGAAAGAGCTTGCCAGTCTTCTACGCAACTGTCATATCCCGCTGAAGTGCAGAGTCTAAGAGTCTGGGATCTGAACAGAAAAAGAAACCAACAACATGGCATGCCATGCAGCACGAGAATTACGCTACCATGTGGCGCATGCCATTGCTGTAACCAGCAGTTCCAGTGGCATGTCGGGGTGGCCATTAGCTCCGTTGGAAGAATGTGATCACGGAAAAGGCCCGGTGAAGAAGCAGAGACGGAAAAGGAACGTGAGAGGTTCGCATGGGTCGAGAAAAAACGGGAAAGGAGCCCTTGGTCGGTACTGGTGGAGATGGAGGAAGAGCGCGTCCTCGAGGAAGATCATGATCTGGAATGGGATGGTGAAGATAAAGACAGGACCCAAGGATTGTGGGCGATTGAAACCATTGGAAACGGCTCGAAACCTAGGGTAACCTCTACGATAGGGGGCTAAATCCGCTAAAAAGGGACGCTAAAAGAGAAAGGAAAGTAGCAAAAAACAGCATTGCAGGCGTACTAACTTTTATTGCTTCAGACTTTCAGAATTAAGGGAGGACAAAGAATTCATGTTTTAGTGGGAATAGCTCTGGAAGTTCTTGGCCTTAGAGGTTAGATCTCCGAATCTTCTGTTGATCTAGTGGCTCCTTATTTGAAGTTGCGCAGCCATGCCCGGGATAGTTTCAATCTCGACAACAGTTTGTGAAGAGAAAAGTACTCACCGAGTTTTGTCGGCAGTGTCGAACCTTTCCGCTTTTCGGTCAATACTCTGAGCGGTCCATTGACGGTCCGCGGCTTCGGCTCTGGACGTTCTGCATCGACTGTCAAGCCGGAGCCTTGGTCTCGAGGCAGCTTATTGTATGAAGAGGGCGATCTGCTGCGGGGAGTGGTCTGGCGGGATGGTGGACGGCGGGATGTGGATTGCTTTGGACGGCTAGGAAGTTTCCCATCTTCATCGTCTGTGCCCGGTCCTGATCCAGTTCCAAGTCCAGAGCCCTGTAAGAAAAGCGTCATATTTCAGAAAATAATTTAAGGAGCTCGAATAAGTCCTGAAAAAGCCTTTGCTAAATGAATGGAATGTGTTTCTACAGTCTTATGAAATAACCCCTCCCCACCCCCAACGCTCTATACCAGTGTTTTCAAATTGTATAAGAAATTTAATGGTGACCTCCGCTCTTTCAGAATCATTGATTTCTTGCAAAAATGATATTTATTTAAGTCCGTGCATGCATTGTAGATATCTTGTATCTTTATTTGACTTCTAAAGCAAATTATTGCCGCGCGGGAGATAATATTTACTTCAATGCACTTGAAGCGCCATTATATATGTCAATTATGAGTGCTCCTGTCCTGCTTTAGCATAGTAAATCTTCTGTGAATGGATATTTTCACTATGGATCAGGCTAAATTTCTATTAATATTACGGTAATCATAGTACGTCGGCAATCTCTCTATGCTTCTCGTGCATGAGTGCTTCATCATAGCATTCGAACTCGTTAGATTTACATAGCCCTCACAATACGCGGCTCGGGCATCAAATGACTGTTCAAAATTTGAATTTACATATTTGATGAAAAAATCCGTTTTTTCTAATATAGTGAATTAAGCATCGAAGTTTTCAACAACTAATTTTAGCATGAATTGTGGCATAATGATTCATTCATATCATCTTAAAGAACTAAAAATTCTTTATCTGAAAACAATATGAGTAGTCCTTTAATCATTAACTGCACTTGAAAGATATGGATTCTTCTTATCGATGACGAAAGATTCCACGTCCAGTTCGTCTTTCTTTCTTTTCAAAACATTGATTTCAGACAAGATATGTTGTCTCTCACTGTCACACTTTTTACAATCCTCCTGTTTCTTTCGTTGTTCTTCAAGAAAATTTTTGTATCTATGCCACGAACCCCGAACAGATCTGAGCATTCGCTTGTCAATCTTCACTATAACTGTGAATGTAATCAGACAGTAATCTTTGACAAGTAATGGATCGCTCATTCATATTCTCAGCAAGTAGATTTTCATTCACAGAAAACCCTGATTCGACCGTAGCGTTGATGTGTGAAATGATTAGGTAAAGTTCAACAATTCGCCACTGATCACGGTATTCATCTTTTCCGTTCAATAGTAGTGAATAAAAATCATCCAGTTGCGCTTCCGGTGTGTAATGACTCATTTGATTCTGAATCGAAGGTTTATCGATGAATTTATCGAATTGTTCTTTTACTTTATCAGGTGACAATCGTCTACAGTCAATAAGTATTTGCAACAATCGTGTTATAGTGTAGTGGTACCTTTTCCATTATTTTCTGTGCAACTGATGACACAAATACAATGCAAGATTTTCGAAAATCGAGAAGATTTGTTGGGGACACAATATTCTTTCTCAGCGCATTACTGACTTCAAATTCAAAGACAAGAGCATGTCCTTCCTACTAGTTACTTTTGCCTGATTGTGGGTTAATGTTTACTTTCAATAGATCCTCTCTCGTTTTTGTTTCAGTCAAAACGGACGCAGGCTGATCATCTGTTCACAAGCGTTAGCAAGCATCGGAGCCATAGGTTTGGAAGGTCGTCAAAAATGGTTGCAAAATGGATGCGACACAGCGAATAAAAAATGCAAATTTTCTTCGAGCAAAGGATATCCTATTGCATGATCGAGAAAGATATATATATATATATATATATACGAACATCCGGTTTTGGCGTCACAGTGTTCATGATAGTAACAGTCCAAGTGCTCTGTCCACAACGTCAATATCCAGCGAATGGGAGCTGCTACATTTTCTGTCAATTCAAGAAATTTTGCTCGAAGAGCAGGAACTTATGACATCATATCCAATGTAGTAATGTAGGCCGACGGTATAGATATATTTCGTTAAAATTTTCCGTATACTTTCCGGATTTTCCGTGTGGAAAACAAATTCCGTTTTGCCGAAAAATATTTACATAAAAAAGCAAATTCATCAACCATATAATTGTGTTTGCTCATGGATCGTTTTCTAAAAAAACAAATTTGAAAAAAATCTATCGAGCCCTTTTCGAGCCCCTTTTTTTCATTTCCCCCCTTGCTGTTTTTTCTTTTCTTGTTTTCACATACTGCTTTTTTTGCAGTTTTTGTTTTCCACAGAATGGGTCTAATATTTTTCCTTGATTTGTAATGTGCCCACTCTTCCATAACAAATGCAGAAATAAATCTCAGGTCATTGGTAATTCTTTAAATGCTATTTTTCTTAAGCTTTCGAGCCCTTTTCTTGCAGCAGCTGGTGATGCTTTATATTTTGGGCATTATTGTCAGTACCACACTTTCCGCGATTGTTATGACCTGGGTCCATATCACGCTGACATAAAACGGCGAAAGAGTGGCGGATTGAATTACAGTGGCAGTTATGTTATTAGAGATAGATAAATGTAGGTTGTAGCTGGGCAGCATTGGATGAGGAGAGGGATAGCCGGGGGACGCGGGGGGCCGGCAGGCGTATCAAGGCGTTAGCCTAAACACTAATTGGCATCGGAGCGTCTAACACTATATTACTTGGGGTAGGGGTGAGGATATATACATCCGTTTTTGAGGATAGGCAGTGCTAACACCTTTTCATTATGACAACTTTTAATTTGCGTTGTTTTTGCCTCGTATTTCCTCGACAAAACTGAATGCTAGAACCCTATAGATTAGTCCTGTGTTGTGCTGCTAAAAAAGTATGAATGGCTTATGTTTCCAACATAATCGCTCACCTTGAAATATATCCTTCATATTAACATGTCTAAGCGAATTAATAACAAGATTGACCAATATCAGCGAATCATCAAAATTAGAATGAAGTAAGCCGATTTGCTATCATGATCCTTTGAAACACATATAGGACAATCCTTCCAGAAACAAGGATGGTAAGTCAAAATATGATGACTGTTGTGTAAGTGCACCAGCTTTATAAGAGCTTTTCATGGAACTGCTTCACGCTATCATCGAAATTGTTGCACAAGCATTTGACTTGTGATGGACTGCTTCATGCTGCTGAAAAGACCTAATCCAAGCATTCAAATTATACAAAAACTCTTCACTATGATTTTTAATGCCGGTGAATTCCTATGTCAAATATGGATCCTTCCTTGTAAGATCATCAATAATAGCTAATCTTTGATATTTCAGAAAACATATTTAGCTATGACAAAGAGGTATGGACCAGGTATATAATTCGAGAAAGCGTGCTATGACAAATATGCGACAAAAGCGACGAAGAAGTGGAACCCAAGTGCTGAAAGACAAGGGTCGACAGATTATTTTCACTTTGCATTTAAGTATTTCTAGGGACAGGTGAAGCAATTGCATTTAGTTTTGTAGAGTGGGCACATACTTCAAAGAAATGTTTTAGAACAATTATGTGGAAAAGCAAAAAAGGTGCAAACAAGCTGCTGAAAGAAAGGGTCCGCAGACAATTTGGTTTATATTTACTTTTTTATGCCTTCCCTATAACCATGTATGCCAATCTATTAGGTTTAATGATCGTTTTAGATTATTAATATGAAGTCATGTGAATATAATCGATATATTTCACTGCGATATACTTTATTTCGACCACTAAAAATACACACAATTTCATTAATGTTGGTCATTTACACATTTCTTTATCAGTACTGTCGCACATTTATGTTCGGTCGATGACCAAGAAAGAAATGCATGTGAAGCTCTATAAAACTTTCAAAAATACTGATACACTGAAAAAGCTGCTGCAAGCAAAAAATAAGAATAACGTTGCCTCTGCACAGATTTTAGATGCAATTCAGTTTTCAATTTCAAACAATTCTTAAAAATGGGTTCTTAAACGCTAGTTATAAACTGATCATCCTGTCTGTTTACTCCTATTAGCCAATTTTCTTAATCTACCATATAATCCAAGCTAAAAAGTGCTATTTCGCTAAAAAGTTTATTTCAGAACTATTAATTTCTAATGAAAAACAGAAACTATGAAACCATACAGCCTACACAACACCTCGAAGGCTCGAATCTATAACACATTCAATATATCATTAGATATTTCATTTTCCCAGCCTGCGTCTGGGATAAGTCAGGGATATTGCATCCTTGACATGAGCTGTGTAGACGAAATATCTAATCGTTCACTTTGTTTTAGATTCAAGTCTTCGAGGTGCTGTGTAGGTTGAATGGTTTAGCAGCTTCTGTTTTTCATCAGGAATCAGTTATGAAATAATATAATGCATTTAGTTTGGAATTTTCAAGATTACATGACAGCTTCTGTCTTTTGAATTTGATTCATTTCTGATATTACTTATGTTGCTTCAAAAACAACTCAACAGGATATTTTGCACAGAAATTCATTAGGAGGATTTAGCTTTATGTCAACTCGCAATTTCGTCTTTCAAGACAGGAATCCTTTGAATTCACTGATTAACCGAATTATTTGGATAATGTCTGGAATCTAAAACGTTTCCATCACGAAAATATCCATGATTCAGTGAATGTTATGTTTGTAGTACAGATGAAAATTCAAATTCAAGTTTGCTGCGCATAATTGTATTTTAAAATGAATCTGGTGTTTCTGTGTAAATAGTCATTCTAGCCATATACTTCTAAATTTCGATATTTAGGAGTCCATGGCCTAGCAATAAGATAACCCAGTTCATAGACATCAATATCTCCTTCTACGCCTCTCCAAATGAAAAAAATGCCGAAGCAACAAAATAATTAATTACATTATTATCTAAAACGATGCATTAGCACGATTTGCTGGCGAGATGACATACCGTGAGGCCCTCCTAGAGATGTGTAAGAAGACTAACAGTTTCAAGTCAAATTTTCCTGTCTTTTGCGCTCTGTTCGTTAGAACAGAAGTCTCCTTTATTGGGCTGTCATAAATCAATGGTCATTATTTCTGGAAATAAAAAACAAGACATCAAATTTATTCCATTCACTTTGGTATGAAAAATGTTGCTAAAATGTGTTATATGTCCTCAGGCCACACCATCATGTGCTTAATGCATTTTGTCTGTGAAGCTTTACTCATACCCTAGATTTAGCAAGCATCTTAGTTTGATTATATTATACCTGCTAATTTTAGCAACATTCTCGCCTATATTACCGGTCACCAGTTGTTGTTAGCATGATGGTAACACATACTCATGGTAGAAAATGACCTGAAGGCACTGTATGCCCAAAATTAGGTGAAAACTTAATGAGAAAAACATGGAAATGAGGAGACATTTATTTTGAGAGGCTATGAAGAAACCTTGTGATTCAACGATGTAATGATAGCAAATTAAAAAAATGATTGGGGAACGATTCGCCGAATTACAAGAAATTCATGCGCGTTAACTGTGTAGTAGTGGCATCACATGCAGAAATTCAAAATTTAAAAAGGAAAATTTGAAACCCTCAAAAAGTACTTTTCAAAATATTTCATGAATTTGACCTTCTCGTGGGCCAAATCCTATGAAAAGCTTGAAAATACGATAGCACAGGTCAAGCGGCGGATAGGGCTAAGCGGACGTCAGGGAAATCCCTATTCTTGTTAAAGGGAATCCTCCACTCCGGACCGGGCTTTTATACAGTTCGAGTCCAGTCCATTAGAATTTCAAATCGACTAGACGGGCACGGCAAACTTTCCAGCACGGTCATTCTCTAGTGACTATCAAAGTGACATGCACCCGTCAGTGTAGACCAGACGTGCCCAACCTTCTAAAGCAAGAGTGCAACATATAGAAAAGTCAAAAGTTCCAGGAATTGCAAATAGAATTGTCGCACAGTAGCGGTATAAGAAGTCACAGCCCAGCGTGATCTAATTCTCTTGCAACCACAGCAGTGAGACCGAAGAATATGACAAGTGCGACTTCTTTGCATGTGTGATCGACCACACTTGACCAATTTCCATGTAACTGCTAGAACTCCGCGTAGAATCTACTTAACAATTCAACAATTAAATCCAAAATGATTGAGTTTCAAACTTTGTCTTTTAACTTTGTTCACTGATACACAAAGGTGAGGTGAACATTTAAAAGGTTAGAAGACCTGTCTGAGCTGCTGATGTCTAAGTAGATAAGTTTTTGGATTGCGATTGACTAGAAAGAAAACAAAGACCTACTCTAGTTGATCATTTTGTGTCATAGAAGTTCAGTCCCTACGTTATAGCAATAGTAATTGAAAGTCAATCATTGAGTTAGCTACAAAAAGGATAGAAGACACAACAGAATGATAGGCAGCATTCAGGTAAGTTGACAAAGAATGCTCCCAAAGTCATGGATTTCTGCCTAAATGCAGCAATCTTGGGTAGAAATCGAGCGCTAAGAGTCTGTGACAACCAACAAACCAATTAGCTAATAAAATTATGTTGTGAAGTATGTAGGCTGCACTCGTAATCGAGAAACACATTCCCCTGAATTTTCTGCAAAACCTTTAGTAAAAAGAAAAAACGAGTTTTTACTCCATATTTCAACTACTCCTGTTTTACCTCTGTGAAGAAGGGTCTTGACCCGAAATGTCGAGTAAAACTTGCTCTTTCTTTTTGCTAAAGGTTTTATAGACAATTCAAGGGAGTGCGTTTCTCGATTACGAGTGCAGCCTGTATATAATCATGATCTTCCCGTTTGCTCTATTCTACAAAATTCTGCCTGTCGATAGTTTAGAAACGGTTTCAGAAATCATTGGTCCCACATTCCGATATCTATGATTCGTATAACTCATACATTGAGGGAGTAATTTCAGTTTGACGGAAAACTGTGGCGACAATTCGGTTAATTCCATTCAGAGATTGCAAATACCCGGGCAGATCCCGGATCCTATCATCAGAAGTGATAAAATTGCATGTAATTCGTTCTCATTATCAAGAAACATTGAATAGCTTGGTTTCTGAGATTAATTTTAAATCATGCGTTTCATGATACATACTTATGAAGTGATATTGAAAAAAATACTTCATCTTTTCTGTAACCTTAATAGATGGTCATTCAATATCGAGCTACAGATATTCCTGGATAAAACATTTCTATTCATATTTATATTCGCATTCTTAGCTGCCCACATGCACTCCCAACTCTAAGCGAGTAACGAGAACTTCATAACTTTTATAACTTCAATCGTTTAATTGGATTTTCCGCAGTATTAATGACCATCAACATTTTATCTTCAACGCTCTTCAATGGATCCGGGCGGATATCACATCGGATCGCGGATCCGGATCTAGACCCGGTTCAATTCCCATTCGGATGATGACCTTACAAGTAGATCCTCCGAATTGATGTCCTGAATTGATGGAAGGTGTACTATCATCCTCGATACACACGTGTATCATTCAGATATGTACCTGACACTTTAGACTCTTTCCCGTATCTCTGAATCGTAAAGAAGAGCAGATTTGTTTATCAGATCAGTAGACACGATAGTTAGAAGATAAAGCTTTCAGGATGACGACGTTGGCCGACGTTGATCTCACTTCTACATCTTTACAACGCAAATTCGTGACAGATTCGGCAGTATGAGAGCAAATTCATGATGTATCCATGGCGATTTCATTGCTGGAGAGGCAACGGGATGGACACTTGGGAATTAGAAAGGGAGAAAGAATTACGTGCTTCAAATTCTTGTGAAGTTTAGAGACCTGTTTGTTCACGGATTTGTTGTGCTCAAAGAAAAGTCGTCTGACTAATGAGTTTCCTCTGCAAACAACGAACCTGCTTCGAACTTAGCAGCCACTTCTCCTAGCTTGCAATGAAGGCTACGAAATACCAGGGGTTGCATGAGGTAGAATTAGGAGGTAATTAATAAATATTGCACTGCTCCGAAAATAAAATTCGTGTGTATTTTTGGTGCCAAAGATTCCCAAATTAGTAGTGAAGGATAGACATGGTAGGATACATAATTATGAAGAACCATCATGCAGTTCTTGCTTCCACTTTATTACCTTCATTCTGTCGTGAATATTTACAAATTCGTGTCTAAATAATAGGCGTCTTCCATGAGCATTGAGTAAAGAAACTGGCAATTGATAAATATTTCAAATACTCATACCTTTGAAAGAAAAAAATACTGACAGCTAATTGCATATTCGCGTTATACATGTATAGGCCGAGTATTGAGTTTCTAATTCACATATTTTCTTTTCTTTACAGCTTCCAAGCTGGTTATTGCTTTTGGTTCTTTTTGACGTGCTTCCAACAATTGTACCCGTCTTATTTTTCTTGCTTCTTATGCGTCACCTTTTTTCTTTTTTCTATGCGAAAAACAGAAACAGTCTAGTAGCGAAAATTTCGTAAGAAACATATTTACTCAAATGACAAGTTACAAAACAGAAATAAAACTATTATGAAAACCATAAACGATACTATGAAAAATACGTAAAATATGACATTTCAAAATTCGGGTGTGAGGTTTGCAGCAATTTTCAAAGTTCGGGTATGTTCGGGTATGTGTGGCCACCCTGCTAATTGTTTGGTGAAGTTGAAAAATTACAATTTTATTGATATGTTTGTACAAGAGATGTACAAAGCCAAGGCGCACAGCTAGCGACACGACTCGGCTTCAGATGACGAATATCGAATCGGTTCTCATGGGCTATGTTTGAAACATGCCTCTAAAATGGAGATTAGCCTTCGGATATGCTAGCAAATGAATGTACGATCCATTTACATAATCCTACACATTTCCATGCAGATTGGATATTTAGATATCTTCAAGAATCTGAGACTTCTCTCTCCTGTGTTACATTCGCGAGCACTTTCACCAGGAAACAGGTGCACTTACTGATTTCGAAAGACAGGGTACTGAGAAATTTCCTGGGCATCATCTTATTCTCGTTATGAAATCTCAGGCTTGACGAGACGATTTTACGCTAATTTGCGGCATAACTAGGTTAAAAAACATTGTGCCAAATGAGATCTACCGCGGAGTATGTACAAGAGAACGATTCAGCTAGTGAATCATAGCATTCAGATAAGCTTAAAATCAATAAATGCATGGATATCAGAAATTGTCTCTATTCTATGAATCTATGTCCGCTTTGCGGCCTCGGATTTCTACGTTTTCTTGCCCTTCTGGCATCATAGAATGCCCATTGTATTTCACTCTCGATGGCTTTGGAGGTCATAGAAATGATTGAGATGAGTTTGAAATGCATCATTGACCCGGCATTGTTACTGAGTAAGTAGAGTTGTCAGGAGTTATTCCACCTGTCATTTTTCCATGAAAGTCGTTTATATATCTCCAATTCCAAATTAGACGGCCATAATTTTATAATTAAGGCCGTCTAATCTGCTATGTAATACCATTGAGGTAGGACCATTTCACCATCCATCTTCGCATTCTCAGTGAAAATGGTATTGAGGTGATTTCTATGGTTCACAATTTGGACACGTAGATATCTCAAGCTGTACATGCTTCAATGTTCTGAGCTGCATGGGCTATGTAGAAAATTATCATAGATTTTAGGTTCAGTAACAATGCATATATTACCTTTCAAATGATCAGCCTAAAATGGTTTGGCGCTACATCGTCTAGCTCTCATTTGAAAGGTAATATATCTTCATTGGAGGGTGTATAATGTACCATTATATGCCCGCCAATTTCACATAGAATTCTCACCGCACCAGATAGCCATGAACCGTCGTCCGTCACTCCAATTTGAGAATCCATTAATGAATCGTAGACTTCTAAAGAAGAAATTTAGAAGTCTATGAATGAATGAATTGGTAAACTGATATTTCAAATCATTTTTAGATTGAAATCTGAATTTTAAATTTTTTCACATTTGCAAACATTCATAGACTTTCAAACTTTCCATGAATTAAGATCTATTGAGCAAACTTTCATGGACTTCAACAAAAGTCAATCAAAGATTTCTTCATCTCTCCATTATCTATGACTAGCAGCGATCAAGAATTGCAATATTCATAGACTTCTCAAGAGTTACATACAATAGCATTATATCGTGGATTTTGCGGGCAGAAATATCAGACAGTGTCGGCTGCTAACGCAACCTCGTGCATG
The DNA here is from genome assembly GCA_907163375.1 of Prostheceraeus crozeri. NCBI lineage: Eukaryota > Metazoa > Platyhelminthes > Polycladida > Euryleptidae > Prostheceraeus > Prostheceraeus crozeri. Next base: position 69,895 of record CAJQUW010010519.1, read on the forward strand.
TCTGATATATCTGCCCTAAAAATCCATGATATAATGCTACATTGCATTTCACTCTCGATGGGTTTGGAGGTCATAGAAATGATTGAAATGAGTTTAAAATGCATTATTGACCGGCATTTGAGGGTATATAATGCACCATTCTACACCCGCCAATTTCACATAAAATTCTCACCGTACCAAATAGCCATGAACCGTCGTCCGTCACTCCAGCTTGAAAATCCATTAATGAATGAATTTGTGAATCGATATTTCAAATCATTTTTACATCGAAATCTGAATTTCATATCTATTCACATTTGCAAACATTCATAGACTTTCAAACTTTTCATGAATTGCCATCTATTGAGAGAGCAAACTTCCATACACTTCAATGGAAGCCAATCAAAGAATTCTTCATCTCTCCAATATCTGTGACTAACAGCGATCAATAAATGCAATATTCATAGACTTATATACAATACTAAGTATATGTACTATGTACTTATAATAAGTACATATATATTACTGCCCTAAAAATCCATGATGTAATGCTACACTGTACTTGATTCTGAGCAGGAAAAGATCTTGAATCAATAAATATGAAAGTTGATTATTCACGAATATTTCAAAATTTCACACACATGATCTTTATTATAGAATACCTACTCGATTTAGACAGAAAATGAAGAACAGAGAAGCCCGCCCGGTTCTCTTCAGTCAACATTGTCCAAGATTACATTGTCTTAATTTCACTGAATTAGGACTCGGAGATGTGAAACTTGATTTTCAATGAGAATTCGAAAAAGCATTCGTCATCCAATTGTTTCAGTTTTAAGAGAAGAACGTTAACAATCATCGCATGCATAAAATTCCTTTGCAATCAGATTTCCCATCAGACAATGTGAACCTGAATGAAATTCATTAAATCGACATTCCGATAGCAACTGAAGCATGAATTGAGTGATGCGTCAACAAACATCGCGAGTCTTGTACAGAAATACAAGTTCTCAAAAAGCTTGAATCATGTGGTATCAAATTTTATCACCAGCAGACATTCGGTCACACTTAATGGGGCGAATTTAATGGAGCATTAGCGATAGAAATGCACCCACGTCCAGGGACATTTTCGGCCAGTTTGCGGGTGCGGATTTGGATTCTTGTCGGGGCACGTTTCGACGGTTAAGACCATTTTGCACCCCGTGTGGCTCCACGGGTTGAATAGAATAGGACCGACGTTCTCCTGGGGGTCGTAAGAGGCGAATAAAAGGGGCCTTTTGCCACTGCAGCTCTGGTGTGGCTATACTAAGTTGATGTTGCGGGGGATCCTGACAGCCAAATCTTAGCTGTTGGGATGTGCAACAAAGCTCTTTGAGCTTCCTACCCTGTGGCATATCTGGCTATGCTTTTCCAAAGTGTCATCTGCGATAGCCACCGCCCCTGTTCGGAGGTAAGGTGTGGGATGGGACCATTGGGGTATGGCAGCACCCCGGTGGTATCGGAATCGTCATCTCATCCCCGGGGCAATCCTCGACAGCAGTGGGCATGCATTTGCTTACTGGGTGTGTCGCTTCGTATTGTCTTGATGCAAAGCCTCCTATCTGCTGGACGGAGTCGGGCAAAATAACAACCTGAGCTCCAGTACCTTGAACGATATCCCAATAATTCTCACTGCACTTCATCACCATCTGCTCACATAGATGAACATATTCCATCCCTCCGTCCCTTCCATTTCCTATTTTTAGTTTTGGAAATTGCGAGTTTCGTGAACGCTTCATTAGGCGCAATATCGTCGCTGTGATATTCGGCTTTGATTTCAGGCAAAATGTGAGTTGTCTCGCAGATAACAGCTGCAGCGTCTTTCACAAAAAAGTTCCTACACTGAGAATATCACATCAGACATCCACCGCACTTGCAAAGGAATAAATACACCTTAATCCTTATTGAGATGCCGAAAATAGACTTGGATATAGACATGGCAGGCCGAATTTGGGTCGGGTTTGTAAAACTCTAGAAGTAAACCCGCAATAGGGAGCCTTGCAGCTTTCAAAAAATGTTCCTTAACAACTAGTCCGAAACTGTCATTGCAAGAAAATGGAGTCATAGTCTTTGGCAGGATGGGCATCCTGGCAAAGATCACCACGTGCCAGATAAAGTCTATGTCAGCACCATCCAGCCCCTAATATGTGCAGTAGTGACGTTCAGCAATTTATTTTTACATTCTTTATTTGACACCTCTTCATGGACCCCTCAAAATCGAGTGTGAATGAGGTCCAACAATAACTACTCAATCTACATGCAGCCTCCGTATTGGAAAGGATCCTTGCGTAAGACACTGCATATTCGCTTACCTGAATATAAATTTAAGAGACGCCAACCCCGCGTTTTTAAACCGCTTAGCAATACGATAGATTCAATTGTAATACCTCTTGATTACTGGCTTGCACTTTCTAAACGCACTAATTTCAGATTATACCAGTCTTCCTTTTTTTAAAAAACAAAAATTTGTACTAACTGATGGTCACCGTTTCAAGAATGATTTATATCCTTCCTCTATAAGATTATTTCCTCTAACAAACGCCGCACCTCCAATATCAAGAAAACAAGAAAATAATGACTTACAGTTGTAGTACATATCATCTATTGAGCTAAAAAAGCAAATACTTAGTTATCAAACGACACTAGAATGCATGATGATATTGCATGGTGGTGCAGTCTATATTAAAATTGAATAAGTCACATAATAAAGGTACTACACTCAACGTTTTATAAAAATAGCCTTGCCTAATGGCGGCTGTCAGAGTCAGGAGAGGAGCTCCTGTTTCTGGCTGTTGCTATACCGCATCGTGTTGCTATACAGCACCGAGTCATGTCAGAACATTACGCTCAAGTTTTGTGTGTGAGCCTTGCCTTCTAGTGAACATTGGAGAGAAACCGCAAACACAGACAATTCCAAGAAATGAAACCCATGCTGTGTTAAATCAGCGCCGATACCACCGTGCCTTGTTGACAATGAATCAATCGTTAATGCAGTAATAAACCTGCTAGATGAGTTTTCAGCTCGCACTGATAATTTTCCGTAAAGGTTATATGCCTGATATTATTATTGTTATTCAATTTGGAAAATGTCACGTGGAAAACCACACATTTTACTAAACACCGTCCTCTTTTAAGCACCACTCTAATAAACGCCGCACTTAAAAGTAGACGATTGTAAATATACGCCACGTCGCTTAGTAGAGGAAATGCGATAATGCGGGGTGCAAATTCACTCAAGATTTGAGAGACAATTAGAAGAGCCTCTTTTTATCAGAGGTTTATCAATGATCTATCAAGTGTTTATTGATTATTGTTCGATTGTACTTATCAATAATTGACTAATGTAATTTTAGATTATGATATTAATGCAATGTATAACAATACATAGCATCATTTTTTGATGATTAAAATAATATAATAATGAACCTATAAGGTTCAGCAAATTTACAAATTAAAAAATTGTGAAATTTCTGAATAAATAAATATAGAATATCCACACCGCGCTAGCCTTCAGTGGAATGAACTATCCATTAGCGTTTAACAGTATATACGGGAATTGACTCGCGTTTGTTTTATGTTTTATGACCCCAACTGCATACTTCTGATTCAATAAGCACCTAAATCTCGATAATCCCGCAAAAAAACATTTTCACGAGAATTGGTCGAGGCAAACCGAAAACGGAAAGCTGATGAAAGTAAACTGAACCCACTAGAACTGACGAGTTGCCGTTCGACTTGGAAACTTCCGATCGCCTTAGTAAAACATAGAAGCAGATAATTAATTGAATTCTAAGTAAGTCAGATGTCCCCTAATCACTAACGAGATTCAACACGCTGGAAGAGAACTTTAAAAGTACAGTTCAGTCTCATTATCAACTAACTGGGTAGCTAATCATTTAAATGTCATGCAGTATATGTCGCTGAGTTAGTCACCATTTTGACCTGAACTTCATACTGAGACTGCACAAAATGAAGCTTATATGATCGACTTCAATGCAATATTGATGAGGTATCAATGCTAACAAATTGTAAGGATTCTGCCTTACAAAACGGTTCGTACTCAAGTTCCTCACCAAAAGAACTAAAATCTATTTTCTTCAGAGAGGAAATATCAACTTTTCCTCCCGCGGCTATGTTGTATGCAGCGAGGGATGGACAGATAGCTAAGGGAAGAGAGGTTCATATCCTCTCTAAAGAATGTAGCTTTTCATTTTGTGATTTATAGATGTCTATTGATCATTATAAAATTGATGGCTATACCGCGAAATCTGTGAATGAGCCATAGACTTCTAAATTTCTCTGGACAGATAGATTGAAATTGGCTTATACATGATCAGGCATGGACTCCATAATATAGATTACCTTACAAATAGATTGTCAATAAGCATAATCAACATTTTGGAGAACAGGTTGCCTGTCAGCACAGCATGTGTGCATAATTATGTACATTGGGAGTTAGGACGCATGAGCTTACACATGCTTATGCGCTAAATGCATGTGCTACACCTCCGCGTTATTTGCTAATTTTGCGATTTTTCTTCTAACAACTTTCTCAGAACTGAGGCATTTGAGATTTCATGAACAAATATCTTGCATATGCTGTTGAAAAATGTCATTGAAATTTCGGAAATCTGATTCATGTACGTGTGAAAAGCGAGATTTTGCGAAGTAATCGGAAATGTGATGATGATATTCATCGATAGTCTGAGCATCGTCCTTTCATTTTTAAGGAAGATACTATTTTCTTAGACAATTATTAATTTTCAGTTATGACTTGTATAACCTGGAAAAATGGTTTTTCTTCGCTATTCTCACAAATAAAGTTTTCATATGAAAATTAAAAACTATTCAGTTTGATCTCATACAACACCCTCCAGCAATGAATGTATAGTTAAAGCACATATACGTTTGGTGGAAAAGACTTCCCACGATAAATTTTGCTAAAAAACTTTGCAGCTTCAGGATGTCGAACATTGCCAACTCTCTATTTGTGACATTACACTCACGACAGAAATCATATTTTTTACATTTCATGAGTGAAAGGCAGCAAGCACCACTTATATCATCTCGATTATTAGGATTCATGTTGAAATCAGTTTTTGTATGCAAACATTCTCCTGCATACACATCATCTTCTGTGGTTGACTGCATGATATTTTATCATCAACACTTCTCAGACTAAATCCGGAAAACTTCAAGAAAGTTATTGTTTTCATTTTCTTGTCACTCTCTGTAAGGTGACGCATGGAGATATAATAATATGCACCAGTCATTTGACGCATCCAGCTAAATCCCTTCTCAAAGTGATCTGGCTGTGCTTTTCCGAGCATTGGTTATTGGTCTCAGAAGAGCCTCCATCACAGGTCAGATCGCCTGATGACTGTTCAGACCTCCGTACAGAAGTAGCTGCTCAGGTTGTAAATGCTTATTGTGTCCATCATGATTGTTTTCATGAAATTGAATGCAAAGAAGGATCTCCGTATAGTTCACTTTTCTGTTCCCCCTCATTTCAGGACATTCGTAGTGTGGAAATCGGTGGCTTCTCTTTTCCTCTCGAAACTGACCCTTACATAACAATGGTCAATGCTTCGGTTGGATCTTCCGTCCGTTGAATTCGGCTTCACGGAGCTATGTCAGTCTTTCCCAAGTATTACATAATTGAATCCAATTTCGAATTTCTATTACTGGCTGGTCATCCAGAGATTATCCAGAAGTCATCAGATTGACAACTTTGGAAAACTTGTGATAGATGATAGATACATTATGTGCTGCTTGGAATGGATTTCTCTCTGTGATAAATGCAAATACATTTTCGTAGATTTTTCGACAGTCAATGATGCGATGATGCTGTGGGGAAGATTTCAACTTATGATCGCCATTTTTAGTCCATTATCGTTTTGAGATGTCACAAACGCAGATGGAATGGTTTCTTTCTAAATTTTAGACAAAATTGTCATAACAAGAAATCTTCCGATTATGTTTCCATTGCCAGGACATATACTTGAAAACGTGGCCATACCGGATCCCGGCTTTGTAGTTGTTTGGAGAAGCATCCAGACAGATAAAGGAATTTCGATGGCACTGTACTTTAGATCACGCTGTTTCATTTCTTCAATTTTTCTTCATTGCTTGCCATGATGATCCATGTCCTTCGTGGTAGCATTTGTCAGATTCATGGAATTGAAGGTTACACAAGACGTCACACAAGGTTGCACAAGAATGTTTAGTTGGGATATAATACTTTCAACTAAATCGATGCAATCACAAAGTCAAATTTCTTTGTTATGTAAGAAGAGGAATGTATTTGTGTTACACCGTCATTGCATTTCGGTTCACAGCCAACAATGGTATACTGCATTTGCTTGCATTTTGCACTCTAACAAGCTGCAAAATTCGATCTTTTGCAACACGAATGTTGGTTGGCCTGAACATGTATAAAATGATTTCAAATTTGCTCACCTATCTGTCCAGAGAAATTTAGAAGTCCAGGGACTATATATCCAGGGGATATCTTGGTAGTCTCTGGCAAATCAAAACTTGTTAAAAGACTTTTGTGATTTTTCATTTGTCTCCGTGCATGTATTGTAGATGTCCTATCGCTTTATTTGATTATTGCCCGCACGAGAGATAATATGAGTATTTACTCAAATGCACTGGAAGGAGCTTAATTTACACGTATGTATTAATTACTGATCTTGTCTTGCTTTAGTATAGAATAGATCTGTGAAAGGATATTTACATGATTGATAAGGCTAAATTTCTATTCAAATACTATTGATAATCATAGACATATCAATCACAATCTGTCCTTGATCATCATTAGGAATCCTAAGGAACTATCGACTAAGCATGAAATTAGATTATTGAAAAAACTCGTAAACTGAAATACTCCTCTTGGAAATGTATATAGGCACATGATATTTGATTATTTACACGGAAATGAACTACAAAAAGATAGTTTAATTGATCTTGTTGTAACTAATGGTATCAATCCTATCATATCTGCATATTCGCCGCAGAAATTACTCGACCCTTATAATGGATTCAGCAGTACGTCGAATTGTCCTGGCCTTATTGACTCAATTTCCTTCTTACTATCTTTCAGTGAACTGACTTCAGTCTGATTGATCTATTTTTCTCACTTTGACTGTCGTTCATGCATGATAATTAATTGAAATGTTGTTTCTTCACTTGAAGGCCAACTGTCATCTTTCGCCTACAATGAAAATGATTTTCAATGAGCATCAGCCTGATTTTTTTCGGATTAACCCTATACCATTCCCTATCTTATTATCACTTTCAGGGCGATTTTCAGGACCTAATAAATTTCATACAAAATACAGAATATCGCGCTACATCAGTTTGTTCATAAGGAAGCGCTATCGCATCATTTTTGAACGAAGCCGAAACTGGTTGTACCCTGACAAAAGGAGAAACCACACGGAAAACATGTTGAAGTTCATTTTTCTAGGTGCAGCACAAAATTTGCATCAGAATTAAGAGTAGCATGTTCCGTGATTCAGTGGCTTGACCGAGCGATGTTTTAGATTTGAAGTCGAACTCCGAGTATGTCATTGAAAGTCCGCAGGCATGGTATCCCTACTAAATGCATCACATCGCTCCAACGTAAGTCTCAAAGTATAATGCTGACTTTGACTTATTGATATGTTGGTGTTAGAAGTTTGGCTTGAAAGTTTATGCTATGCTGTCTGAAGGGAAGAAGCCATCTTACTGGATTACACAGCTTCTTCAATTGAGGACTGATGTCGTACTGTCACCTGTTGATAGCTCAGTTGGTAGAGCGTTGGCCTAGAATTCAAATCCATCAAGAGGAGCAGTTACTTTCCATCTGTTGACTCACTACATGAGCACCGTCCAAGCCCCATTGAGAGAACAATGACATTACAGCTTTATTTTTTTTTTGATTTTCAAACATGACTTAAGTAAACTTTATCATATGCTTATAACTTTTTCCAATGTCTGTTTTATCACAATTTTTTTCTCTCGTCTCGCGATTATCACAAAATTCAATCACTCATGCATCTCCGCTCTGTATAAATTTGGTATTCTCAGACGAGTCGATCGTATTTCGATTTTAGCAATTATTTGTCCAGGATCTCAAAATTTGCCTAATTCGATGCTCATCACAACGGCTTCCTGGGTTCACGATAACAGGCACTTCCCAGTAGCGTTGCTTATCTATCTCGGAACAGACAATATTTATCAGGAAATACAATTTTATCTTTGAATGGACAATGGAGTGGAAATCCTTCAATGATAAAAACTATGACATCTGAGAGCATTTCGACCAGACTCGTATCGATCCATGGATAAAGATGGAACGAGTAAAACAAGCGACATTTAAATTATTACCCGCTTTTCTGGAATGTGTTGGACTTCCGTTTAGTAATGCGGTTCGATTCGTCCTTAACTCGGTAACAAGCACTGAGGGTAACAACATTCGGCGCCGACAGGTCGTCGATTGAATTTGAGGATAATTATGAGGTTGAAAGTTATGCAGCATCAGCGAGCAACAGCGGAGAGAACAGATGGGATAAACGTCAGGTGTTTCAAAGTCGCTGTAAATCTCGAGGGAAGATCTCTAGAAAGTGAACTCATGTCAGAACTCTCAGCGATAACAATTGAGAAACTCTGAAACTTTGCGGCCATGATTACTGAACGTCCTCACGAAGTAGAATCCATGGACGTTATATTAGATCCTGACGAACATTTACTAACTTGCTTACTTAAAATACAGATTGTTTCATAAAAAATGGATCACCCTTAAACATCGCCTTAACTTCAACTTTGTCTAACTCCGCCAAACTTGAACGAATTTCTCTGAAATTTGGACGATATGTCAGTTGTGCTTACTAATATCATTGTTGGAAATTTCAAGCATGAATATTGAGTTGTTTTCCTGTTATAGATAAAAAAAGTAGTAGATAATTTGATCTTCATTTAGCAATGTTACACAAAATCATACCTCACTCTTATAAAATTACATTTGTTTCCTTTGTTATGTAATATGTTGTTCTACAAGCCAAAAGCTATCAAGCAAAACAAAAATAAAGAAAATCGGTCAATCAGAGCCAGTATAGCACCATTATTCATCAACAATGTAACTGCTACATGTGATTAACTGGACTTCATGTTCCATAGCTTCCTGACTTCGTTGCGGTGGTGTTGGCAGCACTCCTGATTGCTTTCAGCTAGAAATCTATCTCTTACCGGTTGAAAACAATGCAAAGCACAAATGAACAATAACGAGATCGCATTCACAAAAGGCAAAGTGTCAGCCTTGCTAGAACTAGGCTTTTCTTTGCGAGCTACAAGCAAGCAACTAAATGTCCCTTACACAAATGTGCATCGATGGCACAATGATGATTTTCGACTCTGTCGTAAAGAGGGCTCTGGCCGTCCACGCAAAACATCCAAACGCATAGACCGCCTAATTTTGAGATTTGTTAAAGTTGATCCAAGTCTCTCGTTAACTGAGATGGCTGCACTATACTCGTCTATTTCTAAGTCCACTATTCGTAGAAGACTTCACATACAGTAAGGAACCATGAATTCTGAACGCTATGTGAATGTTTTACGAATGAACATTGGCCAAATGACAGATCAACTTGGTGATCCATTGACTTGATTATTTATGGATGATAATGCTACGTGTCACAGGAGTAGTAGAGTCAACTTATGCAAGTCTCAATTAGGGCTTAGGACATTATCTTGGCCAGCTCGTTCTCCTGATCTGAATCCCATAGAAAACGTATGGAGTATTCTAAAACGTAACGTTCTTCGTTCACTGCTACCTACAGATGGCGCATCACAACTTACGTCACTGTTAAAAAGAGAGTGGAGAAAGTTAGATCAGTCAAAAATCAACGATATCATTGAATCAATGCCTGGACGAATCGGTAATGTCATTGACAATAAGGGTAGGGCCACAAAATATTAGCTTCTTAAGAACCGTTACTGTATCATAGCTTATCAGATTATCTAAGGACATTTAAATATATTAGGGACATGAAATAACATGAAAAATGCTTTCTGCATCATACTTATGTTTTATTTAGTCAAATTTTAGGATGATCCACTTTTTATGAAACGGACTGTAGTTGAAATAGGACGTTATGGTAATAGAAAGAGTCATGAATATTTGTAAATTCTGTGAAACAGATAAAATTGAAGATTTGATCCATTTCATTGTATAGAGTGTCCGAAACACGTTGTGATAAGAAATGAAACGATATCTCTTGTGATTGATTTAGATAGAACAAATTTCTATGATATCATGAATGGATTGATGACTACGCAATTGAAACAATTGAATTTGTTTAGTAATAGATCAAGGGAAATCAGATCTATTTCTACGAGGTCTGTCTAAAAAGTATCCGACCATGATATCTAACTTTTAGTGCTATGAATTTAGAATGACGAAAAACTTCTCAAATATGTTTTTGAACTTGCTTTACTTGAATTTAAGGTCAAATGGCGATTTCTATTCTTCATATCCGATCACGAGGCATTTGAATCACGTGATAATTTTACTTTCGGCAAATTTCGATTTCTTCATTTCAATCAGTGATGGCGGAACGGTTAGAACAGCGCTACTGTATCAAATTTTGTCAAAAGTTGGGTGAAACTCAAGCGGAAACAATTCGAAAAATATAACAGGCTTTTCTTGATGAATCCATGAGTATCACACAGATAAAAGTGGTATAACAGGTTCAAGGAAGGTCGAACATCTGCGGAGAGTGACTTCCGATCTGGCCGGCCATTGACGTGTCGCAATGAAGTTGTCATCAACAACGTTAATGAACTCATAATGGACGATCGCCGTTTGACAGTGCGGGAAATCGGTGACGAATTGAACATCAGCAAAGACTCTGCCCATGTCATTTTGACACAGGATTTGGGCATGCACTGAGTGGCTGCAAAATTTGTGGCAAGACTGCTTTCTGAAGAGCAGCGGTGTGTGCGCAAAGAAACCGCTGAAGATTTGCTCCAAACTTGTGACGCAATCCCTGACAACCTGGATACCATCATTACCGGCGATGAGACATGGGTATACGGTTATGACCCGGAGACCAAAGCACAATCGTCTCAGTGGAAACGCCCATCATCACCGAGACCGACGAAAGCACGCCAGGTGCGTAGCAAAACGAAGGTCATGTTGACGGCCGTCTTCGACTGCAAAGGAATTGTGCATCACGAATTTGCACCAGAAAATCAGACAGTGACGAAAGAGTACTACAGAGAAGTTCTACGACGTCTTCGAGAAGCAGTTCGACGCAAGAGGCGGGATTTGTGGGAGTCAAAAAATTGGCGTTTACACCATGACAATGCACCGGCCCATTCCTCACAGTTGGTTGGAGATTTCTTGGCAAAGCATGGCATCCCTCTCGTTCGCCAACCTCCTTACTCACCAGACTTGTCCCCCGCTGATTTCTGGTTGTTTCCGAAGGTAAAGAAACAGCTGAAGGGACATCGATTCCAGACTCGAGAGATTATCATGGACAATGTGAGAGATCAACTGCGGGCCATCCCAGAAGAAGGATTTCGGGGGTGCTTTGAAAATTGGAAGGTTCGGTGGTCAAAGTGTGTTGACTCTGATGGGGCTTATTTTGAAGGACTTTGATACTGTTTACTGTATACGTGTATTTTCGGCATTAAATTGTTATGAATGAAATATATAGCGAGTTCAAAATTAAGAAGTAACTTTTATTTTCTTCTATAGTCGAAAAGATGAAGGTCGGATACTTTTTAGACAGACCTCGTATGCAAACGCAGACATCGAAATGAAATCTGTCTGTTATCTATATTGTCGAAACAACAAGTTGCATCATGATAACCCTGGTCGGTTCACCTCATCTTAATAATACTTAATGATTGGGAAGACTTTTAGAACATGGGACACTTAAGTTAGATTGTACATACTCATATCATGGAAAAATTGTACTTCCGATGATGATCGTATGTTAGCGCTTGAACAATGATTCGAGAATAATTGTGTATCGTGCAAAGATGTAATTGTATTCTAACAAATCTCTGAAAATTTTCAGAAAATGAAATCCTCTATTCGCCACCTTGCCTTCCTGTTGATGTGTGAATTTCGATTTTTTTTCATATGTTACCATGTTGTATCGTCATGTTTGTCCAAACATTTTTTGGCAATAAACAACTTGTGACTTATAGGGCTATTATCTACTTACTTTATCCGTTCAACGGTCATTCTCTGCACCTCCGTTGGGTTGGACGTTGACTCTTCATGGAACACCTCCAGGTATTCCGATCGAGGGCGTCGGCTTCTTTGATGCCCAATTGGTGACAGTCTGCGGACACCGTTTCTTCACAAGTTTTCTTTGGGTGGCCTCTTGGAGTTGGTCAGCCGATCTTCACCCAATCGCTGTTATCTTTCTGTACCACACATGGCCGCACCATCGCAATCTGCACACCCTCATTGGTCGTCTGCACGTTCAGGCGCGCCAGATGGCCAGGTGGTCCACACATCCATGTGATCTTCCTTCATTCTCCTCCCAAATATCACTTCCGCAAGTCACGCATGATCTGACGCATGAGTCGTAAATCTTGCCCTTCATCCAGTGTGGAGTAGCATGACTGGTCAGGATAGGCGATAGCTCTCGAAATTTCTTCCAGCTAACCTTACAGATTTGTCTATTATCTGTCAAACTTAAATCAATCGCTCCAAAACTTCATATGCAAGTAAATTTGTGTATTTTATATCTGCGTTCATAATCTCATGCATTTTAGATAACTGATTGAAGAACTCATGTGAAGGATCAGCGGTGCATGAGTGTCAGATATTGCCTGACTTGAGGTTCTCTAATACCTACCCCCGTGACGATCTAGCATGTTAAAGTACAACTTGTACGATGACAGACAATCAAACAGCGCATACGGTCCCAACACAGGCTGAATCGCACACGTCGTCAGGAAAGACCTTCATCTCGGAGAAGCTCTCTACATAAACAAACTAGAGCTGAAGATTAACAAAAAAAAAACAAAACTAAGCAGTTATGGAGACTTTCTCCACATTTGACTAAATCCAATTTTCATCATCTGCCAGTCAATGGCACTATGTAAGCCAGTATTCCCTGTCTCATTTAAGTGTTTACACTTCTGTTCTCTTTGCCTATATTGTAGTTTCTAAATCTGTATTAAAAAATTTGAACCTAATACACTGATCAATGAAAAATTCTTTCAAGTTGAAGATGATCACTGCATGATCACTAAAGCTAATTGTTAGCAACTTTTGAAAATTTAAGTATGACATCTTATCAACAACTTGAACTTTCCAATTCAACAAAATTATACCCATTATTAACTGCTCTTCTGTTGTGCATACGGTTGTCACGTTCTTTATAGTAAAAATAAAGCTGTTACACAGGGATTGTCTATAATTGATTGCAGTTTAATTAGACGAAGAAATTGATTAATTGAAATTCGAATTGAGAACTCGAAGTTTCTGCAACTTGATAGCATAAGCAATTAATCTACTTGATCCAATATTTGCAACTAGGCCTACCATTTCCTATGGTTCAATATTGCGATTAGTCAGACCAATCAAACAAGCGGATAATTTCCTTAGATTCTCTCTCACAGACGCCTGTATGAGATGCCTTTGGCATATAGTTCATGCAGGTGTCCGCGATTCTCCCCATTGTTTTCATCAATGACGATTCAGTGGAAAAAGTTCGCTTGCATTTCAGGACTACGTGGTCTACTCTGGTTGAAATAAACATGAATTTGTGACTACATCTTAACGTTGTTGCTGCTTGCCAACCTAAAATACAAGGCTGAAATGTAATAATTGTGAATTGCGAGAAGTGGAATACTACAGAGGCGAAATTAGATAAGCAATTTAGGCTACTAACAGATAACAATTAATTAATTGAAATTGGTTTATCAACCAATCAATTCTTTGGTTCCAATTTATTGAAAATTATTTGGTTGTAATAGGAAAATGCAGCAATGGATCAATGAGAATTGCATTTTCCAACCAATTAATCAATTTATATTGGTTTATCAACCAATCAATTAATTGATTGCAATTAATTGCTTACTTCTGCATCTTCGTTTTACGTCTCTTTTCCCCGGTTTCGGGGCTGGACGAAGTTGCGATAACCCGTTTCCATTTTGACCGATCTAGAGCACCGTCTTCCGACACCTCAAGATCTAGGATACAGGCTTTCCAAGTCTACTAATTTGAAGTCAATTAATTTCTGACAATCCCTGGTTACACCTTCACTTTGTGGTCACAGGTCGATGTTCTTACCCAACTCCGTCAACTTCTGATAAAGTCTTTGAAAAAGCAATTAACTGTAGAGTGCCGGCGCATCATAAAAAGGTGTTGGGCATCAATGCCATTTAGAATTCCTTAGCGGTGTAAAACTAGCTCATCTCGCAATCACCAGTCTACGTGATGGAGACCAAGCGAGAGCTTTCGGTAATGCAGAACAGAACAGATGAAAACTCCACCTCCTTTGTTCTTGTTCAGATTTGAACCCCTCCCCTACTGACCGCTTCCGCCACAGATCGCACGAGGATTTCCTCCTACTTCAGTAAGAATTCTGAGAGAGATCATCGCGTCAAGGTCATTCAAGCGGTCGAATTTTCCCACCTTTACAAAGTAACTTCATTCTCCTCTTTTGCGGTCATTGAGAAAGTAGTCAATGAAGTGGAGGAGGCTGCATCATCCACTTGGCTGACTTCCCCATCCACTGCTATTTGCTTGGCTGAGTCACAGTAACCATGTGTTCAATGGTTGACGAACGTACGCGAATGTCCCTTCTACCACTACACTGTCAGCCGACAACGCAGATATCGATGTTGGAAAGCAATACTTTGTCCTGTGATTGATTACACATGCAATTTCGGTTGCAAAGTGAATAAAAACTTGGTGAAGGATGAGAATATCAAACTGGAACTAACCAATTGATAAAGGGTGGATTAACAACTGTGAAAGATGAAATATCGTGGAGTAGGGAAGATCATAGTAATTAGCAGGGGCTGGAAAAAATTAATTTCAATTGATTGATTGATGGACCATCTTCAATTCAATTAATTGATTGGATCAGTTGTCAATTATTCCAATTGCAATTATTCACAGGTTAAAAATGCGATTTATTGAGCGTCTATTGTAAGTTATGCAGTATAATATATAGGCCTACAAAGTCGATGTGATATTCTGTAGGCCTACTCGTATGTAAAACGAAGAGATGTTTGATTTTAGCCTAATGCGTAGCCTGTTCTGAATAATCTGTAATATTCATTTAAACTTTAATTTAAAAAAGATGTAAGTATAAATGTTTCATAGTCTCTCTTAGATAAAGTCAATTTATGGTTAATCATCACGAAGGTCAGAGTGGCTGTGTTTGAACTGGAAAATATTTCGCTTGAAGAATAGAGGAGAATGTGCATATTATTTATCAGTCATCGTTTGATATTGTTATCAGTGCATTTACATGTTTTGTCATGCAAATTAGTTCAGCGAACATGTTGATGCAGAAAGTGCATATATGTGATTACAGATAAATTCTATTTCTGTAAGTGTTTTAATGCACCCCTCGTGGACCTATGTGCTATGGAACTAACGTTCTAAGTATCAAGTGTCAGTCATGTTGAAAAATCTTCATAGATTTGGCAATGATGAGAATAATCGCAATTAATCTTTTCTAACCCCCGGTAATTAGATAGAAAATGAGGGGGGTGTTTGATGTCAATAGCTACTAGGGTTGCGGTATTCAAAACATGATATCTTAAATATGGCAAGAAAACAAAGTTTTATCTACAATATTTTTGTGTTTTTTTTCCTGCAAAAGGAGTCTTTTCTATTTACGACACACAATCCACAATTCTTAAGACGATGTAATCCCTTCTGCGCATGTCTAATTGCGAATGAAATGTCAGTAAATCAATCTTTTAACAAATGCACTTTCGCAATACTAGTAGAGCGAGTACAGTTTGTTATATAACTGAAGGCCGTGATAATCGAATCCACCGGGCAGAATTTACGTGGACTTGCGGTGTTATGGCTGATTGTCACCAGCATCACCATCGCAAGGTTACTAAACTGACGAAGACTGCGTGTAGAAGACAGACTACAAGATGTTTGTAAATGTTTCATCTTATTTAAATCCGATGATGAAAGTGACATTGAGTGTCTCCAATGATGTTTAGTATATGGAGTGAATATCAATAATCATCAAGAGCTGTTTTTACTGCAATTTCTGTTCATCCAATTTGGATGTTTTGTCAACCTTTGTTATCTTTTACATGCCAAAAATATGCTTTCCAGTTCCGTGTTTGTCACCTCCGTATTTTCTATTATCTCGATAATAATTGCTTATTTATTTCTTTTCGCTTTTTCTTTTATTTAGCTTAATCTGGTTTAATTCTTTTTGCTTCAGTGGTGAGCCTCTGTATTTAGATGATGAAGCCATTATAGAGAAATGACAAGCATTACAAAATGAATAGTAAAGCTCCATTCTCAGTGATAATCAAACTTAAAAAGCTATTATGAAGCATTCTAACTAGAGATTCCCAAATTAAGGAAGTCTTTTAGGCTTGCTAGTATTATATTATGCATTCCCTCAATTCACCTTAGGTACTGCCGTAATTCTCGTCAAATATGTAAAACGTAATAAGAGAAAACTTCGGTTATTATGACCACGCTTGTTTTCTAAGCAGAATACACCAATAATGTCAAGTACAGCAACGGTACATGCGTTATAAAAGGTGTTAGCACTAATCATTAAGAGATAATAGAATCATAGATATGACAAGTATGAGTCTTGTCGGTGATTAATGCTAACACCTTTTATGTCCCGTTGCTGTACTTCAGTCTTGGTGTATTCTGCTTAGAGAACAAGCGTGGCCACAGATAACCGAAGTTTTCTCTTATTACGATTCATTTCTAGTATTGCACCAATCAAAGGAATGAATATTAAAAAAAACAAAAAGCACAAAAAAACGTCCTGTGTTTCACTTGTGTCCATTGTGAATTTCATCCACCGCTTTCTACATATCCACTAGTTGACAGCTAATATTGAAGATATTCAATTTGCTTGACGCTTGCCATAGCAACTAAGTTTTGACCGATGGAAAACTGCCTATTTCTCTTTATTACTTCATCGCATACATTAGATACTTTACGAACTCAATACCGGTATCATAGCGAGCATTACAAGACCTGTTTTAGCATGATGCTTCCATTTTTAAATGGGTTAATTATTGAAATCACAAAGTATTGTCACATATCTAATAAATGTATCATTTCAAACTAAAGGCATATAGAATCTCGCGGCATTCTTCATGTTTTTTACAAGACTGCTAGACCTCACACTTCAGCTGAAACGAGGAGAAAGTTAGCCGATCTCGGACTTAGTGTGTTGGATCATCCTCCCTATTCGCCGGACTTGTATCCATCGGACTATTATCTGTTTTCTCCGATGAAAAAAATGCATGAATTTTAGGAATGCCGATGAAGTGATGAGGGAAGTGAACCGTTGGTTCGATTCGAAAGACAGATCGTTTTTCGCAAAAGCCTTCAATTTACTGCCAAGTAGATGGCAAAGGTGTATCGATGCCGATGGAAATTATTTCCAACACCTGGCACAAAATGATGAGTGAATTACAACGGCTTGCTTTCTTGGATTTTTTTTGCTTACTCTGTGCTAGAAACGTGGGTCTTAATAGAATTGATAAATTAATCAATTGATAAATTATTCAACTAAAAAAATTATAAAAATATCATTACTCATAATCATCAACAGATGTAAAAATCACGATGCGAGGGGGAGGAATGGCCCATCAGATTGAAATGAGGATTATTGTGTATGCGTTGTAGTAGGAATTGCTTTGGTAAAACATGTAATTCATACGATTTGTTGATGAAAAAATATAGTCATTTTTGCATCGGTCACAACTTTGTTGCCAACCCTTTATCTGTTAACGTCGAAAAACATTTTCCCTTAAACATTATGCAGATACCATTGGCATGCGGTGCAAAGATTCGCAGGGCACGCACCAGATCACAAGTCTTTACTACCTTTCAGAACTGTTATACGATTAGAACAATTAATCACTCATAATGAATAATAGTTGCATGATTCCTTTCCTTAGCAACTGGAATGATTACATAGTCCAATAATCATCGAGTCATGTTTCGAAGGCCTCTCTTCATCTTTTCAATGCAGTTTGTCTGTTTAATGATCAAATGGGAACGCTTCTAACATGGTGGTAGCTTGAATATTGATGTTCTATGCGATATCTACATCATAGTTCAGTAATCATGCCATTTTCCGGTGTGATTTCCATGTGATTTCCGGTCTATGTGTATCATAGAAAGTCACGGATATATGCAAATCAATTTCTATGGCTCTAATCATGGAATCTACTCAATAAGAACTGAAGATAAAAATAATGAGCCAATCTTTCGTCTTAGAAGATTAGCTTGAATTCCAAATATGGTTGAATTAAGCATCAAATCCCATCATTTCATCCGCTAAAGAATAATAGTTTGCATGCAACGAGTCGAACGTCAGGAGCGAAACAACAGAAGACATATTGTCAACGATAGCAGAAATCTTTCTTTCGAATTAGAGAATGACGTTCACCACCTCCTTCCTGTCTCCTCACATTAACTATTATGCCAGATACTCAATAAAAATCGCAGATAGTCTAAAATTCTGTTTTTGTTGAAATTTTCCTTATTAATGGAGTTTTATATTCAGTCTTTAGATACATGAGGAAGAAAATCATCTTCCATGTATTGCCAGCAGTAAAAGGAACGCATAAATCTAATCATGAAGACGTCAGATAGAAAACCATGGATTTAAAACGTCATCCTCCATGAATAAGTCAAATTTATGAATAATCTGAATGGAGGAAATTGCAGTGACTATTAGTCCGGCAGTCAGAACGAGTTTCTGCAGGGAACGAGACCCAAAAAGAGACTTTCACAGAATGATGTACACCCTATTTCTACTAAAAAATCTGCGCGTCTGCAGAGTTCTACCTGGTTTCTCTTCTTGTCAGACAGTATCAAAGAAAAACACGTCAATCCAATGGGACGCAGATAGCAGTTTTTGGTAAAAGTGAAAATTTCTATGCTATCTCTGATAAAGCGAAAAGTATTAAGCCAAGAATGCATTCAGGTCATTTCCTACCATGTGCATGTACCCCTGTCTATCAAGCTAGACACATTTAGATTTGGTAGGTCTCCCAATGTAGGCAAGCAAAAGCATTTTGAGCAATATAATCCACATTCAACTAAATTCTTGCATACATTGCCGATCAGAAGCATGACAATAACACATACGTCATAGGAAATGACCTAAAGACATTCCGTGTTAAAAATTATGACTCTGGGCTTAGCACTTTTCGCTTAATCAGAGAAAACAAAGAAATTTTTATTGTGACCCTAAACATAAGATTTGCGTTCCAATGGATTAAAATACGTGTTTTCCTTGGATCGTGTCTGACAAGAAGAGGAACTAACTAGAACTCGGCAGAGGCACAGATTCGTAGTAGGCAGAAGATGCACATCATTCTGTTAACGTCTTATTTTCGGCCTCGTTCCCTGCAGAAATGCAATCTGTACGGTCGCGAAATATGGGGTCGTTTTTGCCTGTAGTAAAATGTTTATTAGCGTCAAAGAGCGCTTTCCCGACCTCCTGTTTTGTTCTCAATTTTCCAACCCTACTTCAAATTTTAGATATCTGCATTTTAGATGTACTCCATTCCAAAATAACTCATAGCTTTTCTGAGTTGCAAATGTTCATGTATTTCCGATTAATTTATGATATAAGAAAATCTGTGGTGTCGTTATGATTTCGATGCATGCGACAGATGCATGTATTAACATGCATAAAAAATACGTCAATGCATGATACGAGGGGTGATTGAAACTTTAGCAGCCCGAGATGGAAAATGATACATTTCAAAAATTATGCTGGTATATTTTGCGACATAATTCCTCCATCAATCAACACACCTAGCTCAGTGTTGCTGCTTTGTCTGGATCCCTTGCTCGTAGAAGCATGAATCTTTTGAGTCCACATACTCCTCCGCTGCCTCCATCACCTCTGTTGGATGCAAAGTGCCGACCACTGTGAGCTCTACGTTGATTTTAAGGAAGCGATGAAAGTTCGATAGAGCCAGATCTGGAGAATGGGACGGATGGAGAAGTTGCCAAGCCCACAACCTTGGATGGAAGACTTTGCGGCAGCGGAGGTGTGAGCAGTCGCGTTGGCCTTGATGGAAGAGCAAGCCTTTCATGAGCTTCCATCTCCGTTCGATTTTGATCTGCGCTTGCAGCTTTTGCGAGAATTATTGAGCGTAGTCCGACATCTAGGAAGTCCAACTGCAGCACACCTTCCGAGTCTCAAAAAATGGAGGTCATGACTTTACCGCGGACTTGATGGCCTTGACCTTCCATCGAGCTGGTGATCCTGGGTGCTTCGACTGTTCATCTTCTAGGCTCTCTTCACCTTCAAGAGTTCCAACCAGATTATCAAGAATCTCCTTTGGCGTGAGTCCTTTCAAATCGAGATAACGCATGACAGCTCGATTTGAAACGTTCATCTCACCCGCAAAAGTTTTCTAACTAGCTAATGAACTGATTGTATTTAAGTAACCTTTGTACACTAGCAGTTTATCGAATTGACTGAAAACTCTTCATGCGTGGTTGACACATTGCACAGTATCTAACCACCTGTCCGATATGGCCTGGCACGAAGCAGTCAAGGTTAGGCCGCGAATCACCTCTCGCACAGTAAGCCATAGACTTCTAAATTTCTACAGACAAGGTACCATGGATATACACACATTAGGTCTATGTGTGGCCAGGGAGGTCTAGATATCCATAATCTACAATTATAGATATCTTGACCTTGTTGTGGCAGTCTGAGAAACAGGTAACGTTGGAAACATAGAAAAAACGTTAAAACATAGAAAATGGTAGGCCTCGATGTTATGTAAATGGCCGACTTTCATAGCCAGGAAATTTCTTAAGACCTTAGGTTGCTTATTGTTGTGTAACGTGTATAGTTCAACAAATCTGGGAATATTTTCCAATTTCAATTGATTGTTTGATATATTTTTCAACTTAAATTCATTAATTTCTTGGTCCAATTAAATTGCTATCAATTATTGACAATCCATACTCATTGTTAGAAAACGCACATAGTATGAAAAATGCTGGAGACCAAGAAAACAGTCGTGACGATATAACCGGTCATCAATTCCTTATGACCTGTTTATTGAATTATCCCATCATCGGATGCTGTCCGATTTCTCAGCAGCTGATTTTTGTCAATTGAATACATATGCCTACACAATAATGTCCTCACGAAGCTTGGTGAATGAACTAGTTTCCCTTTGTTAAGGAATGCACTTTAGATATTGGCAAAATCTATAATCTGTTGCATGTTTCTGCTAAAAGTTTTATCCAGAAAATGAACCGTAAAAATCATCATGTTATGAGACAATTGATTATCCGGCCAAACCTTTAACCGCAACATAGGTTTTAAATGTCACTAATGATGCACCTGTTTTCCACGACCATTTTGTAAGAGAACCATTTATACTTGACACCCTTTGGAAGATTTTTAAAGGACCAGTGTGGATGATTACCTTTTTGCAGTTGACCGTAAGTTCAAAAGAAACAAGACCATGTTGTATTTTCGGTTAACTTCACCGAAATGTTTTCAGGAAATCCAGTCACCGGTTGTTATCCTTAAGTCAACAAAAATCAGAACATTTATGGGCAAGCTTGATGTTTCCTTTCATATAATTAGCCCCGTGGATTAGAGACGGACACTTGGAACTAAGTTAACGACCGAATAGAAGGAAACACATAGTTAAAGTTAATCAAAACAATAACATTATGTACCGACCTGAAGAATCTTGGAGTGACTGAAAATACAAGTACATTATCATAGCCTTCTCATACAACCCTTACTCGACTTACCTCGACCTTTGGCTTCAAATAACTGTATTCTTGAGAAAAGGTGGATGTCTGAAATAAAGAACGTAAGTCCATCAAAGATCATAGTAACTAGATAGAAAATGAGGGGGGATGATATCAACTCTTACATTAACAAACTTATACAATTTCAAATAACCGATAAAATTCCACTTATAAGTATGCAGATGTAACCGTAGCATGTGACGATAATTCGCTTCGCTTAATCTGCGAAATATTGGTGATCCGTGGCACAGTGGTCGTTCTTGTTCATGTGACCTTTTGGTCGTGTGGTCAAGCCCCGAGACTGTTGCTGGAACTCGGTAGGAAAGACAACCTAACCAAAAGCATCACAACACACCATCACTTGCGTCAGTACCACCTCGGCCTCAGCGACAGAAGGAAGCTTATTTCTATCATCTTCCTTGACATGAGAGAAGTCGAAAAATGTGATATTACGATACAGGTATCTATTCTGGCAAGGCCTTTCGGAGTCTCTCAAATTATGGAAAATTGTCAATTGAGCCGATTATTCGTATGAATTATATTATTACTATTATCATTGCGAAATTGAGTCAATGTAACAAAAAAGCACTCCAAAGCTCCTTTTAGTACTTACGGTGCACTATCTTGTTTGCATCTAAAGTGCACAATCTATACACTCTTGTGTGTAAAAATTCATTCGCTTCGCTGATTTTAAATGACTGAGAGATGTTGAAAAGACAACCCATTTATTCATTATCGTATTAAGTCAATTACGAAATGTCAGTTTTAGACATTTCAAGACAATTAAGACATGTCAAAGATTTACCCGACAATCTCCAAAAAAGGCAAAACTTGGCTCGCGAGCTGTAAGGCTGTCGACACCTACTCCAATGTCCACTGATCCGGTTGAAGTTTAAACACGTTTTACCATGGAAACATACATAGTTTAAACTATAAACCATGGATGTCTATGAAGCATAGAAAGTGAAAAACTTTTTTTCATTGACATCCCTGTTTGAATAATGTATATTTCTATGGCAAAACGTGATATCTAGATTCAGTAAAAACAGTATTAATACTCGTCTATACTCATTCAAAATGCAGAACTCGCTTCGCTGTTTCCGCATGTGTCGTATAGGTATTCGATTAACATTTTGCATTGCATCACTAAAACCAGCTTCGTGGTATAGATGGCAACTTGCTGACCCCTTTGATAGCCTGCAAACATGAAAGTACCGTATCTTCTCTCATTAGAAGGCAGTATTTATTTTCAAATTATCTTTGCTACCGCGGCCAGAGGGTCTAATTAGAAGAAATGATTCGCAAATTGATTGACAGGACAGCTGCCTTAGACAATGCAGAACAACGATTGGAGGCGGCAGATTTGTCACTGTTGTTGATAATCTCGTTGACTTAATATGCAGTTAAATAAGTTTGTTGATGAAGAAGGACAACAAAACCAGCACGCAACAATGCAAGCTTGTATACCAAACTATATTGACTTAGTGACGGATCAATTTGAAAGCTGTCCATTCTTCATCATCTGATTTCCTGCCTCCGGTAATTCCTGTTCCACTAGACACTGACCGAGAGCTGTAGATCCACTGCATCAATTCTTTGGTGATGAGGTTGTTAAATGTCATAGTACACTGATTAGCAGCGACTTCTTCTGGTGAAATTATGTAAAGATTTCTCTCCGTTTGATAAATGATCGGTTACACATTGCCGCAGTTACATGTGAAGTGTTTCTAGTGGCCGCATAATTCTCTATCATCTTTAAGACGTATTGAGTTGCAAAACAGAGCTCAAAAGTTTGCTGAAGACGGCAAAAGCTAAAGACTTGATACAATTTGACGCTTGATATCTGCGTTAAAAGTCTAGAAGAGTTTTTTCACGTTTTTTTAAACCAAGGTTGACGAAAGAGGACGAGACTGCGCACTAAAGGTGTCCCTCAGCAGCACAGTAAGACGGTATGCACAGAAGGCAAACGGTTCCATAGCCGGCACCCATAGATGAAGGTCTAACGTCACTACTCCACCATACTGGGAGTTTAGACGGTGCTGACATAGTCAGACTTTAATCTGGAGTTTTGTGATCTTTTAACCCGTATGCCCTTCCTACCGACTTCCAAGGCACTTTCGGGGCTCGACCTCTGGACGAAAGATCGCTAGGCTGAGCACTAAACCACTGTGCCACAGAGACCATAGACACGAGTAAAAAATCGGAAAGGATTACTCCACGTCCTGCTTAACACCTACAAGCGCATCTTCTCAATTTCTTCGAGGTAAACTTTCTTTTTTGACAGCACGTAAGGCCGAGGATGGATACTTGCTGTTTGTGTATGCCCTGACTACTTGTTCGTAGGCTTGTTTTCATTGAATGTCAGCATGACACAGGTGCCAACGAGACGTGACAAAAGAGCTTCATAAGGACATTCTCATAAGGGCAGCTATGTCTCTTGTCAGCTTAATAGAGTGCATCGGTATGTCGGCATCCATTGTAACATCAGGGCCTGATACTTCTATTGTCACTGAGACAGATTGCTGATACAGACAGTGACCGCTAAAGAGGTCATATCACGATAAGATCGACAAGCTTGCAAAAAATATAACAAATGCAAGTTCTAAAAACTATATCTAAAATGATTCTCCGATCAATGATTGTCGAAAATTTGAAGATGACAATTGTTTACTTCAACGTCATCATTAAACGCTAAGAAATAAATTTGTCAACAAAGTCATTGCATGTCGAGAACTGCGTGTATATGCGAGTATTGTATCATTAAATGAACTAAAAATGTTTGGAGATTTTTCAAACCGCATATTTCACCATTTTCAAAACATTTTAATTCTGTGACCTTACTTATCAAAGCATAAATCGTTTGATCTGCGAGGCCCATCAGACATAATATGCGCTAATTTTTTCAGCATAGAACACTACAAAAAGACACTGAAATATGGCACTGTTGTGGTCATTCACAGATTTTCCTTCCTAATTAAAGAAAATACGAAAAAATCATAAGGCGTTGAAAAGGATGTCTGCTCGTTGCAATATTCGTCGTGAGAATTGCATTTCTTGTTGATGCGACGGTTATACTCCAACACATAATCGACGAACACTAGATACACAATTAACATATTGTATTAAGGCAGTTTCCTCAAGTATTCATTGAATGCTATTTGAATGCACTATTGACAAAGCATCAATATTTAATGAATTAATGAGAAAAAACATGTGCTAATTGCGCATCTCGAATTTATTCCGGGTGTGGCTGCGTTTTAGATAGAAAGTCTATTGATAATGAAGAATGTGAATTACAGTTGATGATTCCTAATATTGGGTGAATTGACAGCTATGCAAGTCTGTTGCCACTTTTCAGCTGAGAATTATTTAATTATTCTTTTTATACAAATACATTATAACTTCAGGTAACTCTATTCGTTTCCCCTCCACATTTTCCAATTTTTCCAAATTCATAAAAATTTGTCAAACATAGTCACATTCGATTTAGAATAGACTTGATCTGTCACTGAGTGACAGTACAACACCACTGAGAAGTCTTACTTGACCCCTGAGATGAAGGATTGGTACCTTGGATACTCGGCTAGAATACAAGGTACAGCTGTGATAATGAACTTCGTGGGATAGTTGTCTATACTGTAGACAACTGTAGCAGTGAACGACAAAGCAAGTGCTGCGAATTTTCTACAAACCAGAAGAATTTTACACACTCAACGCTTTTGCGACGGTATAGACTGCACAGAAGCTAGAGAAGACCGTGGGCGATGCAACACTTCCGCGTGTCAACAACAAAAATTTGGGGAGGGGACAGATTAGAAGTACCTAACTTCATAATTCACTCGTGCGTTACGAAGATGATGACATTTTTGTCCTGAGCAGTGCTTCTGTGAGCAAAGTTTACGAGAAATAATTCAAAACTTATGACTTTTATTAAACGTCATTGTTCATGGTACTGCAAAATTGTTCAGCTGTCATTTTCTTAACAATTTTGCTTCATATGCCTTTTCATCATTGAATAATTATAATGGCTCCTACAAATCCGCATGGTGAGACAGAAAATAATATATTATTTGTTTTAATATGGTATTTGGCAACAAATAAATCAACCAACCAGAGAAGATTAATAGAAATCTGACTGGAGTAGCGAAACTTTCTTTCTCCCTAATACTGGCAAATTTTATTGACCATTTTTCAACCTCGTTTCCATGAATTTTGTCACTTGATAAATTTGACAAGTAATCTTTGCTGGCAATATGATTTCGCACACCAAGACTTGCGCAGACAGGAAGTTTTAACAGAATTGATGTACTATCAATTTATGCTATTATATTAAAAAAGAAGTTTTTACTTCTCTGTCTGCTTACTTGTGTCTCTTTACTTCCTTACTTGTGTGAAGATCACCTACTTCTATGCAAAGAATAAACAGTGTTTGTACAATGTACTGTTTGATGAGAACTAACATTTGCTTGACTTTTTAGCTGAATTTATGGACGAAAATGGGGGTAACGAGTGCAGACGCAAAATATCGCATTTTTGACTTTTTCTTGTCGGCTTAGTAAAAGAGAAGAGGACATTTGTCTCTTAAGATCCCCAAAAATAATATTTCAAATTTCATATCGGCAGGGATCGATCATTCGCGAGTGCCCACAAAGGCAAGGTTTGAATAAACGTGGACAGCAACACGGAATCACAGACAAGGCAAGAAGTCAAAAGAAGGCTTCACGCTTAGCAATCCTGCTATAATATGCTGTGTTTTTGGCCGTTTTCGGCCAAGATCTAGCTAGCCTCCAATATTCAAACTCAAATGCTGTTTCCGCTTTTCAACGATATTTTGTGTACTTCAGCTTAATAGTAAATATTTACATGAATATATAATTAACTGATGTGAAAGTATCCAAAACATCCACTGTTCAAGTCATTTTGAGATAAGAGAGGAAGTCTAGCTCATGGATATTTTACGTTGGACTTCACGTGACTATGCGTCTCCATACAAATATTGACGTATTAACTCTCAAGAGATAAGAGTGCTAAATCGCTAACACAGTTGCTGAACAAATTAGTGTGACGTTTCCTAAGGAAACCATTATAATCGTAAAACTTAGAAATCCTGCTTATTTCAAATGAAACTCGGTAAATTGCAACTTTATCTCATTGCTGCTTAAATATGCTTGCGAACAGATCAACAAAGTGTCATGGGACGTGAACTGCTGCTTTGGAAAAATGTTGGAGATTGGTGATTTATAAAATATACGGAGGCTTGCTGCGTGAGATGCCGATAGACGAATTCTACCACTAAATTTCTACTTTAGGTTTGAATTTCACAATCAATTAAACATGACAAATACAGGATCGGCTGACGCCGACACTAACGGCGCTATTGCTTTCATCAACGCGTGCAACCTTGCAAATAATGCTGTTGTAAATCGCCTTGAAGTGAATTAAAATAGAAATTACGATGAACTTATTTTATTTATTTTAACAGCCTCATTTTCCCTGAGAAGGGGTAGGGGTAATGTCATACACAAAAATAATACGATATTCATAGTCAAAAGCGCAGTCAGTAGTCACTCCATGTCTTCTTCATCACACTCTGCAGCCATCTCAATCTGTCATTCGCCTTCTTCTTCCAAGTTCTCCAGTCTTCTTTTGTACTTTCCAGGTCTCTCCTGATGCAGTCCTTCCAGCGAATCTTTGGCCGTCTCCTTCTTCTTGTAATTGTGTCATCCATCTCTTCCACTTGTTTCACTATCCTTTCGTCTCCCATTCTTGCCACATGCCCTGCCCACTTCAGTCTCTTTTCCACCACTTTCTGTGTCACCGTTTTCCACAATCCTACTTCCATGCATGTGTAGATGGCAAGACATATGTTTCCAGAACCTCCTGCCACCTTATCTGTCCGCCAGTACTCCTGCCACACTGTATGCCCCAGCTCCGACTTGCATCCTTCTTCTTACTTTTGCATTGCCCCGACCATCTTCAGAGACCATTCCACCAAGGTACACAAACTTATCTATCTGCTTCATTCCCACTTCTCTCACACCCACAGACAATTCCTCCCACTCCCTGCCTATCCACAAACAAGCTAGAAATTACAACCAAATAGACACAAAATTACCCTTTTATTGAATGACATCAACTTTGTCAATTCAAAGGCAAGCGTGGTGAAACCGAATATCTACTGTTCATTCGAATCATCTCTCGCTTTGTCTGCTTTTTCTCATGCTTGAATTGATAAGTTATTATCTGATGTGAATCATTGTCGCAACCACCGGATGAGTGAATCTTCTAGTAAGTCAAGTATTACTGATCTTGTATGTCCCACACAGTTAATAGTCTTTGCTGTGAATTTTCTGCAGCTTCCTCACCACTGACATCGATCAGAGAGACGAAATTGAAGAAGCAGTAGCGAAAGTTAGATGAGGAATTCCCTCATGACTTGGGAAAATTTTCCTCAATGCTCTACTGTGAATCGAACTCGTCAAACCTTTCATGTAATCACGCAAATGAGATAAGCCTTGTCGCGATGGACTAGCTGATCTCTCCTGCTGGGCTATCTTAATCCCAAAATTGCCTTCAATTGAAGCAGCAGCGAGTGAGATGAAATCGAAGTGGCTGAACATTGGAAAACAGTGTTTCTGTTTATCATCGGTGTCTTAACACGATAGATTAGACAGCTGTTTATCATACTGATAGATCTGTGAATGAAAGACTTTTGACCCTTAGCAGCATTTGAAAAATGAAAAACAACGCAAAGTGTCTGCGAGGCCTTTCAACCGGTTCTCTTTCAGGTATTACACCGGTGAGAAACAGATACACTATCATTTGAAGTATTGTACATTACACACTTCAAGAAGGGTTAAGGGAGCACTTGCCAAAATGACTACGCTAAGGTAAGACTCGACAGCGTGCAGAACATCCTTCGTCCAGCTCTATCACACGTCATGTCAACATTGGCGGATCCAGAGGGGATATCGGGATGCATCTCCCCCACCCGATAGCTTGCTTGTATTTCAGCTTTCTTAATTCAATTAGATGTGGAATACTCTGGGATTGGGAATGTCTATTATCTGTAGGTTACTGATACTGTGATTCGTAACTCATTTATCTTGCAAATGAGGAAGGGGCAAGTGCAGAAATAAGAGAGACACTTGAAATTATCAATGAGCGTGTACAGATTTCTCAATTACTGTAATGATTACTTATGCCGGGAATTACTCCTGTCATGTTTTACGCTGATTGATGGCGACACCTCTCGTCAATTGGACTTGGATCAGGTTTGAAGGGCCCGAAGTAATAAGTGACCATCGACTTCAATAAGACTTGAGAGATAACCGTTTACGAATTTCAGCAAAGTCGATCTTTAACAAAATCGAAAATAAAGAAATTTATAACTGCCTCCGCACATTACCGGGTAATGCTTGGTTTCTTTCGAGGCTGCTTTCTTTAAAGCAGGGCCCCGCTTGAGCGAGTTTGAACGTACAGGAATTAAGGGGTCGAAACGTGAATCTTGCTCAAGTTCCTGCTGATGACCTCTATTGCTTTTGTCCTCATCAACTTTATCTCAGCATATATCAATTATCTGTTTTAGTTGCACTTCATGTAACCTGTAGGAAAGCCAGATCGGTCCTTTGGAGGGATCAAATTCTTTACTTTTCATTATCTTCAGCTTCATCTTCTCACTTCGATTGAAGCATTTGCGTAACACCACACGTGGTTGACCAGTTATCCGCATTAGAAATGACAGGTCTGTTTGTAATTGTATTTGACTGATAGCAGATTGGGATTTAGATAAGTTACAAAGTTTGAAGTATATAAGCAGACACACAAGTGTCATGTCTATAATCACTCCTTTTTAGACGCTAATGTCATAAGTAAGTTGTTAGATTTATAATTTTGTTTAAAACGCAGTAGTAAGTTATATTTTTTTTCTCTCAGTTTTTAGTTAGGCCTGTAGTATTATTATTTTTCTTTATGATCTACCGGAGGTTAGCCTCAACCAATTTAATTGCATTGATGCATGCTTACCCCGTCACCCTGAAGCTCATTTTGATGTCGAAACAGTGACCGGCACCTTTTCATTGAAAAATAATAATAAATAATCGAGGATCAACTTTCAATTAAGCAATTTATAAATGAACACTTTATTATTTATGCGTGTAGGTTTTGAAAGCTGCGGTGAAATCATGTTACGTCAACTATATTTACTTTGCTGCACATTGAAATGAAGGGTTCCAGACAAAATTATCTCTGCTTCTAACCTAGCATTTCGTTGACAATTATTTGAGGTTTTAAACTAATTTAGGTCTGTAAACTATGGTGTTAATAAGGTATGTAAATGTAGCCTCCGAATAAGATGAATAAATTGACTATTTCAAATTTTAACAGAACGTACAAATACGTAGAAATGCGTACACGCTGTATTTCTAAACGCCTCTGTTCATTGATTACTATAAATTTAAATAATGAATTCAGCTTTTTTAAGAGCGAGCCAGGCCTACATCAAATACATTCATCAGAGTTGGGAGAGCTCAGACTTATTTTTTGCGACCCGCATTCCAGTTTGGTGAACCCAAGTGCGCTCCGGAGCGTGGTGCGCATGTCTACCTCTGGTATTCAAACCCCCCCCCCCACCAGAAATTCCTAGATCCGCCACTGGTGTCAGCCCGCAGAAACGGCTTTTAGCGTGTTATTTCATGTGGGGCGCAGCAATCTGCTACGTCTGCGCATTGCCGAGACATTGTACATCAAACGCCTCCAGTTGAATTCGTGTGTTCAAAAAGAAAACATTTAGTCTTTAGCTTTACCTGAGTAATTAACTTTAATTAATTTTGTTTTTAATAATTTTGTATCTTTGTTTAAACATATCAGTGATTCATCATTTTTCAAGTGTACAACACTTGAAATGCTAGTCTGTCTGTTTCACACCGGTGTAATGCCTGAAATAGAACCGGTCGAAAGACCTTGCATGCACTTCGCGTTGTTTTTCATTTTCAGATCTGTGAATGGCAAAAACAATCTGTGTTGATTCCGATCTTTCAACTGCTGAGTTATTATTATCAAAGTTGGCATCTGACCGCAGCAGTACATGGGATAAATATATACAACACTATCGTGAAATTCATATCGTTGAATGTTTACTAACCAATCTCTGATTCAAATCTACCGTGGATAAAGACAACTGTTGGTGGTCGAAGAGGTCATCTACAAAAAAAGGTTACCTTCGAACTACATGCAGAATGCATAAAAGGTGATTACCCAGCGCCGGCGGTTTCAAACCACTTGAACAGTCCTCTTAAGTAACTATAAATGCATCTTCTCAAGTCCACTTATTCCTCAAGTTAATTAAGATTATATAATCATTGATATTTTAAAAAATGTCTTATCACGATTGTCGGTGGACATGAGATACCACATCTCTTGCGACAATAAGAGCGTCTAGAACTTTCAATATTATTAATAGAACGCTCAGCGAAATGCAAGTCTGCAATTCATCTGCAAGTCTTCGATCACCTTCGTTATAGGTTCTTTGCAGAATTCAATCTTGTCAATCTCTTTATATTTGCAAGTAACTTCTCAGTACATTTGACCGGTTGAAGATATTTATAGTCAAAATTTTGAATTGCTATATTTAGTGCGATGAGCCAATTAGAGCAAATGAATATGACCATTAGAAAGTTCACACGTGAAATGTACGCCGTACTTACTTTAATAAACGCCGCACCTCTGACTGGGAAATTAGGAAAGAATGACTAGGTGTAGTGCATATATCATTTAATCACCTAAAAGATGAAAGAAAACGTCACAGAAATGCTTAATAATATCGTAGGCTAGCTGATGCAGTCTATTTTATGATAAAAGAAATCACCTAATCAAAGCGTCGCACTCTTCATTTGACGACATCAACAGCCATATCATGCTTTGTATGGGTACGGTTCTTGTTTTGAAGAGATGGCGAAACTTCTTTGTTTAAAAATAACTTAACCTACAAGTTACATGCTGTTGATGGTAGCTCCTGTCTCTGGCTGTGCTTAAATGCACCGACGAGCACCAAGTCATCACGTTCAAGAGCCCCGCAAATACAAGTGCCGGTAATTCCAAGAAAGTAGTCCTACGAGGTCAACCACACCTTGTCGGGAATGAATAAATCGGCAATGCAGTAAGAAGAATGTTAGATGACTCTTCAGCTATTATATATATGCTTTTCCGAAAGGTTCATATACCTGTAATTATTGTAGTTATTCAATTTGGAAAAATGTAAGAAAATCGCACATCTTAATAAACGTCGCACATTAATGTGGAATACGTATGCTGTACCGTAGATGTCATGCCATCTTGAACGCATTGTTCCCGAATCGCCGTAATAGAAGCTCTACTCTGGAAACTCGAATACAACAAGGCCTTGGTTCAGGATAATCAGAAATTCATCGGAAGATGTCCATGTAAATTTCATCGCACAAAATACTTCATCATTAACCGCTGATGTTTCATCTCAACCTTTCTGCCAACCAGGGGATGTACTACAATCTTCCGCAAAGAATCCACAAGAAGGAGCTGAGTACACCAACACTTTTCTATCAACATCCTGCGCCTTGTTAGTTGCATGAAATATTCATGATACAAGGAGATAAGACAGTATTTACCTTACTGTTTACTTCTGGTATACCAAACTGTTTGTGTTGCATGTCTGATATCTTATCTCGGCTAAGGAAGACAAGACAAATTTCCAAAATAGCATTGGTCATTACCGACCGCTTTCCATTCACTTGAACAGTGTCAATTGAAGAGATTGTGGACTTTGATCATCATTTGTTTTCTAGGTGTAAAATAAGACTGATGAAGCCTACAATACATTAATTATGAAGTAGAGAGACACGGACACCGCGGAAGAGAAAGGAAATAATTCATCAGCCGATCAGCAATGTCAAAATGTGTGCAAGTTCTGCTTTCTTCCAATGCCAAATCACAGACACATTTTCACATTTGGTGTCCATACGCTAATATCTTGAGCCTACTGAAACTCATTTATCACTGGACTACCTCCAGAAAAGAATGATAAATTGCCGATCATCAATTTCCCTTTGCTCTTTTGCAGATGGGAGACATTGGCGTAGAGAAAAGTCTCCTTCCACAATCCAACTCCGATTTAATAGTTATTATTAAACATAAATGTACAGACATCATGAAAATCAATGTAAACTGGATAAGAAACTGTTCTTTATTGTGATAATTAGAGTAGCAATTTTCTTGAGAGAGGAAATATCAACTTTTCCTCCCGCAGCTATGTTGTACAGGCCGAGTGCAGCAAGGGATAGACAGATAGCTAAGGGAAGAAAAGTTTATTTCCACTCAAAAGAATGTAGTTTTTCATTTTGTGACTTATAGATGTCTTTTGTCACTGGGATTATTCATAGACATCTCTGCTATTGTTCATAATGAAATTGATGGATATACCGCGAAATCTATGAATGAGCTCATTCAAAGACTACACTGTCATGGATTTCTATGTAGTATATAGAATACTATATAGAAATCCATGACACTGAATATCGATATTTGGAAGTCTCTGGCTAATCGCAACTTGTCTATAGACTTCTATGATTTTTTCTACAAAGGAGCTTACACTGGAAAAGTTAACTGCTGGAGGCAAAGTTAATTTTGTGATCCGTGGAACTGAGAAGTTGATTTTTCCTCCCGACAGTTTACATAAAAGAGATATCTTTTCACTCTCACACAAAATGAAAGTCACTCTTTGAAATCACGAATATATCAAAATAAAGACACGATGTTCCAAGAGACAACTGCTTCATTCTCAAGTGGAAAGCCGCAAGATGTCTTTAATACATTACAATTATATCACACGGCTTCACTTTTCTTTAAAGAAAACTATTACAACTTCAAAGCTGAAGACTATGTTCTCTCGCTAGCAACGCAACATGTCCGCCAATCCGAATGCGGGCGAAATTGGGGTCAGCACCATGGTAAAATGCTAGCGCTAGCATGTGCTTGTGGACGTCTTGAACCGATATTAAGCCTCCAATATGACTGTTATTCGAGTTCAAATCCAGGTTCCGTTTTTCAGCGATATTTTGTGTACTTCAGCTAAATTGTAAATATTTACATGAACATATGATTCACTGACGTGAGAGCGTCTACACCACCCATTGTTCAAGTCATTTTGAGATATGAGTATCTATTAGATATTTTACATTGGACTTCGCGTGACTATGCGTCTCCATACAAATATTGAGGTCTTAGCTCTCAAGAGATAAGAGTGCTAATTCGCTAACACAGTTGCTGGACAACTTAGTGTGAAGTTTTCCAAGGAAACCATTGTAATCATAAAACTCAAAATTCTGCATATTTCGAATTAAACTCGATAAACTTACAACTTTATCTCATTGCTAGTTTATTTCGCATAAAATAAAATCAACGTCTATACGGTTGGGAGCTAATGAAGTAGTAAGGTGCCTAAAAGACGGGAGCTAATGAGATAGTACGGTGCCTATAAGGTAGGGCACATGCAGGTGTGCGCATGTATACAAACTAAGCAGCCATACATGAAATTTAGTTTGCTTTCATTAGAATTATGTCAGTCAAGGTGTTGAAATGGTCTCACTGCTTGCGGAAGAATTATTTAAGTCAAGGTGTTAAAGTGTGCGCACAAACGATAATGACTTCTCCTTACCCTCCCCCGCCCAAAAAACAACTTCAAATATTGAAACTTCAATCTTACTTCCTGATGAAACCTGAAAGAGTAAAAAATACTGGAAAGCCTAAGAATATCCTTGAAAATAACGAAGCATCACATGTCTTTTCGTTAAGAATATCCACGAATCATAGTCACCGACTATAGAAATTAACAATACCATAGAAAGCATTTAGGCCGGTAGCCATAACGAGTTTCTGCAGGAAACGAGGCCGGAAGTGAGACTTTGAGAGAATGATGTACACCTTTTGCCTACTATGAATCTGCGCGGCTGCAGAGTTCTAGTTAGTTCCTCTTCTTGGCAGACAGGATCAAAGAAAAACACATGTTAATCCAATGGGACGCAGATTGCAGTTTTTGGTTAAAATGAAATTTTCTATGTTTTCTCTGATTAAACGAAACACACTAAGCCCAGAGTCATGATTTTTGACATGGAATGCCTTCAGATCACTTCCTTTCATCTTCATGCACTCCTATCTATAAATCTGAACACATTTAGATTTGGCGAGCCTCTTAAGGCCGGTTTATGTCGGCAAACACAAACATTTTGAGCAAGTTTATCCACATTGAACCACATTCTCACATACATCGCCGATTAGATGCATGATAAAAGCGCATGCACACCATAGGAAATGACTTGAAGACATTCCATGTTAAAAAATTATGACACTGGACTTAATACTTTTCAGATGATAAGCGAAAACATACAAAATTTCATTTTAGCCAAAAACTGCAATCTGCGTGCCATTCGATTTACATGTGCTTTTCTTTGATCATGTCTGACAAGAAGAGGAACTAACTAGAACTCGGCAGACGCGCCGATTCGTAGTAAGCATAGGGTGTACATCATTCTGTGAAAGTCTCACTTTCGGCCTCGTTCCCTGGCTGGCGGACTAATTGATGCCATGATGCAATGTATTAGATCGAAATTGATCTACAAACAATAGATTTTTCCTTGTAACAAACTTCCATTCCCGTCTGCTATCATCTACTTTGATGTCACATACCATGTAATGTATAAGTTCACCAGTCATCCAGTTCCGCAAATGAGGACTTGTATAGAACAAGTACTTTCATTCATCATCGTCTGTACAGCTATTTAAAATGATCTTTCCCCGACGCCATCACCATAATGATTTCAGTCAGGGACAAGGAATCGATTTATAAAAGTGATGGATTTCGTTTCAGTCTTTCGATTCATTATCACACAAAACATTCACTCTATTTCTCAGTGAGAAATTCCTGAATTAATGAAAAGGAATAATCCAGTGGTATGATAGAAGTAATTAATTTAAAGTAATTTAGAATTCTCATGACTCACGAATTGTAGGAATCAGGAACGATTGTTTAGAAACATAACGAATTAGATTGTTCATATACTTTGATATTTTCTAACCGGCCTACTGAATTATATGCAATAGCGGGCGACATGCGTCTGAACCGGATACTCGGTTCAAAACTCGTGACAGTTGTAAATAGCAATTATACAATCTTCATTCCTGCAAACATAGAAGGAACTTCGAAGGTACCGATCCGATATCCATGTTATCATCGCTAGAAATTCCAATGCTTTCGAATGTATGTTTAATTTTCCTAACAATAACGAGAACACTGACTTGTATGAAACTATTCAAAATAATTTAGGCCACGAAATCTGCCATGAATCACGCTATTGATATCTGTCACATGAGCAAATTTGAATTTCAAATCATTTCTTCATCATAATATCTTAAACAAACTCTGCAGTGATATCATGCTCTCTAAAGAAGGAAGCAAATATTTAGGAAGAATAATTGTTGACAAAGATAATTCAATATATACCAATATCATAAAACACTTTTCCTTATGCCTGGATGGAAAAGTTTACTTTCCAGAGACGATTTCCAGGAGAAACGTTTACTCCTGGAGACGAAGGAAACTTATCCGTTCATGGAGAATATCTATTTGCATTGCTGTTTGAAAAGTTGACTTTTCTTCACCTGGATACTTTAATGACTATTTACTATAAATACTTACTCTAAATTTCTATTCTATGTGCAATGGCCGCAGAGTAATTAGATTATATATATTCTAGTTGTCCCTGTTTTAAACATGCACGATAAGAAAGTTACTTAAGAAAAAAAGACGCTTCGCTCTCTCTCTCGGCTCAACAAGATATCCTTGGACTGAAAAGCTGTACTTTTCCAATTTCAGGAAAATAATCATAACTAAATCATCTCACTTTCTCTATCCAAATCACTTCCAATTCTCCTTGACGATGGGTCGATGTTCACCCACATGTAGAATACTAACATAGGGCTAGGTCTAGCCTTCAGAAAGAGGCTGAAGAATACGATCTGACGAAATTCGATAATGACTAGATTCTATTATATAACAGGCTTATAACTTGCATATCCACTGACCAGGTGTGATTTCGCATATTTCGCAGCCATTCTTGTACATGCCCGTGCCCTCAGGCGAATGCCCACTGCCCCACCCCAGATCATGAGTTGAAAAATGAAACTTTAACGTCACTACTTCCCCATACTGGGGCTTGGACGGTGCTGACACAGTCAAACTTTTCTGGAGCGTTGTGGTACTTTTGGTCTGGATGCCCTTCCTACCGACTTCCTATGACATCTTCGGGGCTCGACCTCTGGACAAAAGGATCGCTAGGCCAAGCACTCAACCACTGTGCCACGGAGACCACAGATGATGAGTTCCATAAACAAATTCGTGTATCCTCGGAGAACCTCTACTCCCTGTAAAATTATGGCAATGCGAAAATGCCTGACTACAGACTTCATTCGGAAAATTATAAGACACTTCGAAATCAGTCAAGGACAGATTCTGAGTACAAGGAAAGTTTCCTATTTTATCCGGTGTACAGTAATAGCGTTTTTATTATATCAGGCTCATAAATGACTTTCTGCAATCTAAATGAACTGATGTTTACAGAGCCCGTATTCAGAAAGGCGGGAGTCGCGCCAGACCCAAGATCTGCTTCTCCCAGGAGGAAAATGTCACATGGTTGGTTCTTGCCCGGCTGCTCCATCACTGATTTAGAGCGCATGAGAGCATGAATTGTAGTGTAGGACTCAGATAAACAAATAATCAAACATACATCAGATAGTCAATGAATTTCAGTAATTCAAATGTTGGATGGGTATTTTTATTGGAAATGTTTCGTTGTTTGAGCGAGCGAGCTCACTGAGTGCTTAGCGATGGAGCGAGGAAGTCCTTAGCTTGAATGCCGGGTACTTATGGGCTATCTTCCCCCCCACGTTTTCAAATTTGTCTAGAATCTGCAAAAATGAATCAATCGTCACAAAACTTCAGAGACACGTATTTAAATGTATTTCTATCCACATTTTTGCAAAGCGGACAAGTACTTTTTGAATTAGAAGCGATAACTTGAAGTGCAGCGATGCCGGCAGCTTGATCTCACTTCTTCTGACCTCACCGTTAGAGCAGAAAGCACTTGAGGTCAACAAAGTCATTTCCCGACAACTCGTGAAGTGATGATGACCAGGCCACATCCTTTTCACAAAAAATTTTTACTTTTGAAAGGTGTGGCAAGGTGGTCGTGGGAAGATTTCAAATGGCAGTGGAAGAGACGAAGAGGGAGAGAGAGCAATGAACACACACGAGTAGCAATAATGCGTCGAACAGACGAAGTCAGATCATGCTGTCGACATCACTACGCTTCACGTTATCGTTTCTAACGCAAAAAGTACTTCTCCGATCTGCAGAAAATTTTGTATGTGGGTGGAAAATATGCTTAAGTACGTCTACCTGAAGTTTGGTGACGATTGATTCATTTTCGCAGATTTCAGACTAATTTGAAAACCTGGGGGGAGATAACCCATAACCCATTCCGTACCAGTGGGACTGGTACCTCCGTACCACAGTCGGTAAATTCCGTACCGAATGCCCTAGCCATGTTTAATCAACTCAGTATCTAAATAAGCTGATTTACATACCTGCTGATTTTCAGGATGTGCCCCAAAGCCTTTGATGAAGGCTTAAGGCCGAAATTTCTCGGAAATGACAGCAAATGTTTGATCTGTTGTGCAATAACTATATTCATTGATATGGAATGGAAATGATCATCTCCATGGCACCCCTGTTGTAAATTCCTTCTTGAAATACTCGTATTATGGATTTTATTTCGAACAATTTTCTGCACAAATATTGAAGTTGACGGTTATCTTGAATTTGCCGTGTTCTTTCCTGTGTTATTCGTCATCCGCACACTTGGGTTGCTACATTGTCGGAGAACTACTCTAAGGTCATTCTGTGCACTCCATCGCTGGCATATTCTTGTAAATATTTACGCAGGCGTATTCTGCATTTGAGTAAGTGCAACCTAACCATTAGATGGTTTGTTCATGACGCTCTGCGATGAGAACAGTAATCAAACTTTTCAAATATGAAACACCTTTTCCAAACGTCACTTGAATGACCAACCAATGGCTAGACATTTATATATGTTAAACTCCATGGCCAGACAAACTGATTGCTTTCATATCGAGTACAGGTTATGATTAACAGATCAATTCCACGATGATCATTTAAAAAAATCGGTTAATAATCAAAATAACTCTTTTAACAAAGCAAATAGCTGCGAGGTGCATGAACATAATAACTTTGACAATAATTCCGTGTATACAGTGCATTCACCAATAACATCGTCATTTCAGATAATATAATAATTGACGAATAAGCTAAGGGTATAGGTGCTGGACCAGCTCAGTTACTAGAATGTCAGCACTGAAGCAATAAGTGCAAATATTCCTGGGGTTTTGACTTCCATTAAGGAAGAAAACACAGTTCTCACTTAGAGGGCAACGTTTGAAGATTAACTCAACCATTGAGCGATTTCGAACTTGGAATTGGCAAAAAGCCGCTTTTGTCCCCAAAGGAACACGGTCGTCCAAGTCGGAGCTGAAAATAATCATTGTCCATCAGCCTTGATGCTTTCTGCATTTAAGTCAGGAAGTTACTGACACTTTCTTCCTAAATTCGCGCACAGGAGGCTTAATAGCATGGATTTGTCATCTTGAACTGCTGAATACAAAAATCAAATTCTTATGAGTCACAGCCAGTCACTTTCGGTTATAGGTAAAAAATGAGTAAAATCGGCAAAATTAAGGCAAATCATGAAAATTACTCATTTTGTAGAGGCTCTCACACATCAAATACTGAATCATGTGACTCACTTCAACTTTTATATCGAAGTTGATGTTCTGAACTCAATCATGTCATTCAAATAGTTTCTTTTCTCTGCGAAAGAAAATGTACGAAAATTGCCAAGTGTTTCACAATCCATAGATATTTCTTGAATTTTACCATTGGATTCCAATGGGAATCCTTTAACCTTGCCTATAACCGAAAGCGACTGGCTGTGACACTAAAGAGTTTGATTTTTGTATTAAGTGTTTCAAGATCCACAAATGCATGTTATTAAGCCCTTTGTGCGCGAATTTAGGAAGAAAGTGTCAGTAGCTCCCATCCTATTTGACATTCAATACAGTTCTTGCTACCCACCCTATGCGTAGATATCATTGTTACAATAATTTAAGAAAATATTGCAAACCAGAAAGCAAAGATAGCTAACAATCCAACCTCTATGGCAAATTCCATTTCTGCATTACCATAGAGATGTTGTTCATGAGTAGCATTTTCTATTCAGTTAATATGCAATTACACAGTTGAACCGTTGGACTTATCTGTTGTCCCCGGGACCGTTGATATGTATAACATCCATTACTTTTTCTTGAAACTATGCACATTACGGACATGTCATGGAGAAGTGAGATAGTAAAATGTAGTAGACAATACTACATTATCAGCATCCTGGAGAAGCGATCTATGCCAATCTCAAATCTGATAATCTGCAACATCAGTGGGGGAAATCGTTCCAATACGTTCCTTTGTACATAGATGCCGCAAGACACAATTGCAATCACTATGTAAAATGATTTTTCAATCCAAGGTTTTATATACTATCTCTACTATCTGATACAATCATGACGGAAAACGAAAGTGATATCGCTAGCTCAAACGGTATATACAGCTGGTAATCAACCGTTTCAAATAGTTATATGAAATTTCAGCCGTTTTTTTTGTCTAGCGTCGGTTGATATCAACGCTTTAGCAAACTTTTGAAGTACATAATGCTTTTATTGACTAGCTATGGTAGATATGAACCGAGCCGTTATATAGCTAGTCAGTAAAAAGTGGTATAAACCTGAAAAGCTAACTATAACCAAAGTTGTCTATTAATAGTTTTAGTAGTTTCTTTGAATAGTTTTAATAGCTTGATGCAGAACTCTATATCACATTATTCATAGACATCCATGCTACAGCTACAAAGTTAGCGAATTCTTCATTTTTCCAATGTTGCGATTACCTTGGTTATTGTTTTATTTTGATTTAGTTGCCAAATGTATTCTACTTCGCAAACCAATAACTTACGTTTCTGCGACTCTGAGCAACCAATGTCACCGACCAATGATTTCTGAGACGAAAATCAGGTTCTCTTATCACCTTCTGGTGTACTTTTCAGAGTAAAATACTCACCGATTAACAGCCTGTGTTTTCTCTATCAACACTCAATCAAAACTGTGATCTCTCATCTAGATAATTGAGTCAAAAACAAACAATACGAAAATTCAGTCATGCATTACAGGCATGACCTACAGGCTTCTGCGTGTCAGTTCACTGCATTTAGATAACAAGTTATCTGATTGAATCAGCAATAAATAATTTGCATCTGCAATGACACTATTCATGAACTCAAATAAATCAAGTTCATGCAAAAGTTTGAACATTTCCTCTGAACAGCATAATGTTAGGTTAAATTTAAAATAGCCGGTGCTATTAATGGTAAAATTGTATTCCAAGCTTTCGTCTTTACACAGACCGCGTCAGGGGAAGAATGGAGTAAGTAGTGCCCCGAAATTTCAATTCACAATATGTCAGTCATGCCTAGATTTTGAAAGCATCAATGAGTCGTACCTATGATGACGCCGTGCGGCGTCGACTGGAAGGATCATTGAGGGTCTGGCACGTCATCAATGAAATAATACCCCATAGCATTCACTACAATCGTCGTTGTCGGCTACTGAATTAAAAACCACTCTCTGTATAGTACGTAGCCAGAAACTTCCACCGACTTTTCCATGTACATGAATCATAGCATTCACTACAATAGCAATCATGCCTAACTTTTTCAAGCATCGATGATCCTTACAGTCGACGCCGAAAGGCGTCATCATAGGTACGACTCATTGGTGCCTTCAAAATCGAGGCATGACTGATACATTGTTACTGTGTAGCATCATTGCGGTCCGATTTCTTTGAAATAGAATTCAAAAGAAAAAAGCCTAGCAGTAATGATAATGTCATTGTCTACTTATATTTCTAAATCTATGGTGCAATAATATCAAATAATGGAAGTTTGTACATTGCTGCCG
The DNA here is from genome assembly GCA_907163375.1 of Prostheceraeus crozeri. Classification (NCBI taxonomy): domain Eukaryota; kingdom Metazoa; phylum Platyhelminthes; order Polycladida; family Euryleptidae; genus Prostheceraeus; species Prostheceraeus crozeri. The sequence continues at coordinate 112,076 of CAJQUW010010519.1, forward strand.
GCTGTCGGCATTACCCGGCCGTCATTTTTCAATGCTTATAACATAGAAGTTACTGCTAAGATCATAGACTTCTTAATTGTAGAATAATGTTCTTGTGCAGGAAGTCTATGGATAGATGTAGATGTATATAAGTAGACAATGGAAATACCACATGAGATTTCTCGGTAAGTAATGAACGCCTCCTCTGATTTGTACATTACTTACCCTAAAATCTCATGTGGTATACGTTGTTGCCCGCCTTTTAAATAGAGTCCTTGGACATTTATTTTAATCATCCATCGAGTAGAAATGATAGAAGCTTAGCTTGAGTTCCGTATGAATCACAGTAACAATGTAATTGCGGTCCTCTTTAAAGAATGGCCACAATGATAAATCGGACCGCAATCATTCATTGTTGCTTGCTCTGGGACGGCATCAATGAAATAACACCGCAAAGCATTCACTACAATCTATGTTAACCACATTATGTAGAGGTTGAAGAATGGTGGAGTAGAAATAGATGAGGTGAATAGAAATGACATATTAAAGAAATATCAATTATAAGAACAAGAATTGTTTGTTTTGTTCTCTCTTCTTTGGTTGGAATTTTCTTATCATAAAGGCTTCTCTTCTCTAATGTTGTTTTCATCTTGTTCATATGTTATAATTTAGGTTTCGATTTCGTTCACATTATATTGGTTTACATGCTTGTATACTGAAGACGCATGTGTTATTTTACTCGCATATGATGGGGCCTGACGCGGTATGTGCAGAACTAAATTTGGGAATACAACTGTACCATCAATAGCATCGCAAAGATCTCTGTATCAAAGAAAGGCGTGTCTCCAATATCATCCAAAATTCATATTAGAGCATCTTAAAATCACAAGTAAAGAAACATGCCAGTCAGCCGATCAGAGAACATTTGCCCATTACTGTAATCCTATAATTCTTCAATTCACAGAGAACCACTGGCTTACAGCATCCGAAGTCAATGAATTGTTAAAGTAGAAAAGCTTCTTAGATTGAAAAGTTTGCTACTGATGTGATTGCAATTTTCTGCAATTTTAGCATGTGTTCCACCCTTCTGTGTATGATCGATGCTACTGCATGACACAAGTCATCAAAATTTAATTCCATTGCAATTCCATTAACATCAAAAATTGCAATTAATTTGATTCATTTGCAATGAGGAAGGCATTTAATTGACTGCTTTACTTGCAATGCCGTCAGCACTCACCATCCTAGGAAAAACATCGCACCCTCAGTGTACTTTTTAATATATCCTACCTTTAATTAACATCTCATCCGCAAACTGATAGCTTTCAGGATTCTACAGCACTACTACATGTATTTAGTGCGTAGCCTTTTTTAGCATCTGCAATTTTATAGCAATTCATGATCACTTTTAAAACACTACTTTAAAGTCTGTTATCGAGGCAGGTGTGATTATCTGTTAATTTCTTTCAAGTGATAACCACTACAATTACTTTAAATATATACATATTAAAGTTTGCAGAAGAAGCTGCAATTAATTTTCCTATAACCCCTGGGCATGGATACCTTGAGCAAAGACATCGATCATGTTAATTTACGATTGCGCGAAACATTCAGACTTGTGTTAATTACCTAAAAATGCAATTAATTGCAATTTTCAATTGCTCCGCTATTCTTAAATTACAATTCAATTACTTTACATAATTGTGGGTGTTAGATTTTCCAACCGCTCCTCACGCGATGGGAGGGGGAGAGCATCATCAAATCGGTACTTAATTTAGAGCTTGACAATTAGTTTCGCCGTAAATTTCTTAAGAAAATTGCCGGTAATTGTGCACCCGCTACAAATGTAAGTATGGTAACGCATTATTGACGTGAGTGAAGTAATTCAAACGACTATGTTCTAAATGAATATGTAACAGTGATGACTAAAGGGTAATTACAATTACTTCTTAATCACATGGCCAAAAATGTAATTGGCTACAACATACATCTGGAAGCATTTTATGTCTCAGCAATCAAAACGACCCTCAATAGCAAGGAAGAGTTATCCCAATACCTATCGATAGTCTTAATAGATAATAACAATAAATAATGGTCTTAGTTATAGCGTAAATGTTATACCGTCGACATGTATTTTTAATACAGCAGTTTGGCTAACACTTTATTTCTGCTGCGTCAATAGAATTATGCATCTGCTAATGAAACTACAACCTCCTGATCTAAACTACTGTAACGGGCAGCAAATTAAAGCGGAAATCAGAAATATTAATTTATGAACTCCAAAAACTCAAATACACCAAAACCGCTGTCGCAAACAATTCAAAAACTGGAATTTCATATGATCTAGATAACACGTATATGAAACTTATGGAAGTACAATTGATACAGAAATATAAACCAGAAGTTAATTCAAGAGAGGGAAAAGATCAGTGTAGTCAATTTCTTTGCTGAAAGAACTTCTGTTATCTTAAAAACTGCTAAATTCGGCACATCAGATAGCAATGGCTAGGGCCCAGCAAGTGCTCAAATAGACAAGGTAAAACTGTTCAATAATACATGCAGTCAACAAACACAAGCAGTGAAATAACAATCTCAGTTGGAAATTTAAGTATCAATCATTTGCGCTGCTCTCGGGCAGCAGCACAGAAAAACTAATTTTTGTCAAATGTAATTCGTATCTGATATTTTTGTTGGCATCATTGACCTTTGTTTCAAGTGATATTTTCATTTTTTATCCAATGCATTAAGCACTGACATTAAAACAAACCTTTCAGCTGAAGTATAGAGATTTTTACAAAGACGAGAAATCGAAATGCATTTGCACGCAGATAAGTAAAATCGCCAGTACAGTGATTTAACGAAATTTAATGATTAAATTCACAGGGCACGCATCACTCAAAACTTATGCATTAACATCTCATTTTCACATACTTCAATGACATGACAAAGTCATGTAGAGAAGCATTAGACTAAACATCCAATGACAGATCAGAATTCAACATGAGATGCGTTATTATAAACGAAGTGAAGATAAGGAAAGCGTGTAGAGGACATACAAAGTTCATAAGAAAAGTTTAAAGGTTATTATCATCTTCAACCTTGATACTGCAGCCGCATCAACCAAAACAAATCATCAATTAGTACATGATAGTCGTGATCATCAGTTGTGGTCATTCTCGGATACATGAATAAATATTTATAAACTTATCTAATTTCATCACATACAAGCAGATGTGATTCCTTAAGATGTATGACGAACTGCGAAGTAGATCATTCGCCTTTAATGTTTACCGAACTTTCAGTAATAGTTAATGTGTTGCGAAATCGTTCATAATGATGAGAAAACTGCTGACCGCATAAACACTGATTTCTACATAAAATAGCCATAGAAATCTGACACTCTGAATAGGACATGGCATGACAACCGTATCTGAACGATCAGAAGGTCTTTCGTAATGAAAACGAAAACCAGTACGTGAATGTTCACTTCTTTATTTTCAGCAGGTTTTTAGTAAAAACTATACATACACGATCCCGGGGCTTCGAGCGATCGCCCGTCTTCTCGGGAATCAGCAATAAAATGAGCCAAACGATACCTGCTTTTATATAGATATCAAGGAACAAGATTCAGTGTTCAGAAGTCATTTCTAACTTGCGATTGATGATAGGAGTGAGATGTTCAATGAGTCTAGACTCTTTTGTTAGCATCAATCCTAAACTAGAAATGGCAAACTTCTGAAGACTGAATCTTGTTCCTCGATATTAATATAAAATCAGGCATCATTTATAAGTATTCATTCACATGCTCATAAGGAACATTCACATGCTGGTTTACGTTTTCACATCTGAGCGATGGCTGTTCCTAGTGGTTGTCCATGGGAAGGTACCGGCAGCTTGTCTGTGTACTGAGTAGATATTCAGAACCATCAACAAGCAGATACTGTTCATTCTAGTCTCAACCACTTAAACAAAGCGAAAAGTCGGATTTCTCTGCTAATAACCATCATTTTCATTAGATTAAATCATCATAATATGTTCAAATTATATCAAATCTGTCGTTATCATTAATGACAAAACAATTAATAACACAATACCACTAACGACAAGGATTTTTAAGTCGAACATACTGAAAATGATTTGCCCCTTGTCACCAAAAAATATGTTATGAGGATTGCGCGAAACTGATTTCAGTTATAGAATGCACTGTAATCTGAAGGGTTCGCAATCTGCTGGGCTTCGCACCTAACGGCCCTCAGCTATACAAATCGCGGTTCTGGCATCAGAATAGCAATAACTGAATAATATACACTTTTAATGGGCATAAATGCGAACATTCAGAGGATGCATTAGAACTCCGATGCAGTCCGATGGAAGTGGATATTATTGGTCTTAAACCCTTGTTGTTTTTTCATTTCATCAGTTATATTTCATTTAGAATACAAACAAATGACATATTTCTACAGTCGTCGACAAGGAAATCAACAGATTCATCTTTAGAATTAAAAGGAACCTTAACGCTGTTAAACTTTGTTAAATCATTTATAATATGAAAGCTGTTTCAATGCCTGTAGTTTTCTTGGAATTGATTGCCAATGTTCTACATGCGGACATCTGGCAAACTTTACCATAAAAGTTCTGATGATCGCGTAGACATGGAGTTTTCTTCGGAACGCTAATTAAGTATAAATTCAATACAATTTCAATATAAATACAGCCGACAATAACGCCAACTGCGGCATTAGTACCCGCACATTGATGTAGAAATTGAAAGGAATTTCAACTTGATTGGGTTAGTACACGCATCTAGAAGCGAGTCTGTCTATACCATGACATTTCTCCCCTTCTCAGTACTTAGAAAATAGACACCTATGCATATAGGCATCTCCATTTGTCAAAATTCATCTCTGCATCTGCGGGATATTCTGTAATTCGCTCTAGAATAGGGAATTGCAGGTTGGTTGAATTTGTCTTCTCACTGTCTTGGAATAAAGTCTCGTATGAGAACGCACTTTAATGATGCAGCACAACCTATTAGGAGTCCTGTAATTAGGCGTAGAAATATCTTCGTTGATCAGTTCCATTTACGCACCGCTAATGCCAGCCATTTCATAGCTAGCAACAATCTAATTCAAACTCTGTCTGATCGGGAATAAGGTTTCAACGCTTCTCTTGTGATATAATTCGATGCATAAATTTTCCATTCTGATTCCAATTTCCTTCCCTGCACGCTGACACTTGTCGCAGAGCAAACATATCGAAACAAATACAACATTTCAAGCAGCAAGAAATCGGATTGATCATAGAAGTGGGATTGCTGGATATCTTTGTGTAGAGGGATATGAAATATCTATGACATGCACTCATGTTTATAGCAGCAATACGATAAACATAATTCAAATCTAAGTAATCTGTGAATGTATTAATAATATTGCATGTTTTGCGAGTTTTTTTGGACTCATTAGATGGAAGGCTTGGAACTATTTTACTTGAACTTGCAAAATACGGTAATTGCAACAATCCTAACAATATGTAATGACATCTCATTCACTTTTCATCACCACAGCCTGCCTTGTTTACTGTGGAGTGGACAATTAGTCAAATAAAAAACAAATAGACAAAGGAAAAGATTTTGGAAAGACAAGGAAAAGTTCTTGATAAACCGGTCAACAATTCATATGGGTGTGCCATAGCACGAGCGTCGTATCTCATGTGTTGCAGACAGATAACTCAATCAATTTTTTGAAAGACAATGATGGCATGGCTAACCATGAAAGATGAAATAATAAAATCGCATGTGGAATATTTTGAAGTATGTGGAATATTTTGAAGTATGTGATCTCATTCACTTTTCATCACCACAGCCTGCCTTGTTTACTGTGGAGTGGACAATTAGTCAAATAAAAAACAAATAGACAAAGGAAAAGATTTTGGAAAGACAAGGAAAAGTTCTTGATAAACCGGTCAACAATTCATATGGGTGTGCCATAGCACGAGCGTCGTATCTCATGTGTTGCAGACAGATAACTCAATCAATTTTTTGAAAGACAATGATGGCATGGCTAACCATGAAAGATGAAATAATAAAATCGCATGTGGAATATTTTGAAGTATGTGAACTGTCGCTTTTTTCGAGTCAACGCACATCAATGAGGATATTGACGCATCTTATCTATCAGTTTTGCTTCAAATTCTGCAATTACAAATAGTTATAGGAAATTCACCACAGATTTTGAAGATAAGTTTTTCTATGAGCCCAGAACGGACAAGAAAATCGTAGAAATCTTGGCTGCCTTGTGACCTAGGATTTCTATGTTTTTATTCCATTTTGGGTTCATTGATTATCGGAATAATGTCCATCTGAAGGTTTCATCGACTTCTGTGTCCTCCGAGTATCGTCATGAAAGCCCGATCCAGTTGGTTAATTATTCACATCATAACTGGTGATGTGCAGTGAGATCAATTTCTTATCCGTAACCAACCGCAAACCGCAGAAGCACATGTATGTCGTACTGTTAATTGCATGAACACAGACTCGTAGAATCAGTTATCTACTGGTCATCGTATTCCTCTTCTTTTATCAACTAAGATATCAAATAATAGTTACTTGCACAACTAGCACAGTTGCTTCTTTTAGTATTCCACGAGTTGGATATCTTAAATACACGAGCCCGCAAGCGTGAGTGCCATTTAAATCTAACGAGTGTGAATGCTATTATGAAGCAATCTATGCACCAGCTGCGTAGAGAATTTTATTTGGCGACGTACTGTGATGATCAGGGAAGAATTGTGATTGTAATTGACATGTCTATGATTATCAAGAGTATTTGAATAGAAATTTAGCTTGATCAATCGTGAAAATATCTATTCACAAATCTGTCTATACTAAAGCAGAACAAGAAAACCCCCCCCCCCCCCCCACACAAAAACAACCACACACACACCCAACAAAAAAAAAACAAACAAAACCACACAAACCAAAAAAAAAAAAAAAAAAAACAAAAAAAAACAAAAAACAAAACAAAACAAAAAAAAACCCACACCCACACAAATAAAAACACAAAACACACAAAAAAAAAAAAAAAACAAAAAACAAAAAAAAAAAAAACCAAAACAAAAAAACACCCACACAACACACAAAAAAAAAAAAAAAAAAAACAAAAAAAAAAAAAACAATAAAAAAAAAAAAAAAAAAAAAAAAAAAAAAAAAAAAAAAAAAAAAAAAAATAAAACAAAAAAAAAAAAAAAAAAAAAAAAAAAAAAAAAAAAACAAAAAAAAAAAAAAAAAAAAAAATGAAAAAAAAAAACAAAAAAAAAAAAAAAAACGAGCACTCATACTTGGCATAGATTACGCTCCTTCCCGTGCATTTGAGTAAATATTATCTGCCGCGCGGGCAATAATCTGTTTTACAGGTCAAATAAAGGGATAGGATATCTACAATACATGAACGGATACAAGTAAATATGCATATACCAATTACATGAGCGAGGATTCGCATTTCTTATTTCTATGTTACTAACCATCTAATTCAAAACTCCGTCTGATCGGGAATGAGGTTTTAACGCTTCTCTTGTGCTATAAGTCGATGCATAAATTTTGCATTCTGATTCCCACTTCCCTTCCCTACACGGTCGCACTTGTCGCAGAGCAAACATTTCAAAACAAATTTCTCGTATAATCCTATTGAAGCGTTAGATAATATTTCATCACAAACAGGTTAGTGATATATATTCCGGCAGTCACTGTATATTTATTCAGCTGATTGTACAATCATCCGATGATGCAACCAAATGCCATCGACTAGATGAAGATTCGTTATTCCTGTTGAAATTTCACTTATCCACACTTTCACTCTGATTGATTTGTATCGAAAACTGTGAAAACAGTCTGCTAAAAAATAACAAGTTGCGCAACAGATACACAAGAGATGAATGGATTTTGTATTAGCATTTCACCGATTTTTCGAACTTTCAAGGAAAACAGAGGTCAAAGGACTGTATTCATTGGAGGAGATCTGATTAGAGCTTAAAAACATGAATTTCTACGGTTTTGAAAACAAGAAGCATTATGGACAGAATAATTAAATATTGAGTTGCATCCTCAGTTGAGAAATGAAAAAAAAGTACTGAATACCGTAAATACCCGCGTATAGGCATCATCATCATATCATCACGTTTTACGTCCGTTATTCCGCCGTTGGCTGGGTTGGACGATTGCCTCTGATGGCAGTTCTCCATCTGGCGCGATCCTTTGCATCTTCCTCGCAGAGACCCATTTTCTTACAGTCTGCTCGAACTGTTTCCTACCATGTGATTCGAGGTCGTCCTCTGGGGATTCGCCCTGGCACTTCTGACTTCCACATCTTCACCCACTCATCATCTGCTTTCCTCACTACATGACCGCACCACCTCAAACGCCTTCTTCCATTACAACTAGGCTCGGTCTTCGAAGGAGATCGTCGCTGGGGATTCTTTCTCGAAGTGACACACCACAAAGCCACCTGACCATTCTTCTTTCGGCTCTTACCATCTTCATTTTGTTTTCTGTCTTCATAACCCACGTTTCACTACCATACAGCATGCTGTTTCTTACACACGGACGCATTTTTTTTCTTAAGAGATTGACCTAAAAACCCAGGTTCGTCTTATCCATGGATACTTTTATCATAAAAATTATGCATTTATAATAAAAATTTCAAACTTACAATATTTATCCTCGTCGTCACTGTCCTCATTCAACAAAGCAGCCCACTCCTGTTGTGTTATGCAATCATCATGATAGTACAGCTCTTCCTCCCTTTCGTCGTCATCATCGTTGTCTGGGTCGTCCATCCAGAGAATATCGTCTTCCGTGCCGTCTAACATGTTGCTGATAGAACATTTCTTGAATCCCTTCACGACGGTCTTGATTGGCAATTCTTTTCAGGCGTCTACTATCCATTGGCATATCGTAGGCATGTCGACTTTCCTCATGTTGCCGCCCTTGTGAAAGCATCCTCACCATTAATCATCCATTCGGCCTATTTCTGCTTTAATGCTGCTTTGAATGGCTTATTCACGACGACATCCATCGGTTGCAGAATACTGGTCCATATTGCACCTTTGATGCCTACTGTGGTCTCGGATGGCAGGTCGAAAGTCAGCGGAGTCTGGTCGGCGTTTCCAATCTGGCTCATGTCGTAGTCGTATTTCTGACGCATCTTGATGACATAACTTTGAAATTTCATCAATAACTCCTCGTGATCGCTGGGTAGTCGCTGACTAATGGTAGTTCTTCGTCTTATCGATAGGTTATTTCTACGATAGTCTACATAGGCTAGACAGACATCTGCTGACTGACAGGATGAGTGAGTCAGCAATCAGCACACACGACGATCATAGCGATTGCATGGAGTTCACCTTGATTGACTTAAGGTCACCGTTTCTATAAAAATTAATGGAAATTTAGGACTAAAATTAGGATGCGTCCTACACACAGGCACGCAGTTTTTTCCATCGTTTTCAGGGTCAAATATCCACTGCGTCCTATCCATGGTATCTTCCTATACGCGGGTATTTACAGTAACTAAAATTTAGCCTACATATCAATTATCCAGGCTAAAATGAGCTCGAACTTTCTCACTCCGCTTCAGCGGGAGAGAAATCTCGATCCCAAGCCCTTCCTCTTATCCGGAGTGCAAAATCCAATATGAAGAATCATCGGCACAACTCCCAACTTAGAAAAGTTGCAGCCATTCCCGGGATAATTAGCATTATCCCGCAATTAGCATATTAAGAATCTCAAAGTGGATAGAAATAGATATTGGTAGGCAAAGTTCGGAAATGTAAGCCATATACTCAATACTGACACCTATAAAACCAACTACCCGAGAACATGGCCGGATCAACTGACTCGTTTCAAACACGGACTATCTAGGAAAGTATGCGGTCCGGCATCGTTAATCAAATCGACCACATCTTGTATCTGGCACAAATGCATTTTAAAACGGGTACCTGGAAACGGGTGCGCGCTCGTTGCATTACCAAGTTTTCCATTAATTTTCATCAAATAACTTATTGCTCAATCGAAGCTTATCTGAGCGTTTACGGAAGTGAACAGTCTTATCTCACGCCACTTTCTAAATCTACAAATAGTTCCGGTGAATGCAGAGATAACATATGCTTGATAACATGTTATGCCATTGTTATGCATATAAACAACGTCGTGATATAACATTGTTGAATATGTCTGCATCAGTCAATGCAATAAAAAATCTGACATTTTCTATGTTAATCCATTGACTTAGATTTTACCAGTGACAGGCCTGCGATTAGCCTATGAAAAAAATTGAGGATTTTTTGTGAAAAATTTGAGGAATGGAAATTGAGCCTAATATGATAATTGCAAGAAAGACTACAAATTTTAGCACGGATTAAGGGCCAAACTTCAAATCATGAAAGTCACAACGAAGATGGTAACCCAAGGGTTGACCACACTCCACTTTTTGAAGTTGTGTATATTGCAAAGGAATACTGACTTGGTCATAATCACTTCCCGCGTTGTTACGAAATTAATTTGCTACCTCAAGTATTATCTGCTTAAAATGTGTCGAACAGAGGATGTCAGATCAAGCTGCTGATATCGCTCTGTTTCACGCTATCGTCTCCAATTCAATGATGCTTGCCAGATTTGTATACTGTAATTTTTTAAATGTAGAATATATCCTCAACCACATGCATCTGGGGCTTTGCAACGATTAATTTTTACGGACTTTAGACAAATTTGGGAGGAGAGTAAACCCATAAGTATAGAAAGCTTAAATCGATGACGGGAATGCTAAAAAAAAGTCAGTATCAATATCATGAAGGATACACACACATTACACACTAATTTATTAATTTTACTTTATGCTACATAAGTTTTGGTGGGTTTTGTTTACTTGTTAGCGTTTGATCATATCGCTCCAATCTACATTCAAATGAACATGAATTCTCTCATACAACACAAAACAAGTGTCGGGAACAGGCTTGCCAGTTGAGTTGTTGGCCTCATACAGGCAAAGAGTGAAAGATTATCACCTCTATTCGCATGAAGTTGGGCAGAGATATTGACGTCCACATCTTGCAGCAGACCCAGGTTGAAAATCTACCAACCCAGTAATACGTGGTTTGAATGTCTTAATTAATTTAAGTTCACATAGAACGATAAGCAATGTGTGCACTAATTTCACACCAACCTGTGTTCAGAAAATTATGGAAACGATATATACGCGAATAATTCATCTAGGATAAATGTCGGTCGGCAGACCCTGGAAAATGTAGCTGCAAAAAGACTCATGAGATAGCAGAGTTTCATACGCTTCCAACCCCCGCACGCTAGTGACCAGGAGGCATGTAGACACTAATTTAGGGACCATCCGCTTTACCCCGTCTGATGTGTTCATGTTCAGCGGAAATAAAATGGAAGAGAGTGAGTGAAACAAACGCTTCAGTTGATAAGAGCATTGAAATCCAAGTGGGCTGGGCTACCTATATGTTATCATATAATGGATATGGAAGATCGATATCCTTAAGTTCTTTAAGAAGTACAGGCATGCATTTGGCAGCCATATAGTCGCAGAAACATATATAAAGAAGGTTGTGACAAAGGTCAAGATAATTAATGAAAATAATTGAATATGCATTTTATTGTTGGAATTCTAAGTAATATTATGAAGTTAGAAGTAAAAAATTGCAGTGTTCAAACATACAGTTTCTGTAGGTTGATCGCAGTGTTTCACTCATTAAATACGTGAAAGCATTTAATGAGTGAGTTCGACAGACAATAACTTCGGACAACTTCTCTGCTTAGCAAAATAAGTCCAGACGAACCGGAACATCTGCAGCCCTGTAGCTTGCAAAAATGAAAACGACATTCAACGTAACAAAGTGCGTCCAAGGTAGCAAAATTAAAAAAACAAGCTAACGACTGGTTAATTTTTTATGTGCTAAATATGACATGGCTAAAAGAAAATCATTGTATCCTAAAAGGTCTAGAAATTTAAAAATACTTACTAGAAGGACAAGCAACGGTTCGCCTCTCCTCATGTGGAATGAATTGGTGAGTAAGTCGCTCTTTTCAAAATTATGTTTATCACTTATATATCGAAAAGATTCTATTTAACAGTCTGCCCATTCATATGATAAAATGACAGGTCTGTTTCCAATCAAAATATCAGATCTAGCTAGCACAGCGGGATTACGCTATCTAAAATCTACCAAGTCTATGAGAGAAAAATCATTAAGTTATAAATCATGAGTGATTCATGATTAGCAGCATGGATGTAGGGTACATATTACAGGATTCTATCTTGGCTTCTTGTTTGGAAGTTTACATATCATCGCCATTCGCCAAAAAACAATACATTATCCGACATTTAGACTGTGGTGTGCCGTATTTGAGGAATTTCTCATAGTTAAGCTATATTTGAGGAATTTTTGAGGATTTGAGGAGTAATAAACAAATTTGAGGAATTTGAGGAGTAATCACAGGCCTGCAGTGAATGAATGAATTGAAACTGTTTAACATTAGATATTTAACATTACTTTTTTACCATCACTTTCAGCTAAATATCGTTGATGAGTTCTTCATTTCATGGATATCTTGGCTGCATACATCTGTAAATCTATGGCCCTGATTCATTGTTACGATTTGTTTTAAATATCATTTCTATAGCTAGTCGCGATGTCTATATTCAACAATTTCTATGTTAATACTCGTCTATACTCTCGAAAATGGACTTCAGCAAGCTACTGAGAGACCAACAATAAGTAAAAAAAGAAATAAACCATCAGATTGTGTCACATTTCATACGAGCATGCACAATGTTGGCGTTTAACTGACCCGTAATTTAAATCATCCGTTAATTGGGGCTTCATGCATTCCTGTGGATCCTATGTGCGAAAAATCCGTTGTTCGACAAGATATCTTTAAAGAAACTTTCATTTCATCGACAACTCATGCGCAGAATTCTATGGTCCATTTTGTTAATGCGTTCAATTGTTCGAAAAAATTGATCATCGGATATCAATGTATTACTTTTCTATGACATAGATCATTTCTGGCATAAATCATGGAAATCCCAAGCATTGAATTCTATCTATGCGCATAGAAAGATCTCCAGCATGCATTATCTATACTCACTGACAAAATTTTTGAAACATTTACTTCTTTAACTTCTTTCATTTTTGACTGGCATATATACATGTATGTATGATACCTTGATCATTTAGTCACAATCTCCACCAAGTCGCTAGCACAGAAAAACAACGTATGTAGCAGATTCAACTTTAATAGCGCGTGTAGCCCCTCTAGCTCCAATACGTTCAGTAATCCGAGATGGCATGGATTCACAGTTTCTAAATGAAGGATGTTCCAAGGAGAAGCCACTGTTCTGTCAGTCTTTCAGAGAGAATCTTCAGGGGCACTGGTGGAAGTGAATAGCGGTCTCTCACTCGCCGCCCAAGCTCGTCCCAGACTTGTTCAATGGGTGACAAGTCAGGTGAGCGTGCAGGCCTGTCAAGGGTTTGAATGTTCAATCTCCTAACAATGGCAATGACAGCCGAGGAGCGATGTGGTCTTGCATTGTCGTCTTGGAAGACGAGATCCTCCACCCTGACCACTGGGGCAACAACAGGAAGCACAATTTCATTGAGATACCTCTCTCCAGTCAACGTGCCTTTGATGATGACTGCTTTCATTCGTCCGCCATGCCAAGTGCCACCCCACAGCATAACACTTCCACCATCATATCTGTCGTGTTCTTCAATACAGCATGGGGCAAAGCGTTCACCTGGAAGACGATGCACTCCGACACGACCGTCATTGAAATCCAGAGTGAATCTCGATTCATCGGTCCACAAGACTTTCTGCCAGTAATGGTCATTCAATGAGCGATGGGCATCACCCCAGGCAACTCGTCTTCTGCGGTGCTCAAAACTCAATGGAATTAGGACAGCTGGTCGTCGCGATTGAATTCCAGCTTCATGCAATCTTCGGTAAGCCGTTCGAACGCCACAGTCTATATTTGAGGCACTCTTCCAGTGTACGACTAGCTTTGGGACTGACACAAATCTATTCCTCTTTGCAGCTAAAACTAGACGTGCGTCTGTCCTTCCTGCAGACTTTCTTGGTCGACCAGATCCCTTCTTCTTTTTAACATCTCCTTCTGCTTTCCATCGACACCACCATCTCCAAACAATGACTGTCGATAGTTGCAGCTTTTCGGCAACACCCGCACAACTTCTACCACAACGAATCATTCCAATAGCCATAACTCTGGTAAACTGATCGTGTGCCATTTTATTTTACAAAAGCCGGATTTCAGTTCACTTTTATGATCAATTTGTAAAAGCAATTGTGACAGTTGTATCGATATCAAAATTTGAAATTTGACCACCATAGATCTTTCTCCATTTTCTAATGTGTTGAATGGTAATACATAGAAAGCGAGATATTGCATAATACCTGAGAAAAAAATGAAACAAACTTCAATTCAAGCCAATGATAGTTTGTTTCATTAATTATGTCAATGAGTATATATAGATGCTCAAATCAAAATTTGGATGGGATGTTTTAGATAACATAATTTGCGATATTTATCAATTTGCTTCCGTAATTTGAGAAGATGGAGGGAGTTTCAAGAAACAAAAATATCAAAAGATGAACTTCGCCTTATGTGTTTGTTATGAATATGCCTACATTAATGACGGAAAGAGGAACGACAAAACCCTTTAAGAATTGCACTGAAGCTAATTCAAAGAAATGCAAAGCATATGAGTGTAACTAAAAGTGTGTCGAACAAATCGACCATCCTAATTGTCTAAATTTCTACAAATCAGGGAGCTACCAGAACCTTGTTAATCAGCTTCTTACACAGCATCAGATGGACGCCAAATAAGATCGAATTATCTATGACGTTGTCGATTAATAGTGATGCCGTCAGCAGGTGGTTGGGATTCATAATTTTTGACCGTAGGTATGTGAGAGACACCTCCAGCAGACACGAAAAGATGTACATAATAACAAATGCACATCTGCCTTGACAAAGGACGAAGTCCGAAACGTCGGCACTGAATAAACTTTCTATTATTCGTCATTTCGTGCCTGATCTTTCTGGAGGTATCTCTCACCAAACCTACGGTCAGAAATTATGAAAGTAGTGGATTAAATCATAAATTTCTGACAATTTTCAATGGATATCAATAAAGAAAATGACCAGTTGCCAACCAGTGGTTCTCATCATCAACAGAACCCGTAACAAATATAGCATATAATACACATTCTGAAACCTATTTTGCTTCATGATAAACTTATCCTTGTATACAAATCCATTATTCAATCTATAAAATCTAATGCCTTAGTGGCCATCGCGGAAGAAAAAAATGATTTTTTTGGTTTAAAATTCGGCTTAGTGGACCTTCTTCCGCGCAAAATCAAGAAATAAAAACTAACTAAATTTATAAGCAACCCTTATAGAGTTGAATCGTCATAACCCTTATAGGGTTGCTTATAAATTTAATTAGTTTTTATTTCTTGATTTTACGCGGAAGAAGGGCCACTAAGTCAAATTTTAAACCAAAAAAATTATTCAATCTATTTTTGACTATGCCTCTCCTATTTTTTTATTCATCCTGACATTATTCATGACTCAAAATGCATTAGTGCTGTGAAGCGGGCTTTTCGCATCATTCATGGGATGAATGTTTACTGTGATATTCTGAATTCTGTTGACAGTAGAGAGCAGCTTGCTATAAAACTTTTCAAAAAGCTCTACTTTGTGAAAGTGTTCCTAGTCTGTCTTCACACAGTGATCGGATGTTGTTGTCTCTTGTACGAACAATGCATAAACAAAATGGCTTTACTTTTTCGTGTTCTATTCTGCACAATGAATCATTCAAGTAATGCACGATGCTTGCAGTCACTACTTCTGCTAATTTTTCGCAAACCTTCTCCGGTTCTCATTTGGGGGCATTTTGTTTTTCAAAAAGCGCTTGTACTAAATTGATCCGGACAATGACAGCAGTCATAGTTCTAGCAAAAGCATGGAAAAACAGAATCAGATCCATAACACATAACCAAGAAGGAAACAAGATATTGAATTACACTGCAAGTGACTTTCAAGGTGCTGAAAAGATGATTCTACAGAGTGGTCAAAGAACTTTGAATTCAGAAAAATTATCAGCACTTGCTCCTCATTATGACAAAAATTCTCAATTGGTTACAACTTGTGGACGACTGGGAAGTGATGGTAATCCAGACATAACTGTTCCAATTTTGCCAAACAATGCCATCGCACGACTGTGTGCATTAGACGCTCACAATCGATCACACTCTGGTGTTGATGCAACGATGCTCAAGCTGCGTTGCATCAACATGTAGTGACGCTTTGAAAAGGGGTTGATTTTAAGTCACTTTAATGTACGCAAAATATTGGTGCCTCTTTTTAGCAGCATTCACATAAAACTACATGGAACAACTGAATTCAAATTCATAGCACAGCAACATATAGTTAATTTAGGCATGCATGAGGCCATAGCATGCATAAGGCCATAGACTTCTAGGACTATACAAGTAGATTTCTTTGGTCATGACTTATGCGGCCAACATTTACATGCGAATGATACAATCAGTACTGTCTGCATGTAGATAGTAAAAAAAGAAGCCAAGTGAACGGGAGGGCAAATATAGATCCTTAGTGCCCAGAACTACACTATTCTAATGTTGAGAGAAAAACGAAAAGTTCGAAACACATTCACACACACGTACTAGATCCTGCGAATTAGTGCGAGAATGACTTCTACGATTATGGTAACAAAGCTTAATTTGAGACTGCATGATCTTCAAAACCAAACAGTAACCAGTACAAGCAGATCTGATTGCTTAATCTATGAAATGTTGGATATCAATATTGGAAAAGTAGCAGCATTAGATATGTGTGAAATGCACTGGAATACAGATGCTTGATAGGGAGAGGGAGGAGGAGGTGTAAAAAGACGGAAATTTAAGAGCCTTGCATTAATTATTATAATCAACGCATTGAAATGAATAGACAGACTTCTGTATTACGAATTGCACAAAGGCAAAAATATTTCATTTTATGATTCCTGTTTGTTTGACATCAGTTACGCAAAGTAGATGAAAATAACCTGTTGTTTCCTCGTTCTAGAAAAAATAGGCTATTCAAATAGGCTGGTATAATTCAGTCTCATCTGCATGAATTTCTCTAACGACGTTATTATCTTGAGCATGTTGTCAAGAACATATTACACCCTATTTGATTCATGATGGCCCTATAACATAACTGAAGCTCTCATGGAACATTTAGGTGTGCTATACACATTAGTTATCTTCAGAAAATTGCATGTGAATCAAGTTTATATGATTTTTTTTCTTTTGGAAATCTAGTATGAGCGCAGCTTCAACTATCAAACAACCTTCCACTTTCTGCTAAAAGGATGAGGATCGAGGAAGCTTAACTTCATATTTATAAATCGTAGATGCGAGGAACTTTGTAGATAAGCCTAATATTCAGCTCCTGACTTCATGAGGTATCAGCTATAGCCGATTCAGAACCAAGAGTGCGGTAAATTGCATCCTGACTCTAGAATGCCTTAAATCGGCAATTCCTTACGGCAAAATTTATTACGCAGTCAGAAACGACAGATGCTCATGCTTACAATGTCTTCGTTCGAAATAGAGCGACTCGAAAGCATGGCGTACATGGGTGGCCTATAATACCTCACTCTCTTTTGCATCTGCGCATCTCCGAACCCAGAACACAGAATATAACAGGAGTTACGTAGCCAGCATTACAGGTGTGCCGGACTTTTATGATGAAAGTCTTATTGTGACACTGTTATACATTGCACTTCAATTGAGTAGGCCTATAGCTATGTCACAAGAAGATCATATACCGGTAGCTCCATATGCGGTTTAGTAATAAGTAATAAATTCATTCTACCACTCTCTTAGCAACACACATCGTAGTTACAGATCCAAATCTAAAACAATTTTACCCTCAACTTTGAATTGATGAACTATCGTCACAGGTTAAAATATTCAGCGAAATTTTTAGATGTTTTGCGACATCACCTTTGACAACCATCGGCTCGTCAAAGTTGAAATCACAAAATGTTTTTGGCAATGTAATTTGAATTGTTGTCGCAAATAGATCTACACAATTATTGATACAGTGTGTCGACAGATTTTCAATTTCATTTTCCCATATTTTCCCAGGTAACAGCAATATTTACCCCGAGGTGTCAAATTTGCTATACAACTGGCTGATAAGCATAAGAAGTTAAGCAACCCTTCTCTATTTTCCATGGTACTGAGAAACTAAATCGATGTCCATGTCCATGCCCATGCCATGCTATCAAATCGAAGATCAGCTGATGCATAGTGCTTGTTACACGACTTTGACAGATTCACATATTTGTATTTCGTCTGACAATTATTCAAGTTTTTCATATGAAATGAACATCAACATCCCATTTTGATCAATAAATAATTTACATAAGAACAATTCAGCATCGCTGACACAGGAGCAATGTTGTGTCATTCTCAACTTTGTATCACCCCCAAAACGTGCTTTCTGTTGAAAAATATGCGTTCTACTATGCATCTTGCATTCTATGCATGTAATCCGAGACATGTGAGATCTTTGTGCACGAGCACACGAGTGCCATAAAAACTCCATGCGGAATCATGACACCATTTTAACTAGCTACATCTGACTTCCTTTCTCTGGTTTTCAGTAGATCATGCTTCCCACAATATAGTTCCCGAAAAAATATATGAATTGTAAACCCCTATTATGAAAATTTATCCCGTATAGGCCTTCATCATCTTATTATATCTAGCCATATCTTCAAAGTAATGGAAAAAGAATATTTATTTGATATCAAATCAATAGTGCCACCAATACATGTGAAACTTCAAACTAATATAACCGCTCATGTAAGCCTATATTCGATTGCAATTGATAAGTAGATAATTCATGAGTTAGATAATTTGTAATGAAAAGCAGGCGTGAACCGACATATTTGGATCAGTGACATTTTGTCACATTTTGATATTAAAGATTCGTCACATTTTGTCACATGCACATTGACATAAATGTCACATTTCGTCACATGCTGATGGAAATGTGTAACGGTAATAGGAACATGCTGACAAAAAACTGATGATGAAGAAAGTGGTGTTCGATCCATGCCAAGCTATCGTTGTTAGCTAAAAGTCCCCTTTTCTGAGTCCGAATTGCTGTCCGCCAATGAGAGAGCCGCTTTAATGACCTCAGAAAGATTCAGGTACTTATTTCTAACACTTGTTGATGCATGCTCCAGTATCTGAGATCGTACAATTTCCATTTATCGATGATATTTACGATTTCGTCTTCTTTGAGAAAAGACATCGATTTGCTAAGTTTTCGATATTATGAAGCAATAGTGCATATCAATTGAAAGTTCCTCACATCCAGCTCATTCTTTTTAACAGCTGATCTGAATACATTGTGTGCTCAATGGATGGTGCACAGAAACCAATATCAACAAGACTTATATTTGTACAAATTACTTTTCATTGATGTTACTTCTTTTTTAATTGCTTTATTGAAATTTGGTCCATCTGTTGAGATACTCAGCAGTTGAGTCAAAGGAAGTGTGGAGTCAGTCAAGGTTGATTTAATTTCTTTGAAAGCAGTCTTGGCGAATGCATGACGCAGTATGATACTTCAACTCTTCGATCTATTAGAAAAATATTTAATGAGGATATCAAATTCGCCAGTAAGTTTTTAAAGATAACTTTGGATTCGAAGAACTTGTTTTCCCAAACATGATGCAAAATGATATCAAGTTGCACAGTTGTTGTCGCATCGAAATGCAAGATGAACTTGGTATTCGGGGGATCCTTGTTATTTTCGCATCATTTCTCAAATAAAAATGGACTAATTCCATGACCATAGATGCTCGTGCTCCCCCTGCAAAATGATTTTGCAGGCATACTATCAAAAAACATATCTTGGAATAGCTCAATGATGCCATCATAAGAAGAGAAAGCAATATCAACCACCGACCTTCAAGAGTCGAATTGCACTATCTGTATTTACGAACCAGATATTCCTAAAAATATAATAGGCCTATGCTTTCATTTTTAATAATTGTGAACTTATAGCCTATATGTAAAATGGTAAAATAATAAAAAATGAAATCATCTCAAAAATCTTAAGAATTTCTATCGGATGGTTTGAAGATGTACTTCAGCAATCAATATCATGAGTACACCGACGTCCATTTCAAAAAAAGGAAGCTGATTTGATGTGCTTGACACGCCCATCTGAAGAGTCTCCTTTTGCAGCAAGGAATCAATGATCTGAGGCTTGATGAATCGTCATGTCAACAGCTACTTAGCCAGTTTTTGAATTTATAACAAGTATGAGCTGATTGTGCTTCTGAAGCATCGTCATATGATCTTCAGAGAAACAAATGACGTCCATAAGAAATTTGACTTGAGTAATAGTATCTCCTTCAAACTACCGACTTGGGTTACAGTAAATCACCGACTCTCAGCATGTCCCAAAATCATGAGGTAGAAGTCAATTATCAGACCAACAGTAGCGTAAGCTTGAAATCGTGTGTGAACCGTTTATTCACAATTGAGTTGTACGCACACGTAGAGGTGATCAGCCAAGGTTTTATCATACAATTGTATGTTCCCAGTTCATTTGATGACTTTGTAGCAATACACAATCAATTAGGTCAATACACAATTAATCAAAATAAAATCATGTTTATAGAAGTAGGCTTCTAAATTCTAACTTATATAACATCAATAGTTCGCATGAAGGATGTTCCTCTCAGTCAAATTTTTCCGAGTAAGACTCAAAAGCTAAAGTGCAAGATTTTCGCCAAAAAGCTTTTGTCATTATTCTGATTTTTTTATCTTAAGACATAGTCTAGCGGTTTGTACCTCTATTGTTTTGTGAAGAATACATCCCTTGCGCACGATTTCTATGACGGTGGCTGTTCAATTTCAAAATTTACGGCAAGGCTTAACTTAGTGCAATCGCAATCCGAAAAAAAATCACAGAAAAATCGGTTTCTTTGATTTCAAACACCTTTTGTATTTGGATTTGCATCATTTTTTATTTCACCGATACACGGCATTATAAGATTAGCTGGTATAATATAGGCCCAAATATAGAGGCACGAGGGATATTTTAATAATTTCGAATAAGCCAAATCTAAATTTGCCTTCCTCCACGGCATCAACAGCCCATGTCTGTAGGCCGTATAGCTGTAGGTAGGCATGCATCACAATTTTACGTATACATAACGTATTACGAATCAATGTGATTTTATGCCATAAGATAGGAATGCAGCATCACACTGCATAACAGGCCTGCTGTTGGTGCAGCTGTACACTTACCCACACACTTCTGAAAAACCGAAAGACAGTGACATGTCGGAAAGATTATAAGTAGGCTTATAAAACATGGAAACATAGTAGGTAAATCATTTACCGATCGAGCAACTTTTGTAGATCTTTCAATCATAAGCGCATGATAGCTCGTTAGTTTTGTCAATTATCCATTGATGTCTTATTATACCGAACAAGCAAAGTAAAAAATTAGATTACAATTATTAAACAAACAGCTTCATACGAAATTCGAAATTTCTTTAGGAATATTAGAAGTAGCGATTGGGCGATGCAGACACATCTAAAGAAAACAAACAATAATGTGATGGTGAAATGGAAAAAAATTTAGCATGCCGAAAAACAAGTTAACCAAGTTGCAACAAGTTAATTTTTCACGGAATTTGCAGGTGAGCTAAACATGATCAGCAAACGATTACACTTGAATTGTAACAGCCTATTCCTAGTTCGAAAATGCGCAACTTGTTTACTAGCCAACTTGTGATCTACGAATTCTAGCAGAAATAAGGAGAAAGGATCCTGAGCACATCTAATGAGATCTCAACATAAGCCCGAAAATTGAAAAATTTGATCTGAAGACATTGCATCACAAGGTCAACAAAATAACGGTTTAATGAAATTACTTTGTTGATAGTCACTTTAG
Source organism: Prostheceraeus crozeri (assembly GCA_907163375.1). Lineage (NCBI taxonomy): Eukaryota > Metazoa > Platyhelminthes > Polycladida > Euryleptidae > Prostheceraeus > Prostheceraeus crozeri. The sequence continues at coordinate 134,149 of CAJQUW010010519.1, forward strand.
TCCAACAGATATGTAGGTTCCAATGCAAAGCTTATGAGTGAACAAATGTTGAAGTTGGTCAACACGTGCATAGTTAGATCAAAAAATAGAGCACCATCTAATAATAGACACTGAAGCAGAAGTCCTAATTTATTAAATACGAGAATTCATTCGCAACATGCAGACTGTATCCTACTTCATGAATAGTGGAGTAGGCAAGAACCGCAAATTTGAAATTTGCTGATGTGCGAGAAACATTTGGATTTAAATAAACTTCAAAGCAAGTTTATTACGAGAAATTTAATATCCTATGATTGGGCTGATCTGTCAATCGAAAATAAACAAAATGCTGAAAAATTAAACAGTGTGCTCTGACATTGTCCAAGAATACACCTAAATCTCTGAAGAATGATAGCAATTCTTAGTTCAGCAGAATCACTACTAAACAGAGCCGACGTTCCGAAAATTCTATGTATGGTTCCATCAATAATAGCAAATCTAATTCTAGATCTACAATACCAAGTTATGCTTCTTTGGACGGCAGTGTCCGAATACTAGTTGCTGAAATCATAGGCAATAAACTCGGATGCGCCGCTGACATCACGTTTGATTGACTTAAGAAATCATTCAATTTCTTAGAAGATGAAGCAAGACATAGCAACAAATCAACAAATTCTGATACATATTTTTATCCTATGTATCGAAAGAGAGCACCCTACAGCTGAGAAGCATCAGCAGTGGCAATAGCCAAGACAAAAATTGCACCGGCACAGGTGTGGTAACAAATGCTCGACTAAAAAATTGTACCGGCTCAACAGCGATGATAGTCAGCATTCATCATTTTCAGACACAGCTATAGACACTAAATTCATCAGAAAAAAATGCAGCAAGATATACTTACGACACATAACAGAAGAATAGAGCAAACGACGGAAGATAAGTTTAACTTCATTTCACATAAGACAGTATCACATTCCAATCAGATGCTGAAAGATATAGACAGTTCATTTAATCAAAATATTTAAATCGGGCAATAAAATTTTGATTTTAAAACAAATAATCATATATTTTACTACATTGTGCGCCGAAACTTCTACCATATAGATGGATTCAATCTTCAACTGTAGCATTGAATACTGAACAATCATGAACAGAAAGGTGCATATTTTTGAGCCAACAGGTGGCGAATAAGCTGCAATAACCAACACTAATCTGAGCTGATTTTTCCTCAATCGATAACAGATATTGTAGCAACTCATTAGCAGTAGTAATGTTTGCAGGTTGTTTTCATATAGATACATTGCACTCAATATGATCAGCCAGATCGGCAAATGAATGTCAACATATTTAGTAAACATAACTGCTGCATTTTTCATTTTCTTCTCATTGCTATCAAAGAGAAAATAATTATGCTGCTTTGATTTTATTAAAAGAACTCGAATTGATATCAAATACGAGATGTGGAAATTTTCACAGTTTTGAAGAAATTGCAGCGGAAATTCCTAATCATCATAGCAATCATAGAGTAGTTATATTAGGTGGAGTACTCCGCATTTACTCAATCCGCCACAGAATAGGGATAGGCAGAGTGTCGACCATAGAGTAGTGATGAAAATTTTTCGGAAACTTTTGGAAAATATTGGAAAAAATTGGAAAATTCTGGAATTTTTTGGAAAATTTTGAAAAGTTCTGATTTTTTGTGATAGGCCCTATGCTTTGACCGCTTCCACAGCCGAGGCAACTACACACCAATAGAATGGGTCTAAAACTGGTCATTTTGATCATTATTTTTGAATAAAACGATTTTGAAAAATGAAAAAATTTGAATTTTTGTGAAATTTTTACGTTTTCCATCATAGCCGAGGCATAGACACATCAATAGAATTGTTCTAAAACTTGATTTCATCATATCATTTCGATTAAAACAATCGTATAGCAATACGGATCCCGTCCGCGGATTTTTGAGCATTCCTTTGCCACCAGTGGCTTGTGGCAATTTGTTAGCATTTTTAATATTATAACACAGACATCTTTTGGGACAACGTGAATTTTTTCCTTTTCAATGGAGGTATAATTTCATGCATTGTGAAAGATCTGGAGCAAAAAATAATGCACTTTATTTGGTAGTTTGTTTATGCTTGAAAGTTAAGCTTTATTATGCAGCCTTGATTGCAATGATACAAATTCTATGTTGATGAACATGTGAAACACAAGTACGCAGTCCTACACACCATTATACATGAGCGACCATATATTGGAAGATATATCGACCATATATGATAGCTTCTAACTTCTGGCGTATTGTCCGATATCTTCGTGGAGGACAAACTGCACATCTTCCATTTCTAGCTCAGATGGTTCAGATAGTTCCAAATCGATTTCAGATCTACTTAAATGAAGTTCAGACTTTTCCAGATAAATTGGAAATTCTCCAGTTGAATCTAAGATCCTATCAAAGTTGATTTTCTGACAGATATCTGATGAAATTCGTCGAGAAATCTGAAATCCATTTAATGTCTGATATTCAGTTGGAATTCTTAAATAGACATGAAGGGTGCAGTTGGTTCCAAAAGTTAACATGCAGGGATGATAGAGAAGTTTTCGGTCTTTGAATATTACATAGTCTTTTCAAGCGACTGCAACAAGTCTCAAAAACAAAGGAAAAAACGTCAGTCACCGAAAAAAAATTTCACATTTTTCCGGAAAATTTTGAAAAAATTGGAAAATATTCCGGAAAATTTTCTGGAAAATTTTCAATTTGCACCACTATCATAGAGTAGGGATATATACACTCGGCGACATAACGTTTGCCCCACCTGCAGAAATCGACAATATTTCAACTTTTTTGCCTCTTATTCGCAAACTACACCTTCGATTGTCACAATTTTTGCAGACAAACTTAATTAGCACATGGGCTTTCTAATGTTGGCATCTGCATTCCGCCATCGAATCGACCATAAATAGCAATTTAAAATTTGAATGTCTATAAACATGCATATGAAGGACTTCAAGCTGTTCATGTAATCTGAATTGAATGATGGAGGATCGTAAGAATTTCGGTTAAATCTGATAGGCAGTGTCTCTTCTATTTATCATCCATGCATAAAGGAACATTAAATGGCGTACTTTTAGTCAGATATAGCGTCACTATCCCGTTGTTACTACTGATAAAGTTAGTAAGCAGCTTTTTTAGACAACCAAATGCCCATATCCTCATACCAAGTGAAAACAATGTTTCCATGACACTCATAATTTTTATTAATGAACATTAGATGAAGGAGGATGTACTGCCGAGATGCGACTGCACATTACATAGTAGTTTGAATTCAGATTCACAGAAGCAATCGATGCGCAGCTGAATCTAATAACTGTGATGTGCATGCACAATTTCAAATCAGAATTCTCATTGCAATGGCTGAACGTGACAATAATCGATTGCAAATCATTACGCTGATGGAACATGGAGACTTGTCCATGAGAGAAATTGTTCAAAGATTGGATTGTGATCATAGAATAGTTATCAATCATCCGGCGATTATCGTACGCAGTACAGCCATCACACCCGTCCTCCCACCTTTGATGAGTCTAGACAGTCGACAAATCCGACGCCTTTGTGTTACAAATCCGCGATCCTCTGCATGTAAACTTTTAAATGAACTTGGCGCTTCTGGAGACTGTTCCGTGCGAACAATACAACGCACTTTGAATAGAATCGGTTGCAAAGCGATGAAGCCTGGACGAAGGCCGTATCTGAGCAACGATCAAGTCAGGCGTCGAGTGGACGAGGCAGTACAAAGATTGGACAGTTCATGACTTGAAGCAGGTATTATTTACCGACAAGACCGTGATTGAGCTTCGGGATTATGCTCCCCAGTATGTGCGGGTCGTCGATGGCCACGATTTGACGCCTGATCATTTCGTGAGGACAATAAAGCACCCCACCAGTGTCATGATTTGGAGATGTTTCAGTTGGCAAGGCCCTGGACACACACACGTCGTGGAGATAACCATGAATTCCGAGGTCTACATCGATGAAATAATTGATCGAAGGATTGTGCCGCAAATGACTGACTGTTTTCCAGAGCAAAATGAATGGCTGCAGCAAGACAATGCGCCGTGCCACACAAGCAAAAGAAGCATGGCCCACTTCAACAGAAAAGGAATTCGTGTGCTGCCATGTCCTCCGAGCTAACCAGATGCAAATCCGATAGAGAATTTGTGGTCAATCGTGAAGCGTCGCCTCAAGACGAGGGGCTGCAAGAACAAACGAATTCTGATCAATGAATTCCTGAATGTGTGGGCCAGAAACACATAAATTGCTCAAATCTGCAAGAACCTGGTGGAATCAATGCCCGATAGAGTGAAGGCTATCATTGACAACCGAGGTGGATCTACGAAGTACTAACTGGTGAGCTGTTTTATCTACCTTTATCTTAATCAAATGTTCATTAATAAAAATTATGAGTGTCATGGAAACATTGTTTTCACTTGGTATGAGGATATGGGCATTTGGTTGTCTAAAAAAGCTGCTTACTAACTTTATCAGTAGTAACAACGGGATAGTGACGCTATATCTGACTAAAAGTACGCCATTTAATGTTCCTTTATGCATGGATGATAAATAGAAGAGACACTGCCTATCAGATTTAACCGAAATTCTTACGATCCTCCATCATTCAATTCAGATTACATGAACAGCTTGAAGTCCTTCATATGCATGTTTATAGACATTCAAATTTTAAATTGCTATTTATGGTCGATTCGATGGCGGAATGCAGATGCCAACATTAGAAAGCCCATGTGCTAATTAAGTTTGTCTGCAAAAATTGTGACAATCGAAGGTGTAGTTTGCGAATAAGAGGCAAAAAAGTTGAAATATTGTCGATTTCTGCAGGTGGGGCAAACGTTATGTCGCCGAGTGTAGGTAGAGTGTCGACTGAAAAAAGTACCTGTGTACAGTGAAAAAGTTTATATGAAAATATTCAGGTTTTTGAGGAGATTACGTTCCCGTGGTCCAAAAAAAATATTTGAGCATTTTTGAAAATAGTCAAAATTGGACACCATTGTTGCCGACGTTGTTAGGAAGACTTCAGGAAACTTGCTATAAGCGTCTTCGTCGATCAGTGCCCAGTGCGTTCCCAGAAATAGTCCCCCGCAATAGTCGGCGTGGACGCGTTGCATCGGTTGAAATAGAATTGGCCAAGGACTCCATTTTGAATGTGACCGAGGCTTGCGTGAACATGGCTTGCGTGAACTTTTGATCATTCAGATTGTTTCTTTGTAGTAAGTCCGGTGTCTGGCTATGGTTGTGCAATGTACACGTATATCGTTGCTGTGCCCGACCACGCCAAACGCGATTGCCAAGCTTGGCAATAATCTAGCGTGTAAATGTAATTTTGCGGTAAGAAATTACATGATACAACAGAAAAAATATATATGATTTATCAGAAAATTTAATATGAAATTGGCTTAAGCAAATAAAAACAAGCAACATATATTAGGCATGTTATACAAGGCACATTGACAACATCTTTGACATTGACAAACATCCGATGATCGGTTCCACTTGGACCTAAAATGCCCTCTGTTAATTATTTGCAATGCATGGATCCATGTTGTAGTTTCAGCTTGGTGAATAGCTCGAAGAGCGTTGTCGACATGGTTTAGCCTTATTAATAGCCAATTGCTCAGTGTAATATTCGGATTCTCACTGAACTTGTTAATTGTCATGAATTCTACAGAGGGAGTTGTGTGTTTGTCAACAACCATCAGTCTTCATGTGAATATTTTTTCTTCCAAATTGATAGTACTGCATGCACTAAATTGCTATATCACCGCTCTCATCTTTAACAATTTTTTTCAGAGAAACAACTGAACGAATATTCTTGAAACTTATCATATAGTATCACTGAATTGAGCTTTACATCATGTGCCATTTCCAAGGCTTTTTGTCGCATCCACACCGCACAAGTAGTAATCCCGTGACAAAAGGAAGGACAAAATGAGCAACGATGAGTCATCATGCTGACTCAGCCCCCCCTCTCTGGAAGGCAGGAAGGAGATGGCCAAGGATGTGTTGGGAGGAATGGGTCCGAGAGGAGGAAACCGTTCCTCCCCTCTGGAAGGAAGGAAGGAAGGACCCACGGAACAAAATGACGTCACATGGATATCCGTACCGCATCTATTTTGGCAAAATCCGCGGATAAGATTGTGCCACTCCCGGATAAGACGGATGGGTAACAAATCCGTATTTATGTCCATCTGATATCCGAGGATAATCACTACCCATCTAAGAGATATTCACCTGACATCCACGGACATATGAGATATAAATCCGACATCTAATGAATGAAACTTTTTATAGCTATTTGTTATCCGCAGGATACGCTATCCGTTTAGTTGTCGAAAGGATATCCGTTGTGACATCTAATTGATATAATGCTTATATCTGAGGAAAAAATTACGAATTCCCACTACATCGGAAATAAGAACCTGTTGCGTCATATATAAAATCTATTCATAAACCTGATAAAACAGTTTCAGTTCTTCGAATTCAGTAGCCCATAATTCATACTACAAAAAACCTTCCTTGCTTGTATTTGGCATAAATCGTCGGTAGCTCTTACACTTAAACAAACGGACACAACAGATGCACTTGATTTACAGTAATAACAGGAAGTTGGAGGAAGGGTATAATGTGTAACTCATACGCAGTGCACGAATTAGAAACTAAGTTACAAAATCACTGTTTCGGACTTTCACTCTCTATCATCTTTTGACTGGATCGTCGGTCAGTACATTTTGCCAGGTGTTCACTCAGTCCACTTCGGCCCTTTTCCAACCCAACTTTTGAAACAGCCATGACAACGCTCGTGATTATGTGATCAATCCTTGGATAAACGCGTTTTAATGGCTTCTTTGATGAACGAACGGATCCTTCACGGTTGAAATGTTGAAAAATGCCGTCAGGTGCTATGAATCAATATACTCCTCGTGCCGCAGTAAGAGTATTCACATTGGGTGCAAGAGAATACAAGCAATTTCTCAACTGCTGACGCTTGTTCTTAAGCTCCAGCAGTTTTTCCAATGGTTCTAGCTGAAACAGAAAACACCCAATGAATTCTACATTTCAACGCAAACGCAAAACAGAACGTGCTCATGCAAAAAAGCGGGTTACTCCTGTTCTACATAGCTGTAGGTTGTCTACAACACGGCATAATCCCAATTGAAATTGAATGAGAAAATTTTCTTGCGCACAACTATTCATAAGTTTTGAAGTTCAAGCAGGCTTATACATGTATAGATGAAATTAAATCAATTCAATAGAATTTTTCCTATTGATGTATTTTTTAGTTTTGAAGGTAAAAGAATGTCTTTATTTCAGCGCTTTGTAATAAATAGTCTTTCAATCGCCTTCTTACAATACGTAGGCATACGTCAGTTTTATTCTAAGTCGAAGACAGCACGGGCGAAAAACTTCTGTTGACGCAGATTGACAGATTTCGTATTGAAATCAATGAAGACATGACTGTATTCATCACATATAATTGATATTCTGATACATATTCAAGCAAGAACAAGATAGATAATTTTAACTACCATAAAAATGTCCCACATCCAAATTACAGATTATAGCCGAACATTTGAAAAATTCATTTGGGTCACCAACAATAAAGATCTCCTTTATGAAAATAGATATCATCTCCTTGAAAAACTAGAGTACTTGCAGGTTCGTTGATGCATTTTAGGACTTTGCAGACACCCTGACTCTAAATGTAGCCTACATATAGGCCTACCAGTTTTGGAGATAAAATAAGAGTTAGGATTATTGACTGGTAATGTGTTACTCCACATACAATTCTATATCCGCAGTACACACTGACCGGATAATGATAATTGCTGTATGAGATGAGCAACAACTAGATGTAGGCCGACATGTACTTGAATTGAAAAGTAGTGACGAACCGAGAAAAACTCACTTCTGTGACATTTGAGACTGGACACTGAAATGCTTCCTTAAGAATTTCAGACGCTGCCGTTGGCGATATTTTCTGGTCAGATTGACCGGAAGTTGCTCCATGCAATGATTCCTGTAAATAAAGGATACATATATTAACAACAGTTTGGATTTCCGCCAAAACAGAAATAATATTTCAAAAATTATCTTGATACTTCATCAAAAATTGTGGTTTAAGTACTGCGTTTTACAATTTAAATCGCTTTCTCACTTTGAACACATACACCATGGAGACTATTTGATCACGGCTAACTTCCCATGTATCCATGTATTGCATCTACGATTAAATGTTCTATGACTTAACTACAAATTTGTCAAGGAATGTCGGAAAGAAATGCAAAAAATATTGGTCATTTTGTTGCTGCAACTGAAAACATGGTTGTCTATGTTTGGGGTGGTTAGAAAATCCCGGGCTCGAAGTTGGCCATGTTCGGTTATCAGGGCTCGACTTTGGGTAGGCAGAAAATCCCGGAAGGTCAATAGTAAGGAAGTGGGATGCATATTGAAGACTAATAAGTTAACTCCCATCACTTTCAAGCTGGCGATTTAAAAATGTTAGGATGTAAGAAGAGAATCAATCACAGGATCAACTATTATAAGCCTACCTGTCTTACACTAGAACTCTTCTTCATGTTGAGCCTGAAGTTAAAAACTATCGTTATGAAGCATAGCCATGAACACAGCAAAACAATCCACTGCCATACTAGTCATATGTGAGGGATCAATTTTCATACCACGCTTTATAGATTTGATGTAATCAACTGTAACTGCTTCATAAATGTAAATGGACGTATCGACTTTGTAGCATCCTATTTTGTATGAGGGAACTGGTTTGTTAAAGAAAGGAGTATGTCGTAAATACTTCTTTACACGAACTACATCTGCTTCAACTGAAATCACCTCATAACAAGCATGGGCTGCTACGTCCACATATACATTGTTAGGATATTTCACGTAGATATTTGTTCCGCACTTTCTTAGTGTGACATCAGATCCTACTTCCTGTTGCCGTATGACACTATTTACCATGGAAACCAATGGATGGAAAGGCGATCGAACACTTCTTTTCAACTGACCTAACTTGCTTTCGAATGCATAAGCTGACACTGAATCCAAACTGCCATGAACTTCCGCTGTTTGTGCGAGATGAAGCGAATGTATGTTATACACCATGAATGCGTTTCCATACAGCTGTTGAGATTTTGAAACAAATTGTAGTAGAAGATCATGTGCAAGACGAGGGTCAACCAAAAGAGTGCATCTGACATTTAAGGTGCAAAGATGCACGTAGTGGTCTTTCGAGGTCATGATATCTTTCAGCAATACTTTAGAAGTATACAACAAAAGCTGTCGTAGTTCCGTTGCTTTATACCGCTGCAACTCTTTGATGGACCTTGGACGTCGGGTGAAGCAATTTGGGATGCATTTTCTTAGTGCAACTAATCTATCATTGAGAATGCATATATTTGAGGCAGACATGCGACATCTAACAAGTTCCCTCGCTTTTCTATGACCAGAAGTGATCCACAGCATAAGCTTGAGCATTATGCCTGATCCTAAATGCATAAAATCAGAAGGGAAATCATTTAACATGTCAAATTTCAAACTTTCAAATGGAGAATGTGATCCTTTTTTATGGTGTTCCACTTGTCTTCTTTCCCGAAAGCTGGTATCTGTCCTTAACCCACCACCAGTAACACATGGCCATGTCATTCCTTTACCATCGTAAACCCCCTTCATCTCACAATAATCACATCCATTGTAAGAATTGAATGACTTTATGTTTTTCAGCATATGACGAGCTGGAGTGTCACATACATGGGTAAATTCTACTCTAATGTTTCTGCCGCGAAAATAAATACCGTTTTCCATCATTTTCTTCATTTCATAAATTAATTCACTAAGGAAATCGTTATCTATTGGTTTGGAAATACCTGTGGTGAGAAGAATAGGAAAAACTATAGAATGAGTGATGTTATTTATTTTCGCTAATAGAGGCCAAGCAGTGACACTTGAACTTTTGAACAACGGCAATCCGTCCACGTTGTCCTTGACAGACAAACAAGTCAAGCAATCTGTGACACATGCTGGATATCATGATAAAGTGCGCAATATCTGATTTTCATAACCAAAGTTTTATATTTCCATCCCGGATTTTGAAACAAAGTCACTACGATCCAATCCTGGTACTTTCAACAATGTCCTGCTGTCTAATGGTAAGGATGCTACGTTACGGCGTTTGAGGACTATTAATATTCCATTAGTCTGGCTTTCAGTCATTCCAGTTTCAAGTCTTTTGCAAATCTTCCCAAAGAGACACTTTCTCATTGTCACTGTCAAATTCATCTGAAGCAAATAAGCTGTACGGATTGTCCATACTATCACTTAACCTATCTACCATGTCTTAATAGTCGCTTTCATCGTCGTTTTGCAAATTACTTTTTGGGTGAATTTAAATATGGTAAGGACACGGAAAATTTTCTCTTTGATTCATTGAACAGGATGAGTCTTTACGAAGAGCATCACCCTTTGTGACTGAAATCAGAAAATCTTCATCAGATTCTAAAATATGATCTTCAGCAGGAGATGCGACCAATATTCTCCTATAGTCTCGTTTATACCTTTTGCGAATATTCTTTTTCTTTGTCTTCGAGCTAACAATGATTGCTTCTTCACTATCTGTGAAATTCATAACCTGAAATTAAAAATTCGGATTCGGATTCTTAATTGTTCAAAAAATGTGTTGTATCTGCCAAAATAACGTATAAACGTCACGCGTAGAATTCCACAATACTCAACTAATTGATTTGATACAAATCGTTGATTTCTGAGGAAAGTAAGAATTTGAAGTGTAAGTGAAATTCGGATTGACAATAATTTTCATCTTTAAATAGACGCTATGAACATTTTTTCCAAAAGTAATGCTTTGAGTTAAAATAATAACAAAAAATCATTGCAACTAAAATAACCTTACAAATATTTGTATGAATAGAAGGTTTGTTATATACAAGTATTATTATCGTATTTCATGCTTCTGACCATATTCTCTATCCTAGAGGTTCATTTTGCATGGATGTCTTAGGTATGAGGCTGATTTCAATCTCAATTTACAGCATGAAATAGAACAGATATTGTCTTCATCCTCGGGGAAATATCACTTTTAAACTCGGACATTCGGCCCACGGTTACTAAGAGGATATCTCCTTCTCATTAAAGGCGATATCTATTACACTGCCAATCAATGAAATCTAATATAAACTTCGATCGCAATTGTCTGTAAAGAACGATCAGATTTCAGGATTGAATGAATTGGACTCATAACTCAATAGGAAGTGAAGTAACGGAGGACGGAGACATCGAAAACTTGAACAATTAGTAAGACTTCGATATTTTGTATTGTCACCTATCTTCTAATTCTTATTCGCTATCAAGTATAGCCATACATGAGAAACGGTGCCTCAAAATAAGTAGGCCTAATAAACGCCTTTTGATTGAATGAGAACCATCTGTACAAGTTAGGTGTTTAATGAGCAGATAGGACAGACGAAATAACAGTGGCGTGCGGTGGTCTCAAGTGGTGGGCATGCGATATATTTAGTCTACCATAGTGCATGATAACATGTATGCCTAGCCTTTATGCCTAATCTATGTACATGCTGCATGTTATAAGTTATATGTACATGTACATGATCAGCTTATCACCAGCTAATACTTATTATAATTTCCAACACATTCATCTACATGTAGAATTCACAAAACAACTAGTATTATACATTGCAGATATATTCTGTATAAAATCGAAAATAAAAATCATTTAAAGATTAGATCCATTCTTCGAGACTTCTTGATAAAGTCATTGATGACAGTGTCGTAGAAGACGGAGGAGTTGTCCTGCAATGTATTCAACAACTCCTTCTCGATGGCGATAACGGCGAGAGCTGACAATCTCTCTTCACCTTGACTGGTCCTAGTGAAAGAATTGATCCGCTTTAGTGCAGAAAATGATCGTTCACAGGACGCCGTGGTACTGGGAAAAGTCAGTGCCAATTTCGTGAATTTGTTTGTCTCAGGCAGCGTTGCACCCAAATTTTGTCTTTCGAAATAAACATTCAGTTCATGGATATTGTACGTACGAAATTCATTACTTTTGCAGTAGCGGATCCAAGGGGGGGGTTCATGGGGTTCAAACCCCCCCCTCGGAGTTGAAGGACTTTTAATATAATTGCTACTTTTCCTGCATTCATATAAATTTATATCAGATGATCTACAGTGAACTGGAAGTTTAAGTGTAAAACAAAACTCGAATCCATTGGACTTGGCATTCTTCTATTCTGACCAAGCACATTTCTTAACACATGGGAAAACGATTCCGCAAGGCATAGGGCGAAGCTGATTATGTCATTCCACTAACAAGCAAAGTAATTGAAACTCGCCATCAACACAATTTTCTTTGGTCTGAATTTTAACGATTCTTTGCTGATGGTATTAATTTAATGGGTTATCAGCGTCGTATGCATCTTCAGTTCTGCTTTTATTGCCTGTGCATAAAATGTTCAACGCATTTGCTGATAATATTTCGCACATAGCCTGAAGCAATTCAAGTGTTGCGCCGGTCATCGTTGTGGACTTCCTGCTGAGGGATAACGCGCTGGGAGATTTCTCCTCGACCAAACACGCCTTCTGATAATCCCAGGTAATCTACTCAGTGCTAACTAATTCAAATTAGTGTTTCAACTATTAATAGCTATTAAGTGATAAAATGTAATTAATTTAATCAATGTTTAAGAAAATTGATTGATAATAGCTATTTTCTTCACTCTTAATACAAAACATTTTGCATGAAAATAAGTCGCATCGGTACTCAACATACAGACACAGGGCTACATGTATAATATTGTGCAAACTTCACATATCTATGATTATTATTCAATGTTTCAGCACATACTACAGACGAACAATCGGGATACCGTTCATGGATAATCTGGTTCAACAGATGAAAAGTCGATTTTCGACTGAGAATAGAAGGGTGACCGCAATAATGTCACTGGTTCCCCGTGTGATCTGCGAATTGAGTGATGCTGATATGGAACTATTGGAAACTCAATTACAATTCTGGGACGAAGATATGCCCTCTCCTGACAGTCTTAAAGTAAGCATATGCATAATCTGTACGTACACAACTGCACATTATTCATATTTTAGCTACATGTAATTATTCTTGAGTAACATAATTTGGCTCCGATATCAATGCCATCAATTTGAGGTTCAGGGAAGCTATATGTTGATGAAATCCATGAAACCTGCCGAGCAACAAGGATAAATGTAAAGCTTATCAATCGTTGATATTCCGATATCTTGATATGTGCATGTTTGATATTTTAGTGCCATTGAATTTTGATTTCCTTGATATCTTCATGTTTTGATGATATTTTAAATTTGTGTCCTAGATTCTCTGATGTGTGAACAGGCCGTTATACTGGCGAAACTTTATAAATTATAACAAAATACATTCAGCAGCTTAGATTGATTTATTTTTGCTTTATCAAATTTTGGTTGATTAAACCGACAATGATTGCAAGATCAATCATTTCGTACAATCGTAGAAAAAGTTTGTCTTCCTTGCTTTGTAGAGAGAACTACGTCGCTGGAAATCATCATGGATCGAGAACTCGACTTCAGCGACTCCAATTCCTGCAAACTTGGTTGACTGTCTGAACCATGCTGATGCTGATGTCTACCCCAACATCCGACAGCTTATCCTAGTAGGATGCGTCTCTCCAATTGGTTCTTCAGAGGCAGAGAGATCGTTTTCTGTTCTCAGACGTCTGAAAAATCATCTCAGAAGCACCATGTCAGAGGAAAGATTGGCGGGACTGACAATGATGGCAGTGCACTATTCTGAAGCGTCCGGTCTCTCGTCTGAACAATTAATTGAACGCTTTATTAAACAGCACCCACGAAAACTTTTTTGCCAATAGATCTTGTTTGATTGAAAAAAATCATTGATTAAAAACCAACAGATTATGTTCTCATTTAATACTTCCGTATCAAGGGAAATTCATATTATTGATTTTTGGTATACATGTATTAAGTACATGAAGTAATACAGGTCAATATTATTGCATACTTCACATCATTTTTGCATTGTATCAAGAATTTAATAAAGACCGATTTGTAAGTACATTATATTTATTACAGGAAAATAAGCTGTTCCAAAAAATTTTCAGTATACGCCGTTTTATAGTGCCAAACCCCCCCTCAACAAAAAGCTGGATCCGCGTCTGACTTTTGTAAAGAACGATCAACTCATTGCGCAACCGAGGAAAATCAAATAAATGGCCGTAGCCTACTTGTCTTTAAACTCGTCAAACATAGTTTGCGGAAATTGCTCACAGTAACATGATTACAGCCAGATTACAAAGCGTGTGGCTTTCATACAGTGTGTGCACTGAGTGGCATGCACACAACTACAGCGAGAGTTTTCCTTCCCTAATTTGCAAGCATGCGATAGAGTGACCGAATGCTCCCGCCTCTGTACGCTGACGCCTGGCTTCATCGCCGCTGTATGAGGAGTCAATGCATATATGAATGGGAGGTTGGATGCGGCGATGCCTCCACTAAATATTCACCCAGTTATGTAATTCATTTATGAAGATGGAATTTTGTGATGTCGTCATACGCCCTACTGACAATTGGAAGGCCATCTAACTGATACTTGATGAAATAAACGTGTTGAACATAATGAATAATCAGATTACTCAAATTTGCATACGCATTCGCCGCATGCATCGCATACATGTACATGGACCGCACGCCACTGCGAAATAAATAACTTTTTCATAATAAAGGCAATCACCTGTAATCCGCCGATACCTTGAAGCGATCGTCTTTACGTGATACTTTTTCTCAGAAATTATTTAGTGTCCAATCATCACTTCATAGCATCAGAAGTAATTTCATTAGCAGGAACATATAGCTGATGTTCCCAAAATGGGATCGCTAGGCGTAACAGCAAGCATTACAGCTAATATATAAAAATAAAATAAAAATCAATGATATTCAAGCCAGATGTTTACACGCCCAGATGAGTACAAATATCCTTTCACATGTAGTTAGGTTATTTACACGCCTAATACTATAAAATTATTTTGCTGTTAACAAATTCGTGGCTTTTCAATAACATTGAATTTTCAATTAACATTGAATATTCAATTATTATTAGTTATTTAAGAGTTTCGGCTATAGGCCTACGTGGGCCTACGTATTTCGAGGTTCAAATAGCTGTCCCGAAGTTCTTGTTAAGGAAATTATCAATTATCAAATATATATCATTTTATCAACTAGATTAATTTAGGACACAATTTATGTCTTCCTTGGATAGGTCTACGGAAACAATCTTGTTACATGGTGTGAATTCTACATGCTTAACTCATGACTTGGGCCTAGCGGAAAGGGCTATTGAGCACGATCATGTTTGGGGTTCGAATGAAGTATCTCAGGCCCAATAAAAACATCAAAATTTTAGTTAGCTCAGATGTAATATCGAATGCTCAGAGCTAGCATCATAGAGGACATTACATAAAACAAAATACCAAGTAACAGATGTCAGATTAGATATGATGACTTAGGATAGACAACTAGCACTTACTAATGATAATCACTTTCAGCCAGTTCTTGAAGGCTTCCTCAGCAAATAATAAAATGATCTATTTCAGCGTAATGGCTTATTTTGATGAGTGGCATAAGTAATTGAAGAGACATTACCACACCACTATCAAAGCTAATATGCTTTGACAGATATGATTACCAAGGTCCGCAGTAGATAGGAGATAGTTTTATAAAACAATTAAAATGCTAAGTTAAAGATAAAATTCCTAGTGAGTATATGGGTCCTTTAGCAAGAATACGATTTCTTTAGCAATATGATATGCATTGGTCGTCAAAAGTGCATGCTTATTTTGAAAAAGATGGAAAGCAACTGTTCAAGGTCATACTCGAAATATATTCATTAAAACACCCTAGCATGAGTAAGATATCTTCAGCAGATAGAAAGAAAGAATAATAAATGTCCGCTCAAAAATGAATGTCCGACTTCATCTTCTG
This sequence comes from Prostheceraeus crozeri, assembly GCA_907163375.1. NCBI lineage: Eukaryota > Metazoa > Platyhelminthes > Polycladida > Euryleptidae > Prostheceraeus > Prostheceraeus crozeri. The sequence continues at coordinate 150,248 of CAJQUW010010519.1, forward strand.
ATTCAGTGGCAATAACTTATTATTTGAAATTCATCGTCCGCATTTGATTCAATTCATGGTGAGAAATTGGATGCATTTATTTCATGATTTTAGAGCACCGTATTCTTTTGGATGGAAGACGCGTCTCTTATTTTCTCAGAGCCTTAATTCATCCGTCTTATATTCAAGGGTGTCTCTCACATTTTTTTTTGATTTTCATTCTTTCGTTAGAAAATATGTCTAGATTTATTACATTTTCTCGCTTAGGTAACTAGACAGTTTTTATCAGTGAAAAAACGAAGAAACAGTACATTTTTCAGTTCATAATCGGCACAGTTTACAGGCGCAATTCAGATGTTCTGCAAATGAAGGCATTTTTGTTTTTGAGTAACATATATACTAGATTTGTATATTCATACACCGACACATATAGACTAGATCTGATGAATGATGAGTAAAAATGAAACAAAATGAGTGTCAGTAATCGTGCAGTATCTTGACAAAGTGCTGACTATCCATACATTACTCCAAATACAAGGGAATCCACTTGGTGTCTCCCCACATTAACCGGTAGCAAACTTTCTGCACTTGTCAGAATGCAAGAACCATGGCAAGAACTTAACAACAAGTATAGCCTTAAATGTTATACAATATCTGGCATTATTCAAGGGCGTCTAACATTCAAAGAAATACGGTAAATCTAATTAAATTTAATAATGCTGGTTCCAAAGGTATTTCAGTTTGTCGCCTCGGTTCCTTTCAAATATCTACTTAGAATCGGAGCTCAATGATGTTGTTTAGCTGATAATATAGTTTAAATTCAATATTGCCAGCTGGTCATCGCAAAATATATAGAAATTATGGCAAAAATCCTCATCGGTTATTAGTCCAAGAGCAGTTACATTCCCGTGGGGATTTTATGAAGGGAGCATAAAGTTAATAGGGATTTTGTGAAGGAGGATGTCATTTTGAAACTCTCCGTGTCATGTAAGATGAAAAACGATGTCGGCACGCATGGAAATGTGACACCTTTTCTTTGGACATCAGCTGAACTATCTCATTATTTTTCTGTTTCATGTATCACTTCAGTCATTCCACTATCAAAACAGACAAAATAACAAGCTAAGAAGGGCCATACATTCACATCAATGCACTAACAGTTTTGAGCGCAGAATCAGAATGCTTGGAATAATTGATAATAATGAGAAGTGAGTATTTTAGTCAAACAGATCATAATATGGGGTGCAAGGTGTTCTGTGCGTTAAAATACTTTTCATCCGGAAATTGATGCATTCTATTAAAATACACGAGCCACCTAAACTTTGAAAAAATGCTAAATTCTTCTCGCAAACATTTTGAAACAGTTGAACGCATCAGATAAATGTAGGCATGTATTCATTTCAATTGTTGCATGAGCGCAAAATATATGATTACTCAGTCAACATCACAAGGATAAACAATGGATATCACAAATGTACGGATGATGCAGGATATGTAATCGATGACTTTGACTGAGAATGTTTAAATTATAAGATATCAATCTTAACCCCGTTATATATCATAGATAATCACGGAAAACCACGGATATCAACTTTATATCCTTGAAAATTGCGGATATCACATTGTTGGGTGGGGAGGAGCAGCAAGGGGTGGAATCATGACAATTAACAAATTAAGTGAGAATCCGAATATTACACTGAGGAATTGGCTATTAATAAGGCTCAGCCACGTCAACAACGCTATTCGAGTTATTCACCAGGCTTAGTGATGAAAATTTTCCTGAAAATTATGGAAAAAATTGGAAAATTATGGAAAATTTTTAAAATTTTGAAAGTTTTGATTTTTTTGATAGGCCCTATAATTTGAGCCCTTCCACTGCCGAGGCAGCTGTGTACCAATGGGTCTAAAACTCATGATTTCATCATTATTTGGATTAAAGCGATCGTAGCAACACGATTTCCGTCCGCCGATTTTTGAACATTCCTTTGCCACCGCAGTGGCTTGTACTATAAATTGTTGGCATCAAAGATATTTAATTGTTTAAAAGGAATGGATGAGAAATAGATGCCTCATAAAAAATTGAACCCATTTTAGTACGGTCCTTATCGTGGCAAAAAAGCATTGCGGCAAGTGGGCGAAATTGCTGTTTTGTCGGCTGTACGAGTAGTAATCCCGTGACAAAAGGAAGGACAAAATGAGCAACGATGAGTCATCATGCTGAATCAGCCCCCCCCCTCTGGAAGGCAGGAAGGAGATGGCCTAGGATGTGTTGGGAGGAATGGGTCCGAGAGGAGGAAACCGTTCCTCCCCTCTGGAAGGAAGGAAGGAGGAGCAGCAAGGGGTGGAATCTCTGAAAACGGCAGAGTTAGAAAAAGGCGGGGTTTGGTCGTTTTGGGATGAGAAAGGTCGAAATCCGGCATGAAGGAGGCCTCGGATGGGAAAATGGAGGGCAAATTCGGACTTTTTGGCCAAATTTGTGTCCAGGAACTGCTTTCCAGCTGAATCGGAAAGAAAAAGTTCTGACCCCCCCCCCTCCTCTAGAACGAGACTTCCAACTTTGGTTCTAGAGATCGTAGAAAGTCGTGCAATAGCTCGTTTGAAAGCTAAGAATGAGACAAATTCAGTGAAAGAAACGGTTTGTTCATATCTGCCTTTGTTTAGATGTGAGACGCCATTGAAAATGTTGGATATTGGCGAAAAAACGACAGTTAGAATTTTTACGAAAATGGCTCTAGCGGGTGAACGAAGCCTCGGATGGGAAAACAAAGACCAGATTTGGAATCAGCGTGCCATTCTACATCTACAGGGCGAGTTTCAAGTAAATCGGAGAGAAAAAGTTGAAAACTTTCTTCACACTGGGTGAATAGCGGAGGATTGGAAGTGAATGAAGAGCTCGGGTTTCTTTTAGGGGCAAGACCGCACTTTGTTCTGTAGGATCCTATCTTTTCAGATCTGTAGAGGGTTTCGTTTCCAAATGAGAGTATGTTAAAAATCGAGTTTTTGCGCATTTTCCAAGATTTTGGAACTTTTTCAACTCGGCTTCTGGTTATCGTAGAGAGTCGAGGGATGGCTTAAATGAAAGGTGAGAGCGAGAAAACGTGACTGTCAAAATTTGAAGTCAATCGGAACACTAGAACAGGAGATAGACGTGTTTAAAGTTTTTGAATGATGGAGATTACGTCATCAGCTGATCGTCACAAACTATATAAGTGGAGTCTCTACTTGTGGAAATCAGTTCTCCTCCCGACTGGGTTGGGGTAGGTGAACTCCGGAGCTCTGATGATAGCATCGGACATTTCAAATTTCGGGTTTCTGTAAGAAACCGACTTAGAAAATTTCATTGCTGATGATATCAGCTAAGGCGTCAGACTTAAAGGTTAGCCAGGAGATGGCCTTCGTCTCCAGGTCATAAAAGACTCCAAAACTTTAAAGGCTTGTAACTTTGCTTCTACAAGTCCTTTTGACTTTATTCAAAAATGGTTCGATCGCTATTGATCAGACCTATATTGACAGACTACTTATAAAATTTCATAAGTAGTGCTAAAATGTTGAAAATTTTAAATTCACTAGTTTTGGAGGTTTTCCGGGTTTTTCGACGGGGGCCTGTGGCAACGAGGCTGTTTTGTTGACAGTTTCGTTCCATAAAAGGCGAAGATCAAAATGACACTTCGTAAATCTTGGCATGGTTTTCATAAATGTTGAGATTTGCTTGACTAGGTGGTTTGCTTGCTACTGAGTGGCGGTAGGTCCTGGGCATGACGTAAAAATGCATCCCCGATCGCAGGAGGAGGAGTAGCACCTTACCCAAGGTCTGGCCCGATGGCACCGGAACATGTCCCGCTGGTAGTCCTGGTCTCCACTCCTGTGATTGAAGTGCTTGTGCCAAGCAATCCTGCTGCCTTGTAGGTACTCCTGTCTTTTGGCTGGGAAAGGCTAGGCCCACCGCTTAGAACTGTGGTTAAACCTGCTGCCTTGTAGGTACTCCAGTCTTTTGGCTTGGAAAGGCTAGGCCCACCGCTTAGAACTGTGGTTGGCGTCAGCAAGGGCATGCGGTCGGTAAAAATTCAGCACCAAAAACTCAACATGATGACAGTTCGAAATTGAATGGCCCCCAGTGCCCGGCAGCCTTTAACTAGGAAGGGGGTGCGAAGAATCACCGGGGACGATAATCAAAAGTTAATCATGAGATTTGGCTCATGGAATGTGGGCAGTATGTCGAAGAGGTCAGGAGAGGTGGTGGAGGTCTTGAGGAGAAGAAAGGTCGAAGTATGTTGTGTCCAGGAGAGCAGATGGAAAGGAGGTAGTGCTCGTTGGCTGGGATCGTCAGGTTCACGGTTCAAGTTCTTCTGGCAAGGTTGCTTGGGTGGTACGTCGGGAGTTGGAGTGCTCGTTGCAGAGAAGTTTGCCGAGCAAGTCGTAAGCGTGAAGAGAGTCAACGAGAGGATTCTAGTGGTTAAGCTGGTGATGGGTCATCGCATCGCCAATGTCATCTCAGCCTATGCGCCACAATCTGGAAGGAGTATTGCCGAGAAACTGCAGTTCTGGGACCTGATGCATGAAACTGTTAGTGACATACCCTCGTCTGAGTCTATTCTTCTTGGAGGAGACTTAAATGGACATGTGGGAAGCACCGCTGATGGTTTCGATGGCGTCCATGGAGGATTTGGGTATGGTGTGAGAAACACAGAAGGAGAGAGCATTCTGGAGTTCGGAAGTGCGACTCAAATGGTGGTGTGCAACACATTCTACAAGAAGTCTACTAATCATCTAATTACGTATGCCTCAGGAAATGCTTGCAACCAGATAGATTATGTGATGTTGAGGAAAGAGGATCGGAAGACCGTAAAAGATGTGAAGATGATTGCAAGTGAAGAATGCGTGTCTCAGCACCGTCTTGTCGTAGCCGACATCGAAATGAGAACAAGAGTGAAGTTGAAGAGGAAGTTTGTGCCAAAACTGAAGGTTTGGGAACTGACGAAGCCAGAGATCGGTGCCGCTTTCCTAGAGCTGGTCAGCAAGAGAGAACGCGAGGTCACTGATGCGTCCGGTGTGGAGATGAAATGGAAGGGCATGAAGCAAGTTTGGCTCCAAACAGCTGATGGAGTGTGTGGGCGCACGAAAGGGCCAGCGAGGCACAAGGAGACATGGTGGTGGTGCGATGAAGTAGCACATGCGGTGGAGTTGAAGCTCAGTCTGTGGTTGAAATGGAAAAAGTCGGGCACCAACGAAGATCTTGAAGCCTACCGGACAGCGAAGCGGAGTGCACGCAGAATGGTGTGGAACGCACAGGAGGAAAAGCGTAAAGAGCTGGCACAGCAAATGACGAACGAGAAGGGGAAGAAGACATTCTTCAAAGTTGCAAAGCAAAAAGCGAGGGAAAGTAGAGATGTGATCGGCCCAACATGCATGAAAAATGAGCTCGGAGACATAGTTGCGACGAAAGAAGAGGTTATGACAGTTTGGAAGCAGCATATGGAAAGGTTGATGAACATCGAGAATGATTGGGATGGCGTTGCAGAAAGTGACCCCGTTCAAGGACCGTGTTGTCGGCTTGAAATTTCAGAGTTCGAAAGTGCTTTGAAAGAGTAATCTCTGGCAAAGCGGCTGGTCCTTCTGGTGTGACAGTGGAGATGATGACGGCATGTGGAGCCCTCTCTTCGAAGTGGCTAGCCAGTTTGTGCAATGCAATTCTTGAGGAAGGTCAAATTCCAGCTGACTGGAAGATGAGTATGCTGATACCAATCTTCAAAGGAAAGGGCGATCCCCTCTGTTGTGGGTCATATAGAGGGATAAAGATAACAGAACATGCATTGAAGATATACGAACGTGTGTTTGAGAGGCGGATCAGAGCGCAGGTTGATATCGACTCGATGCAGTTTGGATTCATGCCCGGGAAGGGAACTACTGATGCGATTTTTTATCGTTAGGCAGCTCCAGGAGAAGTGTTTGGCGAGGAAGTCCGATTTGTATCTCTCCTTTGATGACCTAGAGAAGGCATTCGACCGGGTGCCAAGGAAGATTGTGATGTGGTCTCTCCGAAGATCTGGAGTTGAAGAATGGCTAGTGAAGGCTGTGATGGCTCTGTATACAGATGCGAGGACATCAGTGGCGTTCGGTGGAGGCGGGAGCGACAGCTTTGAGGTGACCGTGGGAGTGCACCAGGGTTCCGCCCTTAGCCCTCTGCCTTTCGCTATTGTCATGGATGCAATCTCGTCGGAAACCAGAGAAGGCTTGCCTTGGGAAGTTCTCTTTGCTGACGACTTGGTGATCATGGCAAGGAGCGAGGCGGAACTCATGGAGAAAGTTGTGAAGTGGAAGACATGTTTGGAGGCGAAGGGTCTGAAGGTGAACAGCGAAAAGACGAAGATGATGGTATGTTCAGATGGAGCAGGCAATACAGATCGATCTGGAATCTATCCATGTGGTGTGTGCAACAAAGGAGTTGGTGCAAATTCCATAAGATGCACGGACTGCGGTAGATGGATACACAAGAGATGTAGTGGCGTGAAAGGACGCATAACATCAGCTACCGCAAGGGGATTTGCATGCAAACGATGTAAAGGTGACATATCATCAGCAACGAAGATGGGTGACGGAATAGAAGTGGATGTGGCAGGGCAGCGTTACGAAGTGGTGAACAGGTCCTGCTATCTTGGCGACATGTTGGATGGCGGTGGTGGTGCGGATGCAGCTGTGTCTATGCGCATACGTTGTGGCTGGAAGCGATTCCACGAGCTGTTACCATTCCTGGCTTCAAGAGGGACACCTCTCTGGATGAAGGGGAAGGTTTACGAAGCCTGTGTGAGGAGCAGAATGTTGTACGGCAGTGAGACATGGGCCATGAAGACAGAAAACAAAATGAAGATGGTAAGAGCCGAAAGAAGAATGGTCAGGTGGCTTTGTGGTGTTTCCCTTCGAGATCGAATCTCCAGCGAAGAGCTCCTCCAAAGGCTTGACTTGGTTGGAGTAGAAGAAGCCATGAGAAGAAGGCGACTGCGATGGTATGGCCATGTAGTTCGGAAGCCAGATGAAGACTGGGTAAAGAAGGTGTTGAAGATCGAAATACCAGGACGGAAGATCAGAGGTCGACCTCGTACCACCTGGGAAGAAACTGTTCATGGGGATTGCAGGAGATTGGGTCTCTGCGAGGATCTCTGCAAGGATCGTGGAAGATGGAGAACTGCCATCAGAGGAAACCGTCCAACCCAGCCAACGGCGGAAAAAGGGACGTTAAACGTATGATGATGATGATGATGATGATCTGGGGTTTTCGACTCTGCTGAAGTCAACTAGAGGATTTCTAATGATGTCTGAGCCAGTCTTCTCATGGTATAAGCAGCTTTTCACTGAAAGCGAGCATGACACGGAGAGTCTTGCTGTAATATTCCACTGACAGGGTGTTCCTTCGGTACGGCGGATGATGCCGTAGTGATAAGTGTGGCAAGGGAGTGTGTCATATTTTAGACCGAAACCGCTGGGGCAAATCATGTTGGGCATTTGACACAGTTCTCAACGTAGCACTTTGAACGCCAATTGGTTGAGTCCTAGCTATCTTGTCATGGGTGGCATCTAAACTTCTTCATTGCAAAACGCTTGTGAATCACGGCTTGCTATCCCTCTCTACGGCTTGCTATCAAGTAGATCAAAGGAACGACTTACCAACCTCTTACCAACTCCACCGGTTTTCATGTCTGGCTATCAAGTCATTGACGGTGCAAGTCACGGAGATTTTCGGTGTAATACTTCCTATCGACGGGCGCCCCTTTTGGGCGGCGATGGAATCCGCAGCGAAGAGTACCGCATGGGATATTCGGCAATTGTAATCCTTGTGAAACCTCTCTGCGTCATGTTTGCAAATGGTTGCCTTTTCGTCTCGACGTAGTGCTCTGACCGCCAGGGTGACATTTAGTCATCTGTAGAAGGTTACTTTAAAACATCTCCATTGCACTTGTCTCCCGATAGTTGGCCATACATGCGAGAATCGGCCATGAGTTCTTTTAAGAACTGTCTCTATCACGGAGACGAAATGATGAATGGAATGAAATGGAAGGGGCATTCATGCGCCACACGCAACCACAAGCTCATTTCTCTCTTCGCTAGTGAACAAGCTCTTGTTAGTGTAGTCAGAAAGTATATCATGTTGTACAAAAGTTTTACTGCAACACAGGTTGATGTATTGTTAGAAAGTTTGATCATGACGTTTTATGAAACACAAGTTTATGAAATGATAATGTAGTCTGAAAGTTACTGAAACACATCACAAGTGTTAAAGTTCGCCATCCAGGACTCAGGTTTCCTACGACAAGATATGAGGAGGTAGCACTTTTTAGAAATTCACTTTTCACTGTAGTGAAACAGTGTAGTGATCCTGCATCATGAGTGAGACAGAAGCTGAATTAATGATTCGTCAAAAGAAAGAAAAGAACACAATCATGGAGTTGTCAGAAAGGTACTACTCTATGGCAATCGAGACAGGTGATCCAAGAAAGATTGCCGATTGTCTAGAAATGATTGACCATGTGAAGAAAGCAACAATAGTTGTTCATCAAAGACAATCCAGCATGATAAAGGAGGGAAGATGGTTTGGACCTAAACATAAATATGAGCGAAGAGCATCCTTTCTTTAAAACATGAAGACATACAGACTCACAACTACACACAGCACACTGCTTCATTACCTTTTTCCGTGAATGATCCATGAGCCTTTACGAGGCCACCCATAATGAGGCCTGAAAGTCATTTGCTTTCATGACGGTTCAAAGCCCGTATAACTCAGTGGATGGGTGAAAAATTGATGAAGTGAAAGTAAACTTTATCATGTTGTACAAAATTTTTACTGCAACACAGGTTGATGTATAGTTAGAAAGTTTGATCATGACGTTTTATGAAACACAAATGTCGTAAATGTAAGCGTTGGTGTAGTCAAATAGTTTTTACCGCAACACACGTTTGTGGAAGTAAAGTATTAGATTACACTGAGTCATCAATACTGTCAAAGGTGTACAAGTCATACCAAGCATATTCAACCGAGTGTCAATTCCTGACACTCATCATCATTTGAAATTATTTGAAGATGAAAAGTTGCATTCGTTTCCCAACTTCATGGTCTGTAGCAAGAGAGCTTGGTTATTCGTTGAAGGCTATAGAAAGTGTTACAAATGTAAATGAAAATATTAAAGCTGACGCTTTAGTTGAAAGACTAATGGATCTAGATGAGCATGCTATGAATCATCATTTGGATCGAAGATGGATAGAGGATTTTTCCATGCTGCAATCTAATGATAGTGAAAATAGGAGGATAAAATTGTTGCGATCTGGAGTGAAAAAGAAAAAAGTGACATTTGCAACTGATTTGTCAATAATCTACCAATAAAAGTGATTTCAGAAAGAAATTGGAAGAAGAGACGTTTAAATCATTATGTGAACGGAACTGCGTTGAGTGTTTTAAAAGGGAACGGTCCCATTTTTTTACCATGTTGTCATTCTGTTATGTGTTCTACGTGCTATGTACCTTTGGAAACTATGTTGTGTCCCATCTGTGATCAAGAAATAGTTTCAACAGTCAATGTATATAAATGATTTTCATGCAATCCTTGTCGATTTTAGAACAGTAATCTATGACCATGACACCACTGTATCACCGTCTCATTGAAAAGAGAAAGCATTATTATACAAGGCAGTGGATTCTTGTGTTGGGAAAACTATTATCGTCCAGTGATTGTAGAGAGATGATACATCGTTTGAATTGCTATCTTATAATTATAAACCAAAGCAGTTTACGAATACACTTTCATCACTGTTACGTCATGGTCTTCTTTCATTACCTTGCTTGGAGTTATGTATTCTACACGTTGCTTATGGGAAGCCTTTTCCACTTAAGCACAATTGATGCAAAGGCATTAAACTTTACAAGCATGATCATACAAACAGATTGTTCATGTCTGGCTCATAATATATCAGCAAACGACACAGCTGAAATGTTTCCATTGAACTATAGTACCTCACTGAATGATACATTACAGCTACCCACACATGTATCTGCTTCTGACTATCCCACTGGTACTGTGGTTGTTCTCAGTGTATTGCTTTTTACTAGTGCTGTACTCAATGTCTTCCTCTATTTCATTGCGTTTACGTCGGTGATGTTTCGACGCTGCTGTCGTGTTTAAGCAAAGAACACGCTAACATCCACCTGTAAAAATGGCTAGACGTCGTTCATCTCACCGTTCAGGCAGACAAAAGTGTCAATCAAATGCAAACAAAAAATTCTGTCTCACGCTTCGTCGCTTATTAAAATTAAAACCATCTCATCGATGTGAGGCAATGAAGCTGGCAAACAATGCCTTCATTCGTAAAATGTGCGCGGAAATACGAAAAGTGCGTTATATGACATTAAATAGCAAAAAGGCCAATGCAATTGCCAGGCATGGTAAAGTTCTTCGCATCTTGAGGAATCCAAAAACATCAATTCCTACAAAGCGCAAACTATTATCACAGCGCGGTGGCTTCTTACCACTTTTAGCGCCTATCATCATGGCAGCTGCTGGTCCTGCTTTAGGAGGATTAGCTGGTGCTCTCGCGAATGGATGGATACTAAGTTAAATGGTATGACTTTTCATCAAAATCAACATGGATTTCCGTTTACGCTGTAATCGCACTATGTGTATCGTAGTACCCTCTCATAGTGGGAAGACACATTTAACACTGCAATTGTTGGAGCGACGTAATGAGATTTTTGACTGCATACCGAATCGCGTTGTTTGGTGCTATAGAATTTATCAACATAACTTACATCGTGAATTGGTTGGTAAGGGTTACTTGGTTCAACCGGGGATTATCAGCACTGCTGATATTCAACCCTATGATATTATCATTCTTGATGCTTTACTTAATGAGAGTAATAACTCACAAGAACTAACGACTATGTTTACCAAGGCTGCTCATCACAAACCATGCTTTATCATTTTTATTATGCAAAGTCTTTTTCCAAGTGGAATGGAAGCACGGACTCGAAGTCTAAACACAAATTACTACATCATCTTTAAAAATCCTCGCGATAAAAGTCAAGTTGAATTCCTATCTCGACAAGTTCTTCCTCGCAAGTCAAAAGCATTGATTGAAGTATTTGAGGCTGCTACGGAAAAACCTTATAATTATTTATTTTTGGATTTTACCCAGGAGTGTCCTGAGGATTCTCGCTTACGCAGTCATCTCTTTGAGAAACCCATGATCATATATAAATTATGCCTCCTATCAAGCACAGACGACGTGGACTGTTTTAATTATGGAAAGTAAAGCCTCATCCCTTTGCTTATTTGATAGAACACCTATAAAGACGGATATCATTAGAAATTATGTATCCATTCGTTATTCACAGACAAGTATAGATTCTGGTGGTGTCATTGAGTTTTTAATACCAGGAAATGGCGCTGAATATATCGATGTAAATGTCATCAATCTACATGTTAAGTTTAAGATAGTAAATAAGGACGGTACTAACCTTGACGACAAGGACAAAGTAGCCGTGAACAACTTGGCAATAGCAACGCTCTTCAAGGATATATCATTGACCATTGGTGAAACTCGGGTTGAAGGTAGTCAACACAGTTATCCATATCTCGGTTATTTTTCAACAGTCATGCAGTTCCAGCCACAAGCACAAAAGAGTCACATGGCTGTTATGGGTTGGTGTAAAGATGAAGCTGGTAAATTTGATAGTGACAAAAACAAGGGATTTGTTACTCGTGAAAAGTGGACTGCAGAAAGTAGGGTGTGTGAATTATATGGTCCCCTATACTTGGACTCTTTCCGTCAATCACGTTTCTTAATGTCAATAGTAGACATGCGAGTTCATCTCTTGCCGAACTATCCTAAATTTGTATTGAATTCTTATGGAGCAAAGACTGAATTTAAGATTGTGTTTGAAAGTGTTAGACTTTATGTGCGACGAATGACAGTGAATCCTTCGGTGATTAATGGTCACGAGATGGGTTTGAACAAGCATGATACTCGATATGATGTAAATCATACTGAGATCCATAGTTTCACCATTCCTCGTGCGCAAAAGAGCTTTGATAAAGATAGTTTGTTTCCTATACAATCACCAAAAATGATCATTGTGGGATTGATTCCAAATGATGCATACAATGGTAATATATCGAAGAATCCCCTCAACTTTTAACACTTTGGTTTAAATCAAATCGGATTGTATCACGATAGTGATTGCATTCCTGGTACTCCTTTTTGTCCAGACTTCGCTAATGGACATTTTTCTCGCTCATATCAAATTACTATGGAGACATTTAAATACTGGAATACTGTTGACACCAGTGTTTTGACCTATGATGAATTTGCTAAAGGTTATACACTTTATGCATTTGATTTGACAGCAAACAATGAAGCAGGTGATTCTTATCGTCCGGGCACTGCCACGAAGGGTCTTAAACTAGAATTCTTCTTTGAAAAAGATTTGACGAAAACAGTCAATGTACTCATCTATGCTGTGTTGGATTCCACCATTCGAATTAACAGACTGCGTGACGTTTCCGCTTCTTATACAAGTCAATGAGTTGGTTATCTGATGCAGAGCTAGAGAGAGTCGTTCAAGAACATGGCGATGAACGCACTGTTGTAGCATTTAGAGGTGCGTTTTCCATTAATAATATGCCCGCAGTTTTACCAAAACCACCCTCATTCATTATCATAAATACTGATACAACACACTTACCCGGCAAACACTGGAGAGTTTTGTTTATTGATAAAAACTATTGCGGTGAAATCTTGGATTCATTGGCCTTACCAAACTGTGATTATGTCACACGTTTCATGAACCGTCATTCACGAAAATGGATTCGCAATGCTTTGGCCTATCAACATCCCTTGTCTTCAACATATGGAGCATATGCCCTCTACTTTGTAATGTAACGACTACATTATGACTCTTTGCATGACATTTGTAAACATTTTTCACATGATACCCTTGTCAATGAAAAGCGCATTCGTAACTTTTATAAAAGCCTTCAATAAATATGTACGATTAAAATTTGTTTTCTTTATTATACTTCAATGGAAAAGTAGAAGATGTGATTGAATAGGTTGTATTTAGTCATCAAACATAAATAGGTAGAGATAAGAAGACATTGTTCACTTGTTACATTCATGCTTATGAGCGTTGGTTTGTTGAAGGTAAGTCATTATGCGAGGATGTATACATTCTCTATACTTGTTCCAACTTGAGGATGTAAAATGTATAACACCATATTGATCATGAAGAGCAATGAAATCTCGTCGAATAATGAATAGACGCCCACCTAGAGGGATATAGTACATTGGATGATGCATGATATGTAAAGCATCGTGGAGGTCATCCATTTGAAAAGGGGATAAACTTATTTTAACTTGTCGATGAGTATCGTAAAAGGTAATGCGTCGAGCCCTCCATGTAACGTGACACTGAGAAGAGAGCTTGGCAATCATGGTTAGTCTTAGACATAGCAAAACGTTTGCTTAGTCTTGTCGTTTAAGCCAAGCATTCATAAGAAATGGACGAAGTCATGTTAAGATTCACCATCATATTATCATTTGCAATAGTGACATTAGCGGGACGAGGATTAGATGATGCAGTTCGCCTCATCAAATCACCTATTCATGCAACAAGACCTATTGAAGATGTAATTCTTTCCGGCATAGCCGATCCTTGGCAAAATCATGCTTACAAACTTCAGATTTTACGTCAGCGAATGGGTCATGCGTGGGAAATGGTGTTAACAGATTATGGCTTTAAGCGATCGCCTGTAGGCGGCATCGATTTGATGAATCCTGTACGTCGCATTGCAATGGAATTAAAGAATAGCTGTCGTGTGAGCTCATCAATGAAACGTGAAATATTTCATACCCTTGCAGATTTTGAACGTAGAAGACCAAGATATCAAGTAATATGTGGTTGTATCAACTATCGCAATATGAAAGAAGATGGTACAAGCATACTTAGGGGAGTACATTATGTGAAAGGGGAATCGCTCTTAGCCAAATTCCTAGGACGACAGAAAGTGCCTACTGTGAACAGATTGAAAGCAGCAGTTCGTTATGTCATGCGACATAACGCCTAATCAAACGACGCTTTATGTTGATACTTTAACATGGAGTTTACAGCAGTGTTTCCCAGTAATGCTCAACCTGAGTGATATGAAAATACTGCTGTCGAGTTTGAGACTGATGTAACACAGCCGATTGATTTACATGGTGATTGGGAAGTAGCCCCGCAAGATTTGAGCTATGTGAATAATGTAAGAACCATTGCCAATTAAGAGATTACTTTAGGCACTGCAACGAATCAAGACTTGTACTTTCTAAAACTAGAGCGAAATGATAAAGTACATACCTACAACTTGAATGAACATGCATCAGAGTGGAATTCTATTCCTACAGTAAACAGCCGTCGGGGAAAGCGAGCTGTTGATGAGATTGTAAATGGCACTACTTTAATTATCACTGCAAATACAGACATACCCATTGCTAAAAATGCTTCACCCCTGAAATGGAAACAACCTACAAACCCATCATTCCGTCATCGTTTAGAGCAATCATACTATCATATGAAAAAATCAACGCTTATTGAATGTTATGAATGATTTGGCAAAGGATCTATGGTTCTGGCAGATAGCTCCAAATCCACATAGAGTTACCCTCTACATGAGACCATTTACTATTTCCCATGGATTTTATGTGAGTGGACCTCTGCAAAATATATTGAATCTTAAATCACGTTTCTTTCTGCCTATCGCAAAATTTGCAGAAGTAAAAGGAGGCGGTGCCTTCCCTTTGAGAGCTCAAGTGTCCATGAAAGTATCAAAGCAGATTAAGAAATATCCACATTGGCACAGGAAAAAATTTAATATTACCGTTCTTCCCCTTGATCGCATGTATGAGCGCTTTGTGCTTTTTAAATCTGGTACTGTTGATGACTTGATCAAACAGGTAAATGAAATAAATGGATTATCTATGTCCATCACTCGAGTACACAATAAAGCAAGGATTTATTTCCGAAATGATTATGGGCATTCACACATTGGATTTGTTCACATCAATTCTAAATTTCGCGATTTGCTCTCTTTGAATACAGACGTCTTGTGGTCACACCATGAATTGGGGAATGTGAAAATAACATCTGAACAGCGATCCGATTGCCGAATGGTCCTTTATTTCAAACGCACAGACCCTGTTTTACGTCCCAGTCTTACATGGAAGCCAAAAAAAAGTTACCGATACCTCCAAAGCATTATAGCAATGGCCATGATGTTTGTACATACTTGAACAAGGGTGTATCAAATCTATACTCATATCATTTTGACTATGATCCTAAAGCAAATACATTCTGTATCAGTGTACATGGTAAAACGGTCATTCACATTTCAAAAGAGTTGACAAAGATTTTAGGATTCAAACGTGACATATTCTACGACGAGAAGTATTGTGGCTCAACATCCTTGCTCGATATGAATACCAATCACTTTTACATTTACACTAACTTTATCCATTCAACACAAGTTGGTGGTCAAATGGTTCCCCTTTTAAGATACATTCCTATTGATAGTGGCGACTTTGGTGTGACCATGCACAGGGAGTTCCTGAACAAGGTATACATTCCAGTCAATGTATCACGATTATCCGATTGCAAATTTGGTATCTATGATGATAGTGGTAATCCTATTCAATTCATTGGTGGTCGTACTGTCTTAACACTTCATTTTCGTCAGATAACATCAAATCACTAATGTTGCGTGTGGCGCAGTCAATGTCTTTTCTTTCTTGATTAGGTGGCCGTTAAGGCCGTGGTCTCATAAAGACCGTTTGGGGCATTCTCTGGTATCATCAAAGGGCTTTTCACTCCTGAAAGTCAGCCTCGTTTATGAAAGGCTCACTCTCAACCGCTTGTAGAGTGAGGTGCTTGCAGCCTTCAATCATTTGTCTCGCTTCCTCTTCCTCTTTTTGTTGAAACTTTCTCTCAACTTCCTTCCTCGTAGGAGTTGAGCTAGCAAGAGGTGTGAATGTTTCCTCTGTGTCGGACATGGCTATGATAGTGAAATGCAAGACACTCTTCTCTATATATGAAAATGATACATTGTGATTGATAAATGCCTGTCGTCCAATGAGAGAGTGCGAAACAGGGAGAGAGAATCTATATCAGTGCGGTGCAATGACCATTTCCTCATAATATCATTAAAATGGATACACCACCGAACACCTATGCCTTACTCTTGCCGCATGCCCCACGCAAGAGGCAGGTGAAAATTATTTACGATGGTGAGGTCGAGCCGCTACAATTGGATGAGGAAATCATCATTATTTCCGATGATGAAGAGGATAGTACTGATACAATTAGGGCGGCCTTCCTGAGTGTATCTCCAAAGGACGTGATGATGGAGCGGTGTGTTGAGACTCTCCGGAGCTGGCTAGACCTCTTCTCTCCTTATGGTCAGCCCCGCAATCAAGAAGAGTTTGACTTGGTAGACGTAATGTACCGTCTTATTACAAAACGTATTGCCTTAATTTCTTTTTAATAAATGTGTATCATGACAGTGTTGTTTTTCCTTCATATAAACTACATGGCTTCGAAATGATGATCGAGTAAGCATAGTGTCGATTAGGAGCTATTGTTAGAATAAGATATCCTATCATCTAGATACTTAATATAGTTACTAAAAATCATTCAACATATGAAAAATGATTTTAGGTGAATCAATTGAAGCAACGTTATCTGAGAATGAGCCATGAGTTCTGCTTGTCACTCTTACACCACACGTATACAAAATCATTTTCTATCTTCTTTAATGGTACGATCCCTTTTGATAGAAAAGTAGAACGATAATAAATGTGTTAACTTACCCCATATCTAAATTCTTCCATTTATTTCCATTTCAAGATCAATTCATTGCAAGACAAAGACATGAAGTATGTAGGTTTATTTATAATTGAATCACATATACTTTATAGAGAGGAAAAGTCAAGCGAAATAACCTCTAAGTCATTGTACACTTTGTAGCACCTGTGTCGTTTTGAGTCATCGGGCACTTTTCTCACACGCGTCGTTTTTGGCGTGAATTCACCATCAGTCCACATAACTTTTTCAATGACGACGATTTTCTTGCGGGACTCCTCCTCCTGTTCACACTTGTCTTGATCCCACTCGTCAATGACTTCAAATATTTTGTTAAAGATCTCTAAGGGGGGAGATGTACCTTCCATCATGAGATAGATGAGAATGAGAAGTGTTTCAATTTTCTGACTTTTTTATGTTTCTCAACAATGAATTCCTCAACAACTAATCAGAATGATTCTAATTTAGATGAAGACTACATTATCACTTTATCAACCTGTGTTGCAGTAAAAACTTTTGTACAACTTGATAAACTTTCTGACTACGTTTACAAGAGCTTGTTCGCTACTAAAGAGAGAAGTCTGGTGTGTTGCATGTGGTGCAAGAGTGTCCTCCCATTTCATTCCATTTCAACATTTATTCTTCCGCTCTGCATTCCATATCCGAAGATATGTGGCGGGCTTGGGACCGCCTTAGCTGCATTAGAAGGTAGCCCTTAAAAGGGCTCATGGGTCGTTCCCGACGAAGGGTGATGAAGGAATGTGTTGCATGTATGAAAGTTGATCTTATGTTTTTGAAAAGACTATCGTCTAACTTGGGTGGGACTGGCCGAGAGACTCTTAGTCTCTCTATGTCAGCGACATCGACCTCCTCTATTACCACCCGACTGTCAGAGGGCGGTATATAGCCCCACTCTGTTGAATCGGTATCATCATCAACCGCCGATGAACCAATTCGAGCAAGATTGTTCCACAATCTCTCTCGCTCTTCTATCTGCGAAAACTCTTTAAATAAATTTCTCGGCTTTAACCGAGGCTTGTCAGGAGAGCTGACTAGTGTGTTTGTCCTCTGCATGATTGAAATGAAATTAAGTGAGAGTCGGCGGTTTATATACCCAGCGAGCACAAAGCCATGATTCAGACCTTCCCTATTTGGCCATGCGTTTGACATGACAACAGCGGTTTTACCATGTATGGGCATCGGCAGTCACCGTGCTTTCAGTCACCAACTTCCAACACAAAGACGGGTTACCCTATGACGCGAAAAGGTTTGACGTCAATGCCTGCAGCAACGTAATGCCTCTCATTTTTAGCAAGTTACAATGACAAACGATAGACGTTGCCAACCCTGATTTACTGACGCTAGACGAGATTTCACAAAGGCCTGATAGCAGAAGCCAGGTTTATAGCAAGCGTTTAGGTGTTAAGCTCTTGAATCCGTTACAGGCATTACTGAAAGGGGATCTTATGCCAGCTCCAAAGCCTCGACCCACAAATCCAACCTCGGGCGGACAGAGCGTGCGTCATGTCACTGTGTTGGTATCCGGGACCCGATTTTGACATAAAAACCGTTGGAGTTATTTACAAGAGGAAACATCCCAAGTCGTTGCTCTGTTCAGCTTGATAGCAAGCCGTGATTCACAAGCGTTTTGCAATGAAGATGTTTAGATGCCACCCATGACAAGATAGCTAGGACTCAACCAATTGGCGTTCAAAGTGCTACGTTGAGAACTGTGTCAAATGCCCAACATGAGTTGCCCCAGCGGTTTCGGACTAAAATATGACACACTCCCTTGCCACACTTATCACTACGGCATCATCCGCCGTACCGAAGGAACACCCTGTCAGTGGAATATTACAGCAAGACTCTCCGTGTTATGCTCGCTTTCAGTGAAAAGCTGCTTATACCATGAGAATACTGGCTCAGACATCATTAAAAATCCTCTAGTTGACTTCAGCAGAGTCGAAAACCCCAGAAAACCTCCAAAACTAGTGAATTTAAATTTTTCAACATTTTAGCACTACTTATGAAATTTTATAAGTAGTCTGTCAATATAGGTCTGATCAATAGCGATCGAACCATTTATGAATAAAGTCAAAAGGACTTGTAGAAGCAAAGTTACAAGCCTTTAAAGTTTTGGAGTCTTTTATGGCCTGGAGACGAAGGCCATCTCCTGGCTAACCTTTAAGTCTGACGCCTTAGCTGATATCATCAGCAATGAAATTTTCTAAGTCGGTTTCTTACAGAAACCCGAAATTTGAAATGTCCGATGCTATCATCAGAGCTCCGGAGTTCACCTACCCCAACCCAGTCGGGAGGAGAACTGATTTCCACAAGTAGAGACTCCACTTATATAGTTTGTGGCGATCAGCTGATGACGTAATCTCCATCATTCAAAACCTTTAAACACGTCTATCTCCGGTTCTAGTGCTCCGATTGACTTCAAATTTTGACAGTCACGTTTTCTCGCTCTCACCTTTCATTTAAGCCATCCCTCGACTCTCTACGATGACCAGAAGCCGAGTTGAAAAAGTTCCAAAATTTTGGAAAATGCGCAAAAACTCGATTTTCAACATGCCCTCATTTGGAAACGAAACCCTCTACAGATCTGAAAAGATAGGATCCTACAGAACAAAGTGCGGTCTTGCCCCTAAAAGAAACCCGAGCTCTTCATTCACTTCCAATCCTCCGCTATTCACCCAGTGTGAAGAAAGTTTTCAACTTTTTCTCTCCGATTTACTTGAAACTCGCCCTGTAGATGCAGAATGGCACGCTGATTCCAAATCTGGTCTTTGTTTTCCCATCCGAGACTTCGTTCACCCGCTAGAGCCATTTTCGTAAAAATTCTAACTGTCGTTTTTTCGCCAATATCCAACATTTTCAATGGCGTCTCACATCTAAACAAAGGCAGATATGAACAAACCGTTTCTTTCACTGAATTTGTCTCATTCTTAGCTTTCAAACGAGCTATTGCACGACTTTCTACGATCTCTAGAACCAAAGTTGGAAGTCTCGTTCCAGAGGAGGGGGGGTCAGAACTTTTTCTTTCCGATTGAGCTGGAAAGCAGTTCCTAGACACAAATTTGGCCAAAAAGTCCGAATTTGCCCTCCATTTTCCCATCCGAGGCCTCCTTCATACCGGATTTCGACCTTTCACATCCCAAAACGACCAAACCCCGCCTTTTTCTAACTCTGCCGTTTTCAGAGATTCCACCCCTTGCTGCTCCTCCTTCCTTCCTTCCAGAGGGGAGGAACGGTTTCCTCCTCTCGGACCCATTCCTCCCAACACATCCTTGGCCATCTCGTTCCTGCCTTCCAGAGGGGGGGGGCTGAGTCAGCATGATGACTCATCGTTGCTCATTTTGTCCTTCCTTTTGTCAAGGGATTACTACTCGTACAGCCGACAAAACAGCAATTTCGCTCACTTGCCGCAATGCTTTTTTGCCACGACAAGGACCGTACTAAAATGGGTTATATTTTTTTGAGGCATCTATTTCTCATCCATTCCTTTTAAACAATTAAATATCTTTGATGCCAACAATTTATAGTACAAGCCACTGTGGTGGCAAAGGAATGTTCAAAAATCGGCGGACGGAAATCGTGTTGCTACGATCGCTTTAATCCAAATAATGATGAAATCATGAGTTTTAGACCCATTGGTACACAGCTGCCTCGGCAGTGGAAGCGCTCAAATTATAGGGCCTATCAAAAAAATCAAAACTTTCAAAATTTTAAAAATTTTCCATAATTTTCCGGAAAATTTTCATCACTAAGCCTGGTGAATAACTCGAATAGCGTTGTTGACGTGGCTGAGCCTTATTAATAGCCAATTCCTCAGTGTAATATTCGGATTCTCACTTAATTTGTTAATTGTCATGAATTCTACAGAGGGAGTTGTGTGTTTGTCAACAACCATCAGTCTTCATGTGAATATTTTTTCTTCCAAATTGATAGTACTGCATTAAATTGCTGTATTACCGCTCTCATCTTTAACAATTTTTTTCAGAGAAACTACTGAACGAATATTCTTGAAGCTTATCATACAGTATCACTGAGTTGAGCTTTACATCATGTGCCATTTCCAAGGCTTTTTGTCGCATTGCACTCCGTACAGCCGACAAAACATCAATTTCGCCCCATTGCCGTAATGCTTTTATGCCACGATAAGGACCGTACTAAAATGGGTTCAAATTTCTATTTCTCATCTAGCCCTTTTAAGAAATTAAATATCTTTGGTATACACATTGGGATTTAATAGATGCGGAGTTACCACTCTACCAGTGGCGTCGCGTGCTCCCTGACCATAGGCCTTCACTCGGCATTGGGATACTATTTCTATACAAAGCACTTTTATGTCACAACATTAATTTTTATAAAAGATGAATTTTTAATAACAATTTTCCGAACATTTTTTAAGGTCACGTGAATGTGCATATGAGAAGTGATTGCTCATGTCACTTAACCGTCTTACTCAGGGAGCTGAGATCACTATATCCCCTCTCTGTCCAGAACACATTTTCTCGAGAAAAATGGAGGCAAGGCGAACAGTTTCTTGCGTTTTCGACGGCCGGTCAGCCACTCACATGTTTGAAATTTTGATGCATTAAAATGTCTTGTGTATCTCTTATTTCTTTCTCTGTGAGTGCTTTCAATTTTTTATCAGGTGTTGGCCTACCTTGCTTGCCGACTGTCATCTTTTCAGTATATTCCCTTGGGACGAAAGGCGTGGTTATGATCTCATCTGCAGTACTAAATATAGCGTCACATCAATCATGTAAAAACAAATTTTTGAATTCTACCGAATCTGGGTGTTCGAGTCAGATACATTACTCTGCATTCATTGGAGAACGCTCATTATCTGATCGCAGTCTTGTCTGAACGTCATCCATCTGCCACTGTTGACGTATTGGCTTCTCTCACATTGAGCGAAGCTAGGAACAATTGGGTTGCGCTTCCCTTACTATATTTAGGTACCGCGCCTCGATCAAGAATTGTGTAGAATTTCATTGCAAAAATTGGAGAAGGCAAAGCATCATGTCTATCGGGAAAGCCAATATCGGCGCGCGCGCGTGCGCTTACTGCCTCACACGCACACAACTCTCTTTCGCTCTGTCTGAACATCAATGATCCGTCCGAACACACGACCAGCTTTTGTGTCTAATTGTTCGAAGAAAACAGCTGTGATTCAAGCACGTGCTGCAGAACTGTTCACTCTTGAGGTTGAGCGTCTGATTTTGAGACGGAAAGCTGTGCACAGCTGTCACAAAAAGCTATCGAATTTAAATGAATGATGACACTTTTCATTTTTATAATTGTTGGAAAATTATATGGAAAGGCCTCGCAGGTACGGAGAAGACGCTACTGCACTCTACCTAATATATTTACTCTATGTCCAAGGCTGTCATGACACTGAGAATCTGTGAAATACCATTATTCCTTCTGCATTTCTATCAAGATCATAGAGTAGATATATTAGGTAGAGTGGTAATCCGTGGTAGGTTGTGGTGTCCGTGGCACAGTGGTTGCGTACTTGGACTAGCGATCTCATGGTCCAGAGGTCGAACCCGGAAAGTGTCACTGGAAGTCGGCAGGAAGGGCATCCGGACTACAAAGCACCACAACGCTCCAAACAAAGTCTGACTTCAGTCAGCACCGTCCACGGCCCCAGTAGGGGTAAAAAGTGACGTAAAATCCGTAAAAAAAAGAAGTGGTAACTCCGCATTTATTAACCCATTGCGTACTGAGCCCAAATCCTAAGTGCCGTCTGTATTACTGAAAAAAAATTGCAAAAATCCATGTTTTAAAACTTTTGTTTTTTCTTGTGAATTTCATAGATGTAGATCGTGCAGATGAATAAAACTATGTATGTTAGCCTAGTACACGTAATTACAAGCTTTACAAATCCATTCAAGCACTGTTGTGCCAACGAGAAACGCAATTAAAACACAAGGCAGGTTTACCGGGACAATCACTGCACTGGTATCGTGTGTCTCGACGTTTCTTTTCTGATTGGTAGCACATCTTACATTGACGTTATTTGTTACCTTCGATTTTCTGTAGACTATGAACTTGAGATTGAGTGCACGTTGCCACTGATCTCGACGGTCGACCTCTCTTCAGGCTCTCAGAAGGCACTCCAGTGAGCTCTATGACAAGCTCCAATTCATTGCTTCAAGAAGTTTGGCTTGGGGATTTTTCTCACAGCGATAGTGAATGAAGCCATTCAGTAAGAGTCTCTGCAATCCATTCAGTCCAACTTTCTTATACCAAGCTAGCGTTTTTCGCGTGATATCATAGTGTGAAATAAACTGGTGGGCCACATCGACCCCACCCATCATTTGATTGTACCTTTCAATTGCAGTAGGCTTATTGATAAGCACGTGGGTATTGTCAGGGAGAATCCGCTCTTTGCTTATCTCCTCTGCCGAGTCAATCGTCGAAAGAAAGTAAACTACCTTCTTGTCCTTGAATTTATTGGCCAGTACATCGCCCTTGCGCATATTGGCGACAGTATTTTCATGTGAAAGGTCTTTGTTGATCAGCTCGGACGGTAATCCTCTGTTGCAGCGAATAGTACCTCTGATTCTCGTATCTCTGGTCAAATTGAGGTTCAGATGTCTAAACTGTAATATCATTGTGTTTCGGTTTTCTATGTAACTGAACCGCAATATACCCACGAAGCAACATCATAGAATTCTAATTCTATCCTGAACTGCAATATGCCAAACCGGCATATAGTGGTTCAATATTTTAACTAAAGAAGATATACGAACCTAAACACAATGATGAAAAAAGCGGTCATGAAATGAATATCATAGATTTATCAATTGAACCTCTATAAAATTTTACCGATAACTCTGATACATCCATAGACGCCTAGATATATGAAGCACACATAAGCTAGATAATTATATTGTCTTAATTGACGCAGAATAAAATGAAATGAAATGATATGAAATATGGTGCTTCATATATCTAGGCGTCCATGATACATCACACTGGGCATAGTTCTGTATAGTACCATAGATAACCTGAACAATGTAATTATATATGCCTATTTCTCGGTCATCAATGTTCCAAATGTCGGTCGCTTACGCGACCTCCAGTTGGATCATTGCTGACCTCTATAGGATATATATGAATATAACATACTGAGTAGTAAGTAGTAGGGTTGTAGCCGTTTTTCACATGTTTTTTTTCTATGGAATTCAGTCGTTCACAATCAATCCAACCGGCCTTAAATGCATGATTTAAGGCGTCAGGCCGTCTTATTTGCTTTGTAATACCAGCATTTCTGATGTATCCCATCTTTTTCTCTCAGTGAAATGACATTCTTCACGTTGGAACAATTACAATATGGGACTCGCAAATATGGATGCTTTAATACTTTTCATGTTTTTAAATTGTTATGGTACGTATGTAATTATCATAGAATTTTTATTTTAGAGATAAAATATTTTTGATTTGCAAATATTGATTTTTGATTTGATAGATTCTATGATTTTTGATGTCACTAGGATCTTCTGATTATTCTTTCCGACGACGAGATAGGTGTTTTTGTTGTGAAACTGCAAAAGGTAGTCTGGTTGACTTTACAATCTCAATATGTTTACCAACATGATTAACGAGGATCAATAATAACATATAGACAGAAACATAGCAGCAATGCGCGAGGCCCCCTCCGATCGGGGGGTCGGTAAGACCGGCCCTGATACTTAACGATGCGGGTAAAGAATCTCTGAACTTGATCAATACAAGAAATGTCGCGTTTGAGGTACGGTGAAAAGATGACACCTCCATACTCCAAAAGAGGACGAACAAAAACAGCAAAGGCTTTTATTAAGATACGGGAGTTATGGCAAACGAAAGATTTTAGGATGCAATATGCTCTGGCATAAGCGGTTGAACTGATGCGCGCACATTGATAACTAAATCTGAGATCTGATGAGATCAAAAAGCCTACGTCTTTCACTGTAAAATCTTTTTGTCTTAAAAACGTGATTTCGCTCTTATTAGTTACTTATCTAAACTGAAAACTTTCACCTTTGATAATATCTCATTAGCCTTCATTTGTTTCTTTTGATAGTACCTGGCAGAATATCGTGTGCACCAAATTCCAACCGATTTTTGTTAAGCCACTTACAAAATATGAAAAAATTGAAACAGTATGAATAAAATTGGAAGTAATTGTCATATAGTGAAATGTGATAAATGTGTAAAAAATACAGACTTCATGTTGATTCCTATTTTCATGAATGCTAACATTGCTTTCTTTTCATGACGACTAGAATACTATACTTTAAGTATTATACAAAGGTATTACACAACTTTTTTTACGAAATTCTCATCTAATGACCTTTTTCTTTGATTAAGCGGAAAGTGTACGAACATAATAAATTATTTGACATGATGAAGGCGTCTAAAAGTGGCTAGAATTGTAAATCAAAACTACAAGGACATGTGATTAATAACTCGCTAGCAGAATAATGATTATCATATTACATATTTTATCAGAGCATAGGTGATAGCAATTCAGATTCTGAATTTATCTTACTACGAAATCTAACTTACGATAATGTTTTATTAAAGTCAGTGTTAATGATAATAACACTGATGATAGATACTGATGATAATCAGTGTCTCATTCCCACTTGCGTAGTTTTCGATCACAATCATCAGCAAAAAAAGCGGTGACATCTGGACGGCTCAAAATGAAAAGACTAAATAGAAAAGAATGTTGTAAGGGATAGAAAAGAAACATAGCTTCATTAAAAAGATACATAAAGAATCAATTTTCTATAATAATAATTATTGATGAGCAAAATCTAAAACCAAACAGTGAATTTGAATCCCAAAACAAGTTGATGTTTAGACATCCCTCATCAGCTGCATACAAACGCTAACTATCAGACAGTCTCATTGATTTTGGCAACATAATATCCCAGACATATTTCAAATAGTAACATATATTTGAAACTCTTTATATCAGACAAAAGAAGAGAATTTTCCTTCACAATCCAAAGGAAACGAAAATACCAATTAGAAAAGAGTAATTAATTACTTTTACCCATCAGTAAACATAAAGGCTCTCCATACCACTCAAAAACAGGATTAACAAACAGACAGCATCATACCGAGCACACGCTAACATTTAAAAATTGTGGCAAAATCAACCTGGACGGGCTTGAATATCTCAGTCACACTTGCGTAGTTTACGCAACTTACTGCTAGTCTGATAAAAGTCTGCTACTGTACAAAGGAAAATTGCTATTTGTAATGAGATGCACTAGAAATAACATTTGATAAACATCCTTTACAATGACGATTTGATTTTATTCGCATGATTCTCTCCAAGACAGTTTTAAAGCCATTGAGTAAAATGATTTTTATTTTAGTAAAAACACGAGCATATGTGATAGCAATACAGATTTTGAATTTATCTTTCAACGCTATCTAACTTACGATGATGTTTTATTAAAGTGTCTGATAGAAGTGTGCTACTGTACATACATAGGTCAAACGTGTCGTCCATTTCAAGTTCGCTACAGAGAACATGAGCGTGGTTTATGGTATGAACATCACAAGGGTGCACTTAGCAAGGTTGGGTCTTGGGTTTTGGGTAGTCTTGGGGTACCCAAGAATCTTCGGGTGCGGACCGAAGAGCTTGGGTACCACCCCCAAGAGTAAAGAAATTGACCATGAATGATCATTTGTGGTTTTCTTTGAAAAATTCTGCCTGATTATATGACCTACATGTAATTCTGTAGTTCTGCCTGATGATCAAGTCATCTACATGTAAGCTTACATGTATGCACATGTAAATATGTAACCTACTTCAACCACACGATTGGTCTTTCTATGACAAAACTGTGCTATCATCAACTTTGATATAGACCTACCGTAAATGTCTATCTGATTGTTTGTTTAATTAGTTTTTTAAACTATGCTTTGATTACCTATGGCTTCCTTGTGAATTTAATCCATTAAGCTAGATGTAATGCATTGTGTCAGACAGAATTTTGTATATATCATTTTACGTGAAACAAAACAAATAATAAATGAAAATGCAATGCATTAGACAAATACCTGCATAACGCTTATGCTGTTAAATTGGTAGCCAACAACAATTCGCAGATAACTTGCTTCATATAGCCTCTTGCCTTGAAAGTTAAAAACTTCGGCCTATATTGTTAATTCTACTGTTAGGCTACATGCATTAGATACAGAAAGATATCGGTATCATTTAATGCAGTGACATTCTTTGATGATTGCTTCTTACGATTAGTAAAAATATCGTTATATCTACATTTGTGCTCTTTTCATCTCATACGAGGCCTATGTCATGTGTGTTTCGTTTCTCGATCAGACATGTTGCAAGGAATGTAGCTCAGTCATGCATGTTGTTCTAATTAGGAAATTATTAGGCTGTAGATGTAAACAGGGTTGATGATATAAAGCCCAGAGATAACCTATGCCGACAATTAAGACTTTTATTAATACTAAATATTAATATGGCCTTAATATGGCCGCAATAACAAATTCATGTAATAAATAGCAATGATATAAACATTAGACACATTAATTGGATAGCAATATGTACAGTATGGTATGATTCAAAATATCTTCATGCAATTCTAAATCTCAATCAAAATTCCAAACATGTTCTGGAAATTGTTGTTCCACTTCATTCGAGAAATAGCCACTCTTGGGTCTTGGGTCTTGAGGGTACCCCAAGATGAGACTCAACCTTGCACTTAGTGAACATTCGATGAAGGCCCACAGCGATTATTACTAGGGTGGCTGAATGCCGCTATATTGCGACCAAAGTGTTATACTTACTTTGATTGCGACGAACATGCCAAAAACAAACAGACGTCATGAGATGACCAGATGATCTGCTTTCACTGACTGATTTATGTATAAAAACCCATTTGTACAGCGACAATTTAGCCCCTGAGACTATATGTGTATAGACGAAACGTGTCTGGTGACTCGCTCTTTTATTTACTCAATAAAACGTCTTAAAGATGGGGAGAGGAGCTGCCTTTTCTTTATCATCATGAATGACCTCCCGTATCGACAACTCTATCAGGAATTCTGTTAATTTTCTTTTTCTCGTTTATAGTGCACATCAACATAAAACACAACAACAGTTATTGAATTTTAATGACTGTATTGTCAAGGGACGAATAGGGCCTGTTACAAACTTCATTTTATGTTGCATGGACATTTTGACACTTTGTTGCTTCACAGAAAATGATGCAGGGGCTGAAGGAAATGACCAAATGCATAACTTTGGCATGGTCATAACATTTCGACTGAAGAAATTGAAATAAAATACAGCCAATTGGAATGTTGTATCGGATAAGCAAGATTGAATTTTGACCATTTAAATTCTCTACTTCAAGCCATTTTCTATCTGAACTAGTCAGACTAGCTTTTGTTTGCCTTGTCGTGAATCATTGTGACAAGGAAATCATTGGTATTGCTGTTATGTATGAAATTTGAAGGAATTGCAATTGTGTCGGATGGACAAATGCGACTTTTTACAGGAAGTCTTCCAAATCAGCTCAACTTACGCGGGAGTAGGCTATTAACTCAATCCTGCTGTACCAGACTATAACAAGAATGCACAAAATTGCTGGTCTGGCTAACCCAGTAAAAATGAATCGTGTCCATCCGACATATTAAAAATCAAAAATTAAAAAATCAACCGAAAGGCCTATTGAGATGCGTTCGAAAATGAATTTTATCCTGTTGAACGTTTTTGCAATCAAATATTAGAAAATTGAGTCGAAAAAAGTTGCTGTTTATTTCGTATTAGGTGAGGCTTTTCATAAATAAACCTACGAGAATACTATTCTTTACTATAATTCTATACGGAGAGTTTCAACAGCCAATTGATGAGCTATCTCAAAAATCGTTGGACAAAGTTGTGGTTGAGACTAAGTATAGCACTCTTATTTCAAGCTTGGATCAGGTATCAAAAGCCCGACTATTAGGAGCTTCATCACCGTATACCAGTAGCTGGCTGAACGCAATTCCTGTTTCCGCAATCGGTACCCACCTTACTAATGAAACATTCCGTGTAAGTGTAGCACTACGTATAGGCGGAGATGTTTGTCAACCTCATCGATGCCGCTGTGGACGTATTGTGGACAAGCTTGGACATCACGCACTATCTTGTTCATATATCGATGACACGTTTCTTGACAATACCATTTTCCTGATGAACAAGTCTCATAACATATTGAGGAGCCTTAGGTATGACAAAGCCCTTATCTGACATTGCTTTTCGAATAAACGTACTGTTGGTAATTCCATTGATTGAAAACCCGTTCAATGCGGCTAATTTCACAACAATACATGATAATGTCTCCTTTTCAAAGTATGATTTAATATCCATGTTCGGTTTTAATTTCTTGGTAGAAGATGCTGTATCACGTTATCGCTTGCTCTCCTCTGCGATGTCAATATCATGTTTGGATTTCAAATGTCGAATCATTCCAGTTGTTGCATTGTCTTTGCATTGTATCACACTTAGATTGGGAGTGGCACACTTTGCATTTGGCTTTATCGAAAGGTGTGATAAAAATACTGCCAACACACACAAGGAACGGTTTGAGCGCTTGTTTGCTGCCATACTAAGAGAGAATGCAATGATTCAATTGACAGTGTGACCATGGAAAACACCAATTATAAATAAGTCAGTGTGTGATGAGCTCGACTAGTCCACGTGAACTTTCAAACAGAGGACACACATCGAGCGTGCGCTTTCTTGGCCCTGCATTGTTCAGGTATGACTCAGATTATCTTGAAACAGTGCAGTATACATCATATTACTATCGTCCCAATAACACAGATCACACCACAGAGAAGAATTGCTTAGACCAACCAACGCAGACAAAACAATTTTATCGCTGTGGATCACACGCACAAGGTCAGACATAAAACGTGCGCACGCAGAATTTTTGTCATAGTATCTTCCTTGTTCATACTGATTATTGTTTCTGTCAGTCAATATTTACTGCGATCACACACATGGACTAAGAGGGAAAGACAATCCCTCAAAAAATCTCTCGGTTGAGAAAATTCGAGAACCGAGAATCGAGAACGAAGCCAATTTCTCGGTTTTTCGAGAACCGAGATTCTCGAATTTTAAACCCTAGTACCCACCTTACTAATGAAACATTCCGTGTAAGTGTAGCACTACGTATAGGCGGAGATGTTTGTCAACCTCATCGATGCCGCTGTGGACGTATTGTGGACAAGCTTCGACATAACGTACTATCTTGTTCATTTAGTGCTGGCCGGCAGCTTGCATGGCTAGCACAGCGGATTCCCCTTGCCATCGTCCGTGGAAATTCCACGTCCATCATTTCTTCGTTGAGGCGTAGCAATTTTGACACCTGACTTTTTCACAATTTAGTACCTCTCTTTTGTCCCGCAACTTTCTTTGTTGCTTTTGTCTTTTTTCTGTCACTTTCTTTAACGTTGTTGAAATAGAAAAATATTTTTTAGATGAAATACTTATTATCATAATAACTGGGGTGCGTACGTGTTTCGCAATAGTCGGCAAAAAAGGCGCTTCGTACATTATAGCTAATTCAAGAAAATGTGGTGCGCTGGCACAAAGCTTCTTCACCTCCTTCTTCACATTCGTTTTCACAATACTAGTAATTGGGTATGTGAATGTCATGTAATAATTTCGAATATTCTCCAATGTTTAATCTTTAATAAAGCCACGTGCTAAATGTGCCAAAGGCCCTTATTTTAATGATTATGACAGTTGTTCCTAAATGTTATCTCAAATCCTATTTTCCAGAGCTATGCGTTGAAAGAAAAGAATTATCAGCACTTTGAGAGGTCATTTGAGAGGAAAATCAAGGCTCTTCCTTGTCGCATTTCTTTATCCTAGACCTGCGATGAATTTGAATATTTTCTTATTCAAAGAACAATAATTTGTCAACTCTTACACCGGCTATTTAATCCATTTAACTGATGATGGAGTTTGTCAAGTTTGTAGATAACCGCAAGATAGAGGAAGCACACTTTGAATTCGATGAAGTTAGAGGGTTCGCGGGCCACCAATTTCAAGGGGCAGAAATATGTTCAAATTCCTTTAATGCGTACATTTGAGCGTAAGTTTAAGGACAATATTTCAAATTCTAAAATCTATATGAATAATGAAAAGTAGTGCTGTGGTGAGAAATGCGGCGATTGTAAGACCGGCGACGCATGTCGCTCTCCTGCCCCCTGTGTATCCGTAGTCCGTGCTCAAAACGAAGGAGTACTTGACGGAAATTGCATTAACACCAAATATTTCGGCCTGAGGCCTTCGTCATTGGTATGTGTTTATTGATAGAAATAGGAATCTCACAAGTCTCGAATGAACATAGCAAATTTACCAAAGTAAAATAAAACATAATGCATGTAAATATCAGAAAAGTTAACGATATGTAGTAAAGAAGAACTCAAACTAAACTATTCATAAGTCTTGTAGAGAACACAATGAAAGACGCTTGAGCGGTCCCAGTACTATGAAAAGGAATTGAAGGTAAATTAGAGAGAGGAAGTCTTGCCGGTATAATGTCCTTGAGATCATGATTTCTATCATTTTCTACTGTTTCATATAATGCACGGCTAATTTTATATCTTCTTTTCGTCAATTCGTCCGGCTCACATTTGTATTTTCTTTCTCCGTCCTTGAAGATAATTTTATGTGCACGCTTATCAATTTAAAATCAGGCGAGTCGAAAGAGTCTTATTTAGTCCAACAAACACTGGACAGGCGGACTCTAAAACAGAATGAATGAAGCCGGTATATAATGCATGGAGCTAGCTCATTGTGCGTCAAAAGGATCGTTATTTGCGTAAAACATAAAATCGCATTGCTTATGTGATTATCCCACTTTAGATTCAGGCTAAACTAACTGCAGGCCTTTTTATGCTATCAAATGATGGCAAATGTAACCATATTGGCTATGCGACCAGATTTCATCGAAAAATGACGATCTGGAACTATATGGTAGATCTATTCGCCTGCATGCATATCGCACACTACGAAATAATACAAATAAAGTCTGTTTAGACTATACATAAAACTGAATTTGCATAGGCATACGTCACCCAAACCTAAGTGGCTTTCAAAAATCGCGCATGGGTTCGTGCGATAATGCCGTTCTAGTACAAAAATGGTCCAGAATAAAGATAAAATCCAGAAAGAATACTTTATAAGGTCAAAGTCGGACCGGCTATTTTAACATCACTGATTCAAATAATTTCCGCGGGCCACTTTGGATGTGAGGGTCGGTGGTGGGCTACCCAATATGCGTCGGCGGGCCACGCGTTGCCCACCATTGAAATAGTGGAACATTTGGACAACGTCGCATTCCAGTTGGTTTCAGCTCACTGTGATATTGAGAAGAATGAAAGGGCGGACTTAGCTGCCAACGAGGCTGTGCACTTAGAGACTGGGGGAAATATCGGATACGAAGCAGCAAAGGCAACAAATAAAACAATAATGAACGAAAGATGGACAACCGAACTAAGACAAGATACGGCAAAAGCCAGGATATTATAGTAGGGATAAAGTAATACGAGAAGCAGGGATATAAAGTAGGATAAAGTAATGATATTGCAGATTTCGTCCGCGAAATTGCAGAATCATGAGCTTCTCAACAACATGTACTTTGTGTTTGCCATGAGCGTCAGCCCAGATAGGGGAAACAAAGATAGCTAATCCGTTGTAGCTACTTACTAAACAAGACTTTTAGCTGCATAATTGAATATGAGAGCTCCATAAGCGGAAAGATTCAATAATTGACTGAAATTCATCTGCCTGTCCACTCGGTCAACATGCATGAGTAATGTGCAGCTTGAATTCATCGTTGATTTCAAATGAAAATGGGAAGGCGTTTGATACAAATCACGTCCCATCCACGCCATAGTACCAAGCGCCCTTATAATTATAATTAAAATGATAATTGAAAATTTCCTTGTTTTTGTAAGTCACCTTTATCTGACATATCCTGACCGGTTTCTGTTTTGAGATAATACGCAAGACTTTTTTCTAATATATTAATAAACAACTTGTTGATCTATCCCTGCGCGAACGCATCTTGCATGATGTTATGCTGCAGTTTAGCAGTATTTTTAGCGATCGCTTGCGAAGCTCGCCGGCGATTATCGCAAATTAATAGCGCTATGCATCGCATTTCAATCTTGCCTCTTATTTTTCTTTAGTATCCCTGGTTTCAGCTTCTCTGTGTCGAGACTTAATTTCTCCCGCACTTTCTTGCATATTTCCACACATGGCCGATCTTTATCCAAAATAGAAGTTGCTGACTGTCCTTGATGATAATGAAATAAATGGGATCAATCTGTTTATAGATTTACACAACATGTCCTGAAATAAAAGAATTTGCAATAATAACAAATATGTGAAACATTTCATAATATTTATTACAACATTTCATGGAACATTAATACTTTTGGCCTAGACTTTCGTGAATTTAGAATATTAGCCTTTCTAGCTCATCAGATTGAGCATGCAAGAGATTTTCATATGAAGCTAACATACAAGTATTAATACTTGCTGCTAATTAGTCACTACAATATCCATTACTTCGTCGGTCGGTGAAAGATCAGCTCAGATGAGCAAACAAATGTCTATCAATTGGTTACAACAACTTAAGCATTTACAAAAATATAGGCGACTTACACATGCTGTGTTCCCACGTCTATTTTGAATTAACAACAGCATCCTTCTGAAACTTTTTTCTGACAATAGGTTTAGCGTGCCTCACAATTTACCTGGACTAATGATGATCATGTAGTGAAAATAAGTGAACGTTGACGATAGGGTACAAAAATTCAGAAATGTGGCTTTGAAGGTTGGAATGCAAATTAACACTCATAGCATTTTGGGGTCCATGTGGACCCCAAGCGATTTTCGATAATTTTGTTTTGGATTTTCTATAGTCCCTAAGAGCCTAAGTTTCTATGAGAACTATTATTTTTTGATAAATTTTGATCACATAAGATAATAAAATGGCATCGCTAAGTCATGGCCGTGAAATCATAAGTTTGTCATTTTTGCATTTCTGGGGTCCATATGGACCCCACCTGATTTGTGAGTAAAATCATTATGAATAAGATCTGCATTCAATTTTTTATTATAAACTTGATCTTTATTTATTCCAATGTGAGATAATTGCCTCATATGAACCGGAAGTAGTACAAATAACCTTCTGAATTCAAGTTAGTGAGTCCAATATCGTCACACGTCTTGTGACGTCTTATATGTTCTATATGTGTAACTCAGAGATGTGTATCTTTTACGTACGTTCAGCGCGCATGCATATTGATTTCAATTACCACATTATTCATCAGTTTATTCGTATTGGTCCTCAGTATTCTTCGTCTGCACACACGTCAAAATGACAACTTCTCGTGCTGTAAAATCTGTTGCAATTGCCGAACTGTTTCAGCGAAATTCCAACCTTGTTGATGATATTGAAACGGATAGTGAAAATGGCATTGGCATATCTAATTCGTCGGACTCAAGCGACGATCAAGACGACGACATTTTACATGACAATCTTGCTTCTGCTGACGACGAATCGACCGATTTTAGTAATGATGATGAACCACCTCCGCTGCGACGACGAATTGCTGTAGACGTAAACACTAGTGAAAATCTAATATCACCTAATGGTCAACAATGGAGTACAATTCCTCCTCGTTCTGGTGGGCAACGATCTTCAAAAAATATACGGCGTTTACGACCAGGAGTAACAGCTTACGCTGCTACAAGGCTATCTGATGAAATATCTGCGTTTGAATTGATGTTTGATAGTGAAATGACAGAGACTGTGAAATATGAAACCAACAGATACGGCAGAAAGAAATTGACTTCCTGGAAAGAACTAAATAAAGAGGAATTATATTCGTTTGATGGATTATGCATCTTACGTTGACTTTATCGGGCGAAAGGTGAATCATTGAATGAACTATGGAGTGTTGTCCATGTAAGACAAATATTCCGTAACACTATGTCACTTAGCAGATTTAAAGAAATTCAGCGTTGCTTGAGATTTGACAATCCAGAGACTCGCGCAGCACGATTATGAACAAATAAGCTGGCCGCTGTAAGATTGATTCTGGATGGCTTCACTGAAAACAGTAAACGCTGCTTTGTTCCAGGTGAATATGGTGTCACCGTACAGTAGACGAACAGTTGCATCCATATCGAGGGAGATGCCGGTTCATTCAATATATTCCGACAAAGCCTTCAAAATACGGATTGAAATTTTGGGCATTGAATGATTCTCAAACTGGGTACTGCTGGAACTACCGGAAAAGATGAGCTTCGGAATGCAGTTACTCAGTTGGGTGAGCATGTTGTCCTTGATTTATCTAAAGACCTCGATGGATCCGGGATTGGAATAACTGCTGACAATTATTTTTGCTCGTTGAGTCTTGCATGATCTTTATTATCTCGAAATATGACTCTTCTAGGAATTATGCGTCATCATCGTCGGGAAAGTCCCAAGGAATTACGGGAACGTCGTGGCCGAGAACTTCACTCAAGTAAATTTGCCTACGCAGTAGAAGATGATGTGCAGCTCGTTTCGTATAAAGCTAAACGGAACAAAGTGGTGCTCGTTTTATCGAGCCAACATGATTTTCCATCGATTTCTGATACCGCCAACAAAAAACCAAATGTTATCGACGATTATAACAAAACCAAATGTGGAACCAATAAAATGTATCAATTGGTATCCTCTTATTCAGTCAAGTTTAAAACAAGAAGATGGCCCGTTCTCGTCTTTTGTAAATTTGTTATACATAAGTTCCCTGTGGGAACGAATCTTGCGAAAAACTGGCGGATTTCAGCTGCAGAATATCATGCTACAGTTCAGTCATATTTGCGGGATATTTTCTTTAGTAATCCGCCTCTACAGCCGAGGCTCTATTTTCTCCCTCACCTCCTCACCATCCCCCACATACGGCTAATCTATTTAAGAAATAAGTGCAGACTATCATTCCTTGATACTGATAAGAATATAGAGAATCCGCTTATATCAATTTTCATAACATCTCTTGACATTCAATAATTTACAACAATGACAAATATTTGAATAATATCATAGCATTTACTGCGACATTCATGGAAGATAAATACTTTTTTTATTTTAAGCCTTTGTGAATTAAAGAAGATCCCTTTTTATCAGATCAGACTGAGTATACAATATATTTTCATGTGAAGGTAATATACGAACATTACTACTTACCACTAATTAGTTGCTACAATATCCACGATTTCGCCGGTTGGCGAAAAATCAGCTCGCATTAGTAAACAAATATCTACCAACTAATTATAGCAACTTTTTCGCCAACTGTCGTCTTTTAATTTTACACATGTTTTTGGATAAATGATGACCATTTTCACATGCGGAGATAGTTTTTACACGAAAATGAACCTTTAAAAAATTATCCACAAAATCGCTACCTAGCCAGATAATCTGTTGATATTAGCAAGATGCGTTCCCACAGGGTTGTATCAACGCCTATATTTTATATTCGTTGACATTTCCAGACCAGGATCGTGGCCGGCTTGACAGGCGACGACGGTTTCTCACGGCTCTCGGAATGAAACTTACGAAAAAAACTCAAGTGTCAAACGTGATCGGCCTTGCCTCGAATAGGCCTATAACATAAGCACCAATCCGAGGGCGCTGTCATTTGTGCGAACGCAAGAAGGACCAAAAACAAAGAACAAAATGTTCTTCCTGCAGTCAATACATCTGCAAACAACACTCAATATTTCTTTGTTTGAATTGCCATTAATTACTTGACTACTGCTAAATTAATGGTTACAATGTGAATTACTTTTTATCTCTGATATAAGTTGTTATCTGGAATTGTGTTGGATCATCAATAGGCCTATGTATGATCTTGAATAAATCATAATAATATGGTGTCATGTTTTTGGTTAACTGATTGCAACTTTATATTAACAATGGAACATAAATAATAATATTGAATTGAGTATTTCCAATTATAGAATAGTCAAAATGATTGACAATTAGTCGTTCATGTAAATAAATTAAAAAATAAATCACTCAAATGATATTTAGTAAATGGGGTTCATGTGGACCCCAAATATACTTAAAGGGGTAAAAAAATATCAGGCATATGAGTGTTAAAGACATCAACTGAACCAAAGCTATTTTAAGCGCTTTCAATGATAATTTGACCACATGTCTGCATGCAGTACATTTTTCTATCTCTTCTTTGAGCAAGTTTCGTGCTCCAGATATTGAATAATATTATAAATTGTCTATTATAATGTGGTCCAAAAAATTATTCAAGCAGTTTTAAAAAGCTGAATTTTTGCAATTTTATAACACCGACTTGAAACCCCTTTTATGAAGCAAGTTGGATATCAAAAGGAATGAATATTTTCAACAAGCATCTTAATTAAGCGGAAATTAAGCTGATGATCAAGGAAATCTCATGAACTGTATTATAATGCAAGTCCCTGCAAGTATTCAATGAAAAGTTGAGATGTCATGTTTTTAATTCAATTTTCAGCGGCATGATTTAATGATTCACAAGGCGTCATTTCTTGAATCTGAATAGTAATGTGGACTCATTCACATCTTTTAAAGTTGATTATGATCAGCTTCTTTGATTACGATGTTTTGCTCTTTCAGTGGCAAGTAGTTTGTGATGCAGAGTTGGAAGTGGGTCAACGAAACTTGACCCATGACTCACCTGACCCACGGCATATGTGACCCATGACCCACCTGACCCACAGGGTACCCTGACCCACGACCCACCTGACCCACAAGCTGCAATGGTGAACGGTGTGAGTCTAATTTCCTTTTCCGGTATCATCCTTAGTTTCATTTTCATTCAAGATTCTAGGTCTATCTAGGTAGAGGTCTCGTAGTATCAAAATTGTCATAATTGTCCAATTCCGGGCGTACTTTGAAGGAACGGAGGAAGGAACACGTGAGAGCAGTGCGAGAGGTCGACGTCATGCGCTCTGAAGTTGCCCAACATGCTGTCGACTCTTCACATCAGATAAATTTCAGTGGCATGAAGATAACTGACAGAGACACGAACTGGAGAAATAGGATTGTGAAGGAGGCCTGGTGGTCTAAGAAGTTTGCCTCATCTAACCTCACTAAGCACAACCTCAGTGACTTGTGGTTTTCTTAACTTTTTCTTTTTTTCCTTTTCTTACTCATTACTTTCCTAGCATATCAGTAGTAGCACTTAACTCAATACTTCATATTGTTAGTCCAATATCTATGCTGCATTCATTGACTGTGTGATTTGTGCTCTGATTTGTGACATGAATGTCCTATTCATTCGCCTGACGATGGCTGGCTGTGCCGGTCGAAAGGCCTTGACTGAATAGACAAACTTTCAAGACAATAGACAAGAATAGACAAAGATTCAAGTGCATCTGTCACATGTTAAATAGACATGTAACCTCATGAAAATTATCTTATAATCAAAGTTCATGGACCACAAATGACTAAGGTTCTAAAAAATTGAAGCGATTCTGTTTCTTGTTATAATTCTTGACTATCCTTTTAAGTGCTATCTATTTAACTCGTAGAGAGATGATTAGTTAAGTTGAGGGCCCTACAGACTACATTACAAATTTTACATTTCTTAGTCAAATGAAGTTAAAAAATGCAATTGCAGCAGGCCCAAATCATTTATTCATGCATTTATTATGTTATATACTGCATGTGTGAAAATTATCCCAAAAGAATCGTCAAACTAATATCTTGTTGGTTCTGATGGCAATCGATTCAAATTTCATTAACTTCCGCTTATTTTAGATTTAAGTAAGCTTAGAAAGTTGTATATTTGATGTAAGAATGACAAGCAAATGGAGCAAGCTGCGTAACGCGTGGATAGAAATTTGAAGGAGGACAAGATTACAATTCATGAATTAGCTTACAATGTACATATAGATGAAGTGATATATTACATCTATTACTATGCATAAACGACTACGTTGTGACAACAATCGCGACATCATGTAAATATTCCTACTTTTATCGATACCAAATCAAACATCAAAACGAAACATTTTATTGATACGAAGTGTCAAAAAATATCTTCTCACAGAACTCTGTCGTAATTAGTCAGTGTGAAAGGGATAATTCTATATTAATGACCGTCGAATGAATGATCGCATTTTAGATTATTGCATTTCACGAGTTAGATATCTTAAATGCCCGAACCCGTAGGGTGATACTAAGCCGGATAGGATAATGAATACTAAGCCGGTCAAAACTCGCCCATAATGTTCCTAGATTGCATTATAGATAGCTTCCAGTGCATTGCAGTAAATATTATTTCCCGCGCGAGCAATATCTGCTTTACAAGGAAAATATAGTGATAGGATATCTATTATGCTCCAGGAGACAAATGAAGACTGTTAATTCGTGAGATACTTGGAAACTAAAGATATCTCTAGCAGACATAAAAAATCTTCAATTTCATTTTCATGATTTACATTCGAGTCTGAAGCAATCGCTTTAGGCTCATGCTGATAGCTGAGTTCCTCTACAGAAGTCAAAATCAAAATTTGGTTGAGCTATGTAGTGGATGGAGGACATGATTTTTAATTATTTAATTCAATTATTCGTTAGTGTTAAATAGAACTGAAGTGATGTTATAAGTAGTGTAGATTGATGTCATTATCTGCCACAAAGCCTTAAAACAATTAATTTTCACGAAGCGATAATTTCGGATTGACATTCCCTCACTATAACTCGCGACAAATTGTGATAGTATATAGCAGTTGTTGTATGCGTTTTATTCATATGAAATGGAAATCTTGCATTGCAGAATATACAGATGAAATATCTTAAAGGTATGCAGAAGTACTCTGCCGTGTTAAGGTAAAAAGCCGTAACTGCGATTTTCCTGTTTTTCAGTAGAAGCTTTTTTGTGTTCTTGATTCGTATACCTAATTGATAAACGGTAGCTGCGGAATGATATTTCATTTAAAGATAGTGAATGAAGGTGCATTTAACCGTGAATCAGAAATTGCTATATTACATTGTCAGTATTGATCAGGTGAGTTACGGCTTTTTACCTTAATATTATAAGGCATATATTAATATAATGATGTTTAGGTAAAAAGCCGTATCTTCAAAGAGCTTTCAGATACACTCAAAATGCTTTCAGATTACAGGATTCTGGGATGTTTTGATTATGCTACATATATTGCAGCATATTATGCATTTAAAGCTTCTATGCATTATTTCATGCAAACCTAGTTTGATCATTGAGTCCGCTATCTCATACATGCACAAACGGAAGGATACATTACAGAAAGCTAGATTTTGAAGCATAGGCTACCTGTATTAGAACTAGGACTACGATGCAATGAAATTAAATCAAGCAAATGAAACTGTTAATAGGACATTTCTATTTGAATTGACTTGATATCATTTTTAGTAATCTAATTTGATATTCATTCATTTTCCTTGAATAATGCAAACACCAAAACAAAAGCAATGAGACAAACAGGATATTTTTCATCGGATCTGCTGCGTGTCTAAATACAAAACTGAAAACAAAAAAAGCAACAAGAAACCTTACTGGATCTAACTACATGACAGTTAATGCATTACTACTCTAGGCCTCTCACAATAGAAACTATAATACTTCCTAAATTCTAAGTCAATATACACAAAATGACCGCAATTCCTCATTGGATCTGCAAGTCCGGAACCCTACTGCTGCTGAAAAGGCTTTGCCAGAATAAATGTCGATTCGGCGGCATCAGGGGTGTTAGATTTTTCAAAATATCGGACTTCTTCCCTTCAGGAATTCCTCTCGGTTTGTTCAACTTTGGAGGGAGTGGAGCATTAAACGGATTTATTGTGCTTTTGAGAATTCTGTCGAAAGACTTTCATTGTACATCTGTATGTCGCTCTTTCCAAAACAGTGCAGCATTTCCACGTCGCACTTCAAGAACCACCAATTTTTGATAGATATGGACGATCTTGTGCCTTTCTCAAATTGTGAAGACTGGCTTCATTATCCCAACGACGGTTTTCGTCTTCAGTTTGGATTTGGACATCGCACCTAGCAGCTTTGACGCAGTCAACAAAGTCACTAAAATCGTACACTTTATTTGTGGATCGCATGCTTCTCTACCAAGGCATGGACACTGTCACTTGCATTGTAGGTGTGACCAACCTCAAGATATTTTAATGTGATTTTATCTGCTTGGATTTCATTCTCATTTACAACACGCAGGAGGAGGGATATCAGTGTCCAGTTCTTATTTTGCCCACTACAGTTATCCAGCCACAGAATCACATGCTTTGCGTCACGATTCTTGAAGAGGAATAACCAAAAAGCATTCGCAACATCACCCGCATCGCGTCCAGCAATTGCCTTCATGCCACACAACAGAGAATGCTTTACCTCTGCCTCGCAATGGTGCGAAAGTTTCGTGAAATACTACCAATCTTTGCGTAAACATACAAGTTTTGTAGCCTTCCATTCGCGGTAGCATGATTACTTTCTGCATGTCGGCAGCTGCTATGACAATACCGAAACATGGCCATCGCATTTAAGCCACTAATTGCTGCAAGAGCAGCTCGTCGCTTTGGCCTTTGCTGGCCATGTTCATCGAACACTCGCTTCATACCGTCGACGTCTCCTCTAGGTATGTAGACAACACAGAAAGATATTAAAGTATACAACATCATCATGATCAACCGCCAACCAATCAGTGTGCAGAAAACAATGTCGACAATCGTTCGATAAGCTCCCCATTGCAATGCGGGATTTCAGACATGCCATAGACAATGACTGACAGATCTTCCATGTCACAATGCGTTATCATTAGACATCAGAAACTTGTCCTCATTGTAGATATCGAACAATAACCCACTCGTCGTGACATAGCAATTGGAATGGAAGCACGTGAACTACATGTAGACTTGCCCTCAATGTACATGTGGATTCATGTATAACAAACAGCGTTTGTTTGCAATAGCATGCTGCAATAATTTGCAGTTACGGCTTTTTACCTTGTCAGACTTGCTGGTCAAGCAGATACGGCTAACAGAATGTTGCCTTTTTTTTCAAAACTAAAAGACATACGACTATTTCAATTGAGTATAAGATGTAGAATTACCTGAGAACATCATCTGTAATAATAACTCAATTTT
Organism: Prostheceraeus crozeri; assembly: GCA_907163375.1. NCBI lineage: Eukaryota > Metazoa > Platyhelminthes > Polycladida > Euryleptidae > Prostheceraeus > Prostheceraeus crozeri. The sequence goes on from CAJQUW010010519.1 coordinate 192,335, forward strand.
GACAAAAATGCAGTTACGGCTTTTTACCTTAACACGGCAGTACTAAGTAGGTACACTAGGTACTCTAGGTACGCAGTAGCTCTAAAAAATACAATAGTTGACATATTTTCTGTTCGGTTATGCAAAATAGAACATCTGTGAATAAAAGACAATTGACGTAGTTGGATGGGTTCTTGAAAAATAGGACAGAGACAGCAAAGGGGTTTTGGGATCTTGAAAGTTTGGGGTCATGATTTTATGTACGCAATGTTGGTACTGCAGGGTACGACATAAAAAATGTGACCAAATTTTCATGTAGCACAACTTTCTAGCAACACTAGGTGACATGCCACGCTCAATTACGAGTAATTACACATGACCCTAAACATCCGTAGCTGCGCGTGACATTGCTGGAACATCTGTCGGCAGTCCTGTTATATAGACTTTGCGTCTCATGTGTCTGTATGCATCAGAGGCTAAACAATGTGATAGGACCTCAATTTCATGCTCAGGGAAGACAGAACATGCTTAGCGGTTCATCCGTGGTTCAAGGCGGCAGCGCAGACAACCGCAGACGACGCGCAAACTAAAAACGCTCGCCTGCGCGTTTTCATAAACATTCCCCGTGTTTTAGCAGTATCAGATCACGTGATTTCTGACTCTTAGTGCAGCGCGCATGTGCGCGCGTAGAAGAATAGAAAGTCTATAACCACGGATGTTTGGGGTTCTTCATAATTACGCGTGAATTACGCGTGGCATGTCACCTAGTGTGACATCCAACAAAAATTACAAATAATAAGGTCTCATTATGAAGATAACACACATCAATATTACCATAATCAACATTGTAGTGATTGCATTTTAGGATGAGAGTATTAGATGCATGTACAATTGTGTACATGCAAAGCAGAAGAACTCCAAAGCCTTAAGAGACTACATGAAAAAGGAAACGACTGAATTTAAAAGCTAGCCTACTTCCAATTCTTCACTTAACCGATAATCATCATGGCGAAGCCTTTCTGTTGCAGATGATCACACAACATCACTTGGGTGATGACTGATTCAACCTTCATCAATCACGTCGTGTAACGATGAGAATATTGGGGAGTTAGTCTCATTATCTGTTTGGAAGCTCCCCATGTCAGATATTTGACACATCAGTGAAAGCAAATTGGCTTGTCTCGCGCGAGCACTTTCTATATATGATTTTTACTTATGTTAACTTTACTAACTTCTTATTTTATTGGTAGTCTTGAATTTCTTAATTTTCTATTCTTGTAAATGAATAGGTCTTCTTGAATTGTTATCATTTCGTTCCGTCTGAAAATAATGATGAATAAATTCACTTGCGCATGATTATGGTGGCCGACGGTCAACTGTACTGACTAGACCAAAGAAATCTACTGTGATTACAGGTGGCAGAATAACGCTTTCAAAAACGCTCCTCAACTTATTATAACCACTGAGGAAAGGTGATATCTTATTCTCATTGCCTTTCCTCAGTTGCTATACTACGACTTAAGTAATTAATGTAACTACATCGACTACGTTGTGGGGGATCCTGACAGCTGAATCTTGGCTGTTGGAAAATGCAACAAAGCTCTTTGAGCTTCCTCTCTGTGGTATATCCAGGCTTGCCGTTGGGATTGGGCTACCAAAAATCCACCCCAATAAATCTCAATAGATACATGTAATCGTTGACATTAGTCACTGCGCTGCAAATGTTTTTGCGGGTTGTTCTGATCAGTTCATCTTGCTGTGTCTTCAGTCTGACCTTGCCTCTCTCGAATTCGAGCCTTGAGAGCTCTAGGTGTGATTCACACAAATTGACGCAGTCAGCTTTAGCCCTACTCTATGACATTAACTTCCCTAGTTGCTAAAAATAGTGGCTTAATTCAGAGGCCTTTTGCCTCGACTCATGCTTTGCGCGTGCGTATGAGGCATTGATTGAAACGGGTAATAGTATGACGCTGTAACAGTGTCACACTGCGCAGGAACAATGGCTTCAAAAAGAGCAACTGTTTACTGACATCACATTATCCGACATAGCCTCAATTAATACGAAGTGCGTCTGTAGCTGTATACGCACACCCCTGTATAGCGTCTGTATACGCAGACCCCTATAAGCTCTTAGGTGAAGACAGTCTCGACCTATTATGCATAATTGTGTAAAATCTATTTAAGCCTCTATTACTACGCCTACGACCGTTGACTTCGTCAATTCAAAAATAAACACATATGGTAGGCCCAAGCGGCAAGCTACGATGCAGTTTGGGGTCAACTTGCGTACGTTTGTAGCTGCAAAGCAGGCTATTGGGATTTCTATTGGGATTGGGATCTATTGGGATCCCAATGGAAATTCTCATTGGCATTGGGTTGGGATTGGGCTGGAAATTCATCCCAACGGCAAGCCTGGATTTAACACATCGCTCCTTTCATGTACCTACAAATTTGCAACTTGTAAGAGACGTGTAGACTTTGGAGTTCGACAGCCAGATCGAGTTTCTGTAGGGAACGAGGCAGAAAATGAGACTTTCACAGAATGATGAACACCCTATGCCTACTACGAATCTGCACGTCTGCCGAGTTCTAGTGAGTTCCTCTTCTTATCAGATAGGATCAAAGAAAAACAGTTAATCTTATGGGAGGCAGATTGCAGTTTTTAGCAAAAATGAAATTTTCTGTGTTTTCTCTTATCAATTAAAAATTACTAGGTCTAGAGCCATAGTTCTTAACATGGAATGTCTTCAGGTCATTTCCTTTCATATGTAACTGATATTATCATGCTTCTGTCCGGCGATGCGATAATGTGGTTCGTTGTGGATAAAGTGGGCCAACATATTGGTGTTTGCCGACAGTAGGAGGCTTGTCAAATCTGAATGCATGTACTTTCATAGATAAATGTTCAAGTACCTGATAAAATATGACCTGAAGACATTCCATGTCAAAAATTATGGCTCTTGACTGAAAATATATGACTGAAATAAGCGAAAATATAGAAAATTTCATTTTGATCAAAAACTGCAATCTGCCTCCCATTGGATTAACATGTATTTCTCTTTGATTGTGTCTGACAAGAAGAGGAACTCACTAGAACTCGGCAGACGCGCGAATTCGTAGTAGGCATAGAGAGTATCATTCTGTGAAAGTCTCATTTTCGGCCCTGTTCTCTCTGGCTGTCGGACTTTGCAAGAAATGAAGCAAGAAAATACGAAATTTCTGGCGCAATAAGAAGCAAGACTACCCAGATTTATTTTACGTTGCCCGTTACTGTCTGTTACGCTGTCATTGACAGAATGAGTTTTTACATTGATCATGCGCTCATATTGGTAAAAGTCCATCAGAAATTTTGAGGGCAATGCATCGATTCAATATTTTTTCACCATGCGTTGTCCCCATATCTTTGAACGATCAATATACCTGCTCTTTGTTACAAAGTCAATAACATAACGATTGAACGATCAACATTGAATCTCCCGTGAAGGGAACAATGAACAAATTTTGCATTCCACGGCAAACAGTGAAATGTTACGCCTGATGCGCTTCCGAGATAATTGGAACATTTACTTATCAAATGTTCCATGAAAGTAGTAATCTGTAATAATCACAACAATGACATACGGATGTGAAACGTGGACGCTTACTAAGAAAATGGAACGAAAGCTTGCTGGTGACACAAAGAGCGATGGATAGACTTATGTTGGGAATAACAAAAAGAGACCGAAAAACAAACATATGGATGGATTCGAAGTCAACAAAAGTTCGAGACATTATAAGAACAGCTAAAGAGTCAAAATTGAGATGGGCTGGTCACGTGGTGAGAATCAGGGACGAAAGATGGACTGAGACGCTGACGGAGTGGACACCTCGAGAAGAAACAAGGAGAAGGGGCCGACCATTGTCAAGGTGGAGAGACGAGTTACACGAAATCGACGACAATTGAAGGAGACTGACACAACATAACAGTGGGACAACAACGGCTAATGATGATGATGCCTGCATTCATTAAGTGCAATCAAAATGAGACTTTTCAGCCTCCTAAAGCTGCATTCATAGATTTTTGTGGAAGATCTTGTCCAAATACCAAAAAAGTTTAGAAATCAGTGGATTGATACTGTCTAGACGTCCTTGATATCCGAGGTGTACACTGCTCGTCAAAACATCCTTTGCCAATGTAAGACATCTGAAGTGCTGTAAGACTGATAGCTGTAAGGCCTGAAGCTATAGCGTATTGCCAGGGAACCCTAGTTTTCTGCCTTGCGATTGACCGAAGCTCCGATAACTAGGGTCAATCAAGGGTTCCCTGATATTGCGTTTTTGATTTCTGAATTGCAATATCTGCGTATGAGGCATTAAGATTAAGATTACATTAAGATTAAGATCCGAGGTCTTAAGATTATTTTATTATCAGTTCAACATAAATAAATAAATGCAAAATACCAAAGCGTCTAAATATTTTTTTCTTTCTCGTGCAAATCAGGGCGATCATTGATTTGGGATGCCACAGTGGTAGACACTTTCTGTCTGTCTAACAACAGCACGTGCCTTACCCCGGGATCTGCTGCAGCAACAGCTGAGGGAAACAAGCGCCAAAAATACGCTTCTCTAAGTAATGAATATCTTTTTGAGGCTCTTGGCATTGAGACGTCGGGGGTCTGGGGTCCAAATTCAACCCGATTCATAGGGGGATATTGGAAATCGCCTGATGGTATCCACTGGCGATCAGCGTCAGAGGGCGTGGTTCGAGCAACGAATATCTCTCGCCATTGTTCGAGGCAACGCAAAGGCCATAACAGCTTTCGTAAAGTGTACTTCGCTTTACGAAGCTTACCAAGTTAACAAGCTGTTTACTTCTTCTTTTACCTACATATTCATAAATTTTATTAAACATAAATATCTATATATTTATATTTTTTATATTATTATATACATGTAGATAATTTTTGTGTCATTTTATTATTACTTGGTTCGTGATGTTACTCTGTTTTTGTGAAAGAATTAAAATATTTACTATAAACGTCTAAAATGGATAAATCAGTAGAGGTCTTAATGCTAAAAATGTGTAGTAAAAGGACACATTAGTATGTTATTTACTCAATTCTCATTAGCTCATTAGCTCGGACAAAAGCTGAACAAGCGCTTGGTAGTCTAAGCATGAAATAGCTTAGAACAAAATGGAAATGATCCATAGACGGGCTTACTGATTAGCGATTCAAACCGAAGCCGCTTTATCAGAGACGATTTCTGCAAACTGGCAGAATCTCAGCTTCCTTGTCAGAAGTAATCTCATCGCAATTAATAGGCGATCGAATTGTGTTCGTTATGGTTCGTAGTTTAAAATAATGAATTTGGAGAATACATTGGAATTTTTGCAATTTTTGTAGGTTTTCTCGTCAGGTATTTGTGATTTCTTACAGGTAGTCAGCTGTCTTATTTTCATGCATCTTTTTGCAATTTCATCCAACTGTTATCTTCTAACTTTCTTCTTTTTGTTCGTCAAATATAATTCTGACTATTGCATAATTTCTAGAGCGAAATGACATTTTCACAGACATTCGGCTAAGACAGCATCTCTTCTAGATTTCCATGTTAATAAAGATAGTATCAGGGAACCCTGGATGGCGACGCTGCGCTATGCCAAGAAAGTGACATGCAGAAACTATCTACGATTACCAGATAGCATGCTAACAATGCTAATAGATATTGCATATTTTCAAAATCTTGGTAAGGCCAGCATGGACTGGTAAAAATGTTTTTCATACCATCAATGCATGTGTTTACTTTCGGGGAAGTTGATTCTGTTTGCTGCTCACACTGTCTCTTTTCCATCTGATTGGGATTGCAATGTTCACCAATGCTTAATTCTTTCTGTAAAGTGAAATAATGGACCTTGGAAACCAAACTTCTTCGCATTCTGCAAAAGTCAGAACTTTCGGGAACTCTTCAAATAGTATAGCAGGGGTGATTTGTTCAACAGTAATACCAATTTCAGAACATCACAAATTCAAGTTTTTACCAAACAAAGGAGTACAACTTTCAAGTGGATTAGTCTTAATTAATAAGATAACAGATCAATTGAATCCAATAGTTGCGCGGCCGAGAGTCGATGGTGCTTATTGGGCAGTAGGATTCACTAAGGGTGTCATACGAATTTATCAGCAAATATTCGACGTTCCAAGTACTATTGGTATTACAACAGAAACTCCATTAACTTTGGAAGTGAAAGAGGAAATTCATCAAGTGACGGACATACGATTCATTCCTCAGCATTTATTCGACAGGAGTACTAGATTGATAGCCACTTATGCATCTGGCTATGTGAGGTTGTGGGATTATACTACCACAGAACCGAACCCCAGTTGCTTAATCGAAATTCAAGAAGTCACGCCACCATTTTTTGCCCTTGATCCAGACGAAAATAAAACAAGCTATAATACTATATTGTGTCTGTCTGTTAGCTATGACGGTCTTCGTTGCATTACTGGCGGATCGGATACAATAATTCGTGTCTATGAAACACAAGAACTAACCGAAATAAATCAATGCCATGCAACGAACTTGGAAGATAGAATGGATGGACATAAAAAGCAGATCTGTTCCCTTGTTTACCATCCTCTTGGAGAATTCAAATCTTCGTACAATCATATCTTTATAAGTGGTGGATGGGATGATGCAATTATGATTTGGGATGACCGAATTTTAACCTCAATATTTCAATACTTTGGTCCACATGTGTGCGGCAACGATTCGCTTGACATTGAACCTAAAACGAATTCTATCGTAGCCGGTTCTTGGTCAAGGGAACATTTATTGTATGTATTTAATTTCAATCACACGGTGATCACAGGGGATGAAAGTGGGAGAAACGACAAAAAATATGAGAAACCCGTTTATAAAGTAGTTCCAAAGACCAGCCCGTTTCCGCCTCTCACATATGTTTCCCTTTGGCTGGATTCAGATACGATTTTCGTAGGTGGAGGCAATTACAATGCTTTACACGTCATGAACAGCAGATCAATGGATTCAACGGTGTGTATTTTCGATTTCCCGGGTGCTGTGGTTGCCAGCGGCATTCATCGGGTTAAAGCAAAATTCAGGGATAGAAACACATGCAAAGAATTCAAAATTGTAGTCTGTTGCGCAAATTTTCTTTATGTTATCAAAATTGATGCAAAATGCGCTCATGGAATACCTTTATGATGTAAAGCAAGGAAATATAATCTTCATTTTTGCTGCTGATAGAACTATTAAAACGAAGTATTGCAATGCCATCTTGTAGCAACAAAGAATTTATTGCAACTCATATTATTTGCTAATTTATTGTAATATGATCAACATTATGATACTCAGGCAGGTATCTGTAATTAATGATTATATTAAAATACAGATTACATACCAGTAACTACGTAATGGCTATTCGTTGAAATTATTGCGTGCATATGATAATAGATGCATGGTTAATGTTGATAACTATCATGAATACTACACATACATGTTATGTCTTGAAAAAGTATATTCTCTCTGTTTTACATAAGGCCTACAATCTATTATTCGCAAAATGTCATGTTAAAATAGTAATTAATGTACTATAAAAATAATAATAATAATGATTGAAGAAGATACCACAATAAAATCGGAATGTAGATGGTTGAGAGAAGGCAATCTGAAAACCGAAACGGAGGCTCTATTAGCAGCGCAAGACCAAGCACTGAACATTAAGGCCTATAGGGCTATCATCATGAAGATATGCCATGCCGCATGTGTTGTGAATCAAATGAAATGGTCTCACATGCTGACTGCATGCAAAGAGCTTGATAGTACGTAGTATCTCAGAAGACAATGATGTGACCAGAGCTTTGCACTGCGATATTTACGGACACCACAACATAGAAACAACAACGTCATGCTGGGAACACGGACCTCCTCGAGTGATAGATATTGAAAAGTACAAGATCCTATGGGAGTTCGACATATCCAATCGTTATATCCGACATATCCGATCGATATATAATCGATCGATATTTCCAAGCTAGGAGACCTGATTTAATCCTGCATGATAGACGATGAAGATGACACTGATAATTGATATTGCTGCTCCAGGTGACCAGAACATCCGTCAAAAAGATAAGAAAATAGAAAAAATAGAAAATAGAAAAATATCAAGACCTGCGCATCGCAATCCAAAGACTGTAACTGTAGAGCAAACGTGATACTAATAGTGATTGGCGCTCTTACAGATATCGTGATTTACCTGGACACTACTCCAGGAGACCACCATGTACAACGCATGACTATAGAAGCACTTGTCAGCAGTGCCGACATCCTTCGAAGGGCATTAGATCTCCCTGAGTCTTGGTGAGACTCCGAGATCTAATAAATGATCTACCGGCCGCAAAAAAGGTCGCGATGTACTATAATAATATAATATATGTACATAGGTAAGAAATGCACACCGAAACCGGTTGCAACAGTTGCACAGGAATTTGATTTTTGTCCACCTTTTTCTCCCCATTTTTGTCCATGAACAATAGATCTTGACAATTTCACAGGACGTTTATTAAAGAGTTCATGAAAAGTACAACTATTTTCATGTAAAAAATCGTTTTCTATTTTGCAAATTTTTTGCGAATGGTCAGAAAGAAATGGACTATTGGCGCCTCCACTAATTAGGCTACATGTCCACCAGTATACTCCATCACTCCAAATTGGATGCATCGTAGTCGATCTGAACCTTTTGTTTTCGTTCATTGACTGCTGCTGTATTTCAACACCTTTTGATTACTCAATCCCATCAACATCACCTCACAGCATTGGCCGCCTTACCTCCCAAAAGCTCTATTGTTTTGTCGCGTTGCTTCCTGTCAACAACGTTGATGATTGAATCAACGTAATCCTCGTTTCATAGAGCCGTTGATCAACACAGTGAAAGATCCGAGCATTACAGCGACGCATTATTCAGCGATGGGCGATTATAGAACCAAATGTGCTATTATCCGGTCTGGTGTTCGACCAAAGAGTGCGAAACAAGAATGGGGGACTATTCTGCATCCGGAGTTCGGTCTTGGATATCAAAAGCTCACCGCATATGAAATTGACCAGAGTGTAGAACGCCTGTACTACATTCCTCTGAGGAAGGAGTCCAACGTTAGTTCAGGTGATAATGCCAAAATGAGTGAAGAGAAAGTCGGTGAAATGGTAAGTTATATGAATGTAGGCTAATTGCATTATGGAGATGTAGGCCATAATAAATGGGTATTTCTAATCTTTCCCTCCACATTTTTTAAGTTTTCCAAATTCATCAAACTTAATCAAACTTAATCACTTTGGATTTAGAATAGACTTGATCTGTCACTGAGTGTTAGCACAGCACCACTGAGAAGTCTCACTTGAACCCTGGGATGAAGGATCTGGCCCTTGGATACCCAGTTAGAATGCAAGATACTGCAAGGTGCTGTGATCATGAACTTCGTGGGATTGTTGTCTACACTGCAGCCACAGTGAACGGCAAAGCAAGTGCTGCTAATGTTCTACAAGCCAGAGAAATTTTGCACACTCAACGCTTTTGCGACGGTAGTGAGACTGCCCTTAGGTCAAGAGAAGGTCGTTGACGATGCAACACTCCCGGGTGTCAACAACATATATGTGGGAGGAAAGAATAGAAGTACCAACAAATGGAATAATATCAGATAACGGTACTATAAATGTCTCCGTTGAAGTAGCCACACTTTCTTTTGAATAGGAACACAATGTGGAAGGTCCTATATAGCTTACATCAAGATGTTATGCGTTGAGAATGAGACAAGTTGATTTAATAATAAAACATTTCTTATCTGCATAGCGTCTCATTCTTATCTTGTTTACCGAGTCAGCGTGTTCGAATCTTATGATGTACTAGGCAAGATTTTCAATCCCGAGATCCCGGGATTATCATATTTTTACGGGATTCAGAATCCCGGGATTCGCTAACATCTGTTTTTAGGCAGTTAGGCTGTATGAAGAAGGAGTAACAATGAAGATAAAAGTATGTTATTTCATTGTTGCAAATTGCAATACTTGAAGCCTTTTCCTTTTTCATTATCAATATTAGACCTAAAATATCAAGAATACATCAGACACGATAGTCTCTTAATTACTTGCAAGTGTATATTACTTATTCATGCATTTCTATCATATAGCATATGATAGTGCAATTGATAGCATATGATATCTTTAGCATATCTTTGTGCAGTATGCCAAAAATTAATTACTTTCATTGATATCAACAAATAAAACTATGTTCAGGCAGTTGATAAAAAGAAAAAGAGAGAGAGAGAGAGAGCGTTCACGGTATCAATACCGGGATCGGAAAAAGTCGCAATTTTGAAATACCTAGTACATGTTATGATTTAATTGCTGAGTTGCATTGATTCGGTTTTCATGTATATTCGGATTTTTCTTGACCGACCCTGTCCAATCCGATCCGAAGTTTATTTCCGCAATCCGGATTCCCCCACTTTCAGTTTAAATTTCATTACCTGATATATTCAAAACATGCCCATACTTACATATATTTTTCAATTCATTTTTAAGAGGAATGAATCTCCTTGTGACCCCTAGGAATGAAATCATTCATCTGCCAATACACGATAATTATTTTGACCATAGAAATCGCTTTTTTTCACTTAGTTGTTCTATAGATAGCAGCTGTTTTTTGATACCATATAAATTGATAATCATAAAACCTCTAGAATGGAAGTAAAAATTCATCTAATACACAATCGTGGCACAAAACTCGCACGCATTTCCACTTAGATACATCCCTCAGTAATCTATTTCTATGGTACTGATTTGGCCGCTAAATTGTCTGTCAATTGGCTGTGTACAGCTTCAGTGTAGTTGAATTTCAGCGTGAAAACGCGTGATCAAAAAAAATGAAAATTACAATGCAATTGGACATACTTTTTATTTTGGATCTTCTGTTCCTCTTAACTGATACTAAGTCTCATTAAAATTTGGCGGCGTACAAAGTAACTTGAATATCTTCTGAGATATCTTATTACCTCTCTCATTTTTGCTGACAACCGTTACGCATTCACATCTTAAAACAATGAGACGGAGCCTACACTAGTGTAGACAAAAGAAGTCAAGGTCACATTTGTAAAATAAGTTTTTAATAGCAGGATTCCACAAGTTTCGATTAGAGTTAACATTATTAAGAGCATAGACATCTTTTAGTTGTCCATGATAAAGAGAAACTGGAAATATGAAAACTAAATAAGTTATGAAATACTAAATAGAAAGTATGTCCAATTGCGCAATGACGGTGAAATGTGCATTTGAACTAGCAAGGTAGATGCAAATGTTTTTATTAAAAGCTAGGAGCCGTAAAGCCTTTGCACGAGTGCAATTTATTGCCATACCGGCTTCAAATAATGTGGCATCCATCATCAGTGGAGATAATACAATAAACCACAGATATCGGATAGAGGGGCTAGAGAGGCTGAAATCAAACATTGCAAGCTTTTCCTTCTCTAATAAATCCTCTGACAATTTTACTAAAACTTTCACTATTGCTGTCACAGGCACATATGACTATTATTTAAATCCAGATTGTAGCCGCTACAGTACTAGGTGACATGCCACGCGCAATTGCATATGACCCTAAACATCCGTGGTTGTGCGTGACATTCCTGCAACATCTGTCGGCAATTCTGTAATGTAGACTTTGCGTCTCATGTGTCTGTATGTATGAGAGGCTAAACCATATGATAGGACCTCAATTTCATGCTCAGGGCAGACAGAACACGCTTAGCGGTTCATCCGTGGTTCAAGCGGCATCGCAGACAACCGTAGACGACGCGCAAACTATAAACGCTCGCCCGCGCATATCCATAAACATTCCTCATGTTTTGGCAGCATCAGATCACGTGATTGCTGACTCTTAGTGGAGAGCGTATGTACGCGCGCAGAAGTATGAGCTGCTCTTAACCACGGATGTTTGGGGTGTTCCGTAATTACGCGTGGCAATGTCACCTAATGAGACACTGTTCGAGATACCTTATGGCCTCCCTATGCTAATATAGCAAAGATAGCTAACAATTCGACCTCTCTGGAACAAAACGCACTGGATTGCATGCAATTTTGTACATGAAATCGATAATTAACACATTTTAGAAAGGGACCCGGACAGTCGCAAGCATTGAGTTAGTATATATAGGTAGAGTGTCGATTAAAAAAAGTATCTGTATACAGTGAAAAGTTTTATATGAAAAGATTCAGCCTTTTGAGGAGATTACGTTCCTGCGGTCCAAAAAATTATTTCAGCAGTTTTTAAAATGCTAAATTTCTTGAATCTGAATAGTGATGTGGACCCATTTACATCTTTCAAAGTTAATTGAAATCATTGTCTCTGATTATGTGATCTCACTCTGCAAGTGGCAGGTTATCTATAATATGATCACGCTTAAGCAAATACTCTTGAGGCTGGGCATGAAAGTAAAGAACCTATCGAATTGCTAATTTAACAAACATTAAATCTCCAAGGCTGTCGTCATGACACTGACAATCTGTAAAATACCATTATTCTTTCTGCATTGCTATCATGATCATTCAATTCCGTGGTAATTTCTTCAAAACTGCAAAAAATTTGCATTCTCACATTTGGTGACAGTACCCAATTGTATTCACCTCGAGTTCATTTAATAAAATTAATAAAATCGAAAGTGTATACATACTGGGGATTTAATAAATGCTCAGCTACCACTCTGCCTAATATACTTACTCTATAGTCGCAAGCCAGGAGCATAAATAAAAAGGATTCTCTGTTAGTAGGCATAGAAATAGAATGAGCAACGCACTAAAATATACAGAGAAATATCTGCTAGGAAAGATAGGAGAAGAATTGAACTCCAACTTGTAAAATACAGCATGTTATGCAAAAGTTGGTAAGCCAATAAATCGTCTTCGTGCAGAAAAAGTTTTTATATTCCAATTATCTTTTCGGTTGTGTCATGGTAGCTGCTAACAATGAAATAGAAAAGTCTGCTGAAGTTTACACTTGTTTTTATCATTCCAGATAAAACGATTGAGCAAAGTTGATGTTGGCGGTACCACAGACTACAATCGCACGCAAACAGCATCGATCTACCGAAATATGGGAGTTACAAATTCATTCGCTTGGAAAGGGTATAATTAACAAGAAACAACGGCTGGTGGCTTGTGTATAGTGCAGAGATAGTACAGTACTTTGGTTCGTGAATAACAAATCCACAACTTTTGATCTCATCCTAAAGGAATTCGATATTTGTGCATGAAAAATTCAAGGACTTCCAAGAAATTGTTAAGACAATTTACACCGTTTGATTACACAAAGTGGTTTTTCCCAGCGCGTGAATTGGTCAATTGAGTCAAAAATTGATTGCAATTTAATCGATGCTTTCAATTAATTAATTGCAATGGTATTCGTGATCAACTGATGGGTGAAATTGCAATTACCAAGCAATAAATTAATTAAAATTGGAGATTGCTGAATTCAAGAAACACATAAACATTGTTTATGCTCGGAAACGCAAACATTATTCTTCTATGTGCAGGCTTGTCGGATTTCCAGCCCAATCCCAACCCAATCCCAATGGGAATTTCCATTGGGATCCCAGTAGATCCCAATCCCAATAGAAATCCAAGTAGCCTGCTTTTGAGCTAAAAACGTCCTCAATTTGACCCCAAGCTGCATCGGACTTACCGCATGGGCCTGCCAATGTGATACTTATCAAATTGATGAAGTCCACGGTCGTGGGCCTCGGACTAGACAGTCCTTAATAGCAATAGGGGCTTTAATTGAGTTTAAAGAATAATGTATGATAGGCGTGCTCCATGGCTATATTTTGTACCGAGACTGCCTTCACCCAAGAACTTATAGGGGTGTACGTGTATAGTTGATATGTATGTATGAACTACAAACACACTTAGTATTAATTGAGCCTATATCGGAAATGCGGTGTTAATAAACAGCTCACTACACGGGCTCGCGCGTACAGTAGGCAACAGGCAGTAGACAGCGGCATAAACGGTTAAATAGCTGAATAGCGAAGCTCATGACGCTGCTACCCTTTTTAGGCAGTACTATTTTTAGCAACTAAGGAAGTTAAAGCCAGAGAGTAGGGTTAAAGTTAAAATTTGTGTGAATCACACTAAGAGCTCTCAAGGCTCGAATTCAAGGTCAGACTGAAGACACAGCAAGATGAACTGCTCTGTACAACCCGAAAACATTTGTAACGTACTGACTAATGTCAACGATTACATGCATATTTTGTTGGGAGAGGGCTTATTGGGATTGGGGTGGATTTTTGGTATCCCAATCCCAACGGCAAGCCTGGTTAAATCAAATATCTTTAGGGAAGATATTTTCATATGAAAATCAATGCCCAGAGCATCATGCGGATTTCATCAGAAACAACTTGCATATCTATGAGCTATCTGAAAAAAAAACAACCATAAGTAGAGAGAAAATGTGTTTATTAAACGATGCGTAGAATGCCTACAGGCTGCATCACTTCCATTCGCACTAGACCCCTGATAAAATTGCTAAAGGGATGCAGAACTTAATGATCATGAACACAATGAATGTCCATATGAAAATAGTCAAAAGCAAGTGTGAAGACATAGGGCCTATTTCCAGATGAAAATATTTGCGGATTAACATGGAAGAGACGTGGAAGAAATGAAACAGAAAAACATGAAATTTTTGGCGTTCCGTTACAAGACGTTATCTGTTTGGAAGCTCCCCATGTCAGGTATTTGACACATTAGTGAAAAGCAAAATTAGCTAGTCGCGCGCGAGCGCTTTCGACGACCGTCGGCCACCATAATCATGCGCAAGTGAATTTATTCATCATTATTTTCAGACGGAACGAAATGATAACAATTCAAGAAGACCTATTCATTTACAAGAATAGAAAATTAAGAAATTCAAGACTACTAATAAAATAAGAAGTTAGTAAAGTTAACATAAGTAAAAATCATATATAGAAAGTGCTCGCGCGAGACAAGCCAATTTGCTTTCACTGATGTGTCAAATATCTGACATGGGGAGCTTCCAAACAGATAATGAGACTAACTCCCCAATATTCTCATCGTTACACGACGTGATTGATGAAGGTTGAATCAGTCATCACCCAAGTGATGTTGTGTGATCATCTGCAACAGAAAGGCTTCGCCATGATGATTATCGGTTAAGTGAAGAATTGGAAGTAAGCTGGCTTTTAAATTCAGTCGTTTCCTTTTTCATGTAGTCTCTTAAGGCTTTGGAGTTCTTCTGCTTTGCATGTACACAATTGTACATGCATCTAATACTCTCATTCTAAAACGCAATCACTACAATGTTGATTATAGTAATAAAGATGTGTGTTAGCTTCATAATGAGACCTTATTATTTGTTAATTTCTGTTGGATATCACACTAGGTGACATGCCACGCGTAATTATACGGAACATCCCAAACATCCGTGGTTAAGGGCAGTTTTGGTAGCCCAATCCCAACCCAATCCTAATAGCTATTGGGATCCCAATTGGAATCTCAATCCCAACGGCAAGTCTGTCTATGTGACCGAGTGTTTAGAAGGGATGCAAAGAGCACGTACTTCAAGACGCAGGGCGAACACTACCGCTACGGTGGTCTTGTTAACATAAATTGACAGCAAGATCATAGATAAATTGAAATTAGAAATTGAAGAATTAAATCGAAATTGGAGCTAATAAATTCCTGATAATCCCTATTGATTTCTTATCAATAACCCTCGCGCCACTGGGGTGTTTTGACAAACGTGCCCAGCTGGGGGGGAGTGAACATATTTCCGAAAGTAAAGGTCCAAATTCAAAACATGACACACCAAAAGAAAGCTCTCATTACGACGAGTCACAATAGGTCCGTATTATCATTGTTTTGATATTCAAGGTCACTCTGTAGGTCATAGGTCAAAAAGATGATTTTCTACTATGATTATAATTTCTTGAGTTGGATGAGAGAAGTCCTTTTTGTATTGATAAAATACAGCTTTATTAGGACGAGGCCTTTCGGACGCACCAAGCGACCATCATCAGGTGCAGGCAGTCATGAAACTGAACATCAGTTGATCATGCCACATTGCTGAACAGGAGTCATGTACGGATCTGGACGACAAAGCATAGAACTATACAAAATGTGTTAATAATGTTGCGTATACAATACTAACAAATAAAATGACTACTGTTAAAACAAGAAGTAGACGAAAAATGTACATAAAAAGTCAAGAGAAGCAAACGAAGGAAAGAACTAGCTAAAAACTCCACAAGTCAGTCAAAGAAAGCTTTACACGATTGGAAGAACCAAGCTTCTTTGTCCACAAGGCTTCTTTTACTATCCTCTTCCTCCATAAGGATTCTTTCTCCACTATTTGCATACCTTCGAAGTCAACTTGATGATCACTTTCAAAGACATGACGTGCTACTTCAGAACGCTCAACGTCTATGTCTTTGACTGCCCTGATGTGCTCCTTTCTTCTCTCCTCCAAGGACCGGCTCGATTCCCCAACGTAAGACCACGTGCACTGGGTATCTGAGCAAGAGAGATGGCAAACAATACCAAAGTTCTTTGCTGGATTTGGGAGCTTGCGAACTAGTTTATCCTTCAATATGTTGACTGGCTTCAAACCAACGTTAACGCCAACTTGTCTTAGAACACTACGAATTTTCTCAGACACACCGCGTAGATATGGTGTGGAAGCCGGTGATTTATCAGGTATCCTTATTCAGGCCATTGACTTGAAGATTACGTGCGCGAACAATTTGAGTAAACTACAATTGCCCCTGATGACTCTAGCCATGAATGCACATGATCGTAACTTCCCTACAATATTCTATTCATGAGTTATCGAACTGCTTGAACGCCTTCATCGCGCCTGCGGGCGCGCATTTTTCCAAGCAGCATGGGCATAAAGGTTTTCGACGCTGCTACTATAGTGACGATTGTTTTTCGATTGCCTTGAACTCCAGAAACATTTGCAATATACATGTACAACATTGTTTTTCATTTACTTCTCATTGTCACGGCCGCAGATTGCGCACCCCTGAGCTAGATGGAATTCTCGGTAGCCTCCCCCTCCACCGGGGCGAAGGTGGACTGAATAAATGGTTAAAGAATCCTAGACAATAGCTGTGCAGATATTGAATACCTTGAAGCTGATGTTCTTGATATTTGTTGCAATATGCCTACCTACACCAATGAACTTCTTGTTATGTTGTTGAATAGAGAATAGACTCCAAGATAATAGAGGAGTGTGCGAGCGTGTCGTGTTCTGTTTCAAATGCGGACAATGAAGGTGTTTTTTGGGATAAGTGGATTATACGGGAGGTCATTGGCATAGCGCATTCTTTGATATTCAAAAGAAAAACAGTTTTTCCACTCCCAGTCTTATTATTGACACAGCAAACGAAAGTATAAAAGGAATGCGACCACTAAATTTCCGCTGCACAGTAGCTTGACCACGGTGAAGTACACAAAAATGGCAAATCACAATACTTAATGGCACATTATGTACGCCTTTTGTTATAAAGAAGTCAGTTCATGTCGTCGGTTGATGGTTGGGCGAAGTTTTTCAATTGCTGACGCTTCCTCTGTACGAGCTTCAACCGCTGTGTGATGCCTACATAGAATTTTGATGTCGTAATCAAGCATGGCCAGAAACTCATCACGATGCATTGATTAAATATGTTCGGAAAGGGCACCAGAATTAGATAGACTATCTATGCTGCGAAAATGTTGATAATACCGAATATAAAACAGACGGGCAGTCTGTCCAATGTAAACGAACCCTTCAATTCCTGGATCAGGCGAGTGTGTCCGGGAATGGGTGTTGCTGTCTTTTACTGACTTAATTTTTGTTATTCTCTTCAAATATTCAATGCAAGTTGCGACAGACCTTCGTCGTCAATCTACAGTAATTTTAATAATAATAATAAATGAACTTTGTTGTCTCACAAATCTACATATTCGGTCTTCTTCTTCTTATCGTGTGACACCAGAGTCAGATGGTGGAGGTCGCCATGCGCAACCAGTTCGCTGCTGCATTGTCCAGTATTCTTAGTCTATCCATGCCGTTTGGGGAGCGGTGGTGAGAGCAGACCGAAATAAGGGGGTCCGGGATCTGCTCGTTTGCCCTACAGACATAGGCAGCGGTGTCGCGCACTCCCTAGCGGTGTAGAGGGCTGCCGAATCGGCCGACCCCGGTCAGGAGACGATTAAGTCGCACCCAGGCCTTCCACGACAGGTTTTTCCCCTTGACGGTAGTGATGAAGTCGTGCAATCTCGAAGGCGGGCGGTGACTTACACTGAAATACGAGTTGTTAATATGCCTTATATACGAGACGCGATACAAATTCATCCTCATTCGTATGCCTCTGGTATGTAGAGCTTTAAGTCATATAGCAACAAAATGTATATCACATACTACTGTCAAATAACTTTTTTCAGTAATACCAGTCGAGACTATTTCTTTTTGATAGTGTGATATTTACCTAGACTAGATCTATTGTAAACTTTAATGTTCCACGAGTATGTCGTCGTTGCTACTTGTCTAGCAGGATTAACAAGACGTTTAGTTTGCACTACTTTCTGAACCAAGTTGATTAACAACAATTCGTTCAGTCGATATCTTTTGTGCAATCATGTTGACTTATATATCTCAAACATAACTATTTTTGCGTTCATGAATTATAATGCGTTTTTATTTCGGATTGATAATGTGCTTAATTTCAAAAGTATATAATGCATAACTGTTGATGGTTGAATACTTATTGATTATTCATGAAATGCCTCAGACTTACGTGTATTAAAATCGAATTCAGTATTGAAAGTATGACTCTTGAATATCATTATCTCACTATTTACAAAACAGTAGTAACATTAATGTGATCTTTATTGACAAAAGGCCTTAACCCTTACTTTACCAAGAAAAAAAGTAACATGGTTTACCATGGGGTGCGATCCACCCCAATTCACAATCGGTTGTTGTAAATGCTTTTAATCAATCTTAGCAATATTTTCATACTAAAAGATTTTCTAACACTGTTCAATAGTGCTAGAAGCACGAATAAAGCAGTCAGTTTTCGCAATTTTTTGTTTTAATTGAATTAAATTTCATCACCGTTTCGGAAAATCCTTCACCTGCTGACTGGCATCTTATCACCTGCATACGTTCTCTTTCTAAAGCGATTTGTGAAAAATTTGTCTGTATATAGCGGTGGATATGTCAAGAAAAAGTGAGTATGAATTTATTGGATTCTGACTATAAAGGTATTTACTGTACGAAGTATCAGGAAACTCTAATTTATCTTGAAAAAACTAAGTGACTATATGTAGAATAATCGACTGATGTAACGGCAAGTTTTTCTAATCCTGAAATTTTAATCTTTCGGAGGGTAAACAGACGCATCCTAACTATACACATACCTGACTCTTACATTTGTAATTGAGAAAATATGATTTTAGATTAGAAATAATATAAGGGAAAAGGTAGGTCGACTCAGAACTCGACCCTGTGTCATGCTACTTCATGGTCTGTAGCTCTAACCACTATGCCATTGGAATATTATCTATGAGTCGTAGCAATTTATTGTCTATATCTAACTTGTCTGCATTTTTCATTTCTCCTGTACATTTGATTAAAATGACATGCTAGCTCTTTCGTTTTTCAGGATGCAACACGTCAAGTACTGTAGAGAAAAGTTACGGAGTTGAAGAAGCATTAGAAAGACTGTTACAGCAGATCTCATCAGATGACGACTACGAAGGCGACGAAACTCTGGATAGTGATGCTGATGACATAGTCATCGATAACCCAACAACAACAGTATCTGATCATTCTGACGAAGATAGTGTAGACGACACTGATAGGATAATTGAGTCCATGGTGCACCAAGAATTCATAATATCATTCGAAATCAAAGTGGTCCTACTAAGCATGCTCAAAGACACTGTGGTTCATCACCTGAGGAAGCCTTCAAATTATTCATTTCTCCCAGTCTTGTTCAAAAGATAGCTGAATGCACCAATAAGGAAGTTAGCGAGCATACACCCTGTGGTAAAGGCGACGTCGGCTCGAGGTCGCACGGTCGGTCAAATCGACTTCCTACCGACGTCGGCTGGCAATTGGTCAGTGAGTCGGTGGCCGCCCATTTGCCGACGGTTGGCGATTCGGTTGGCTGACAGTTGGCCAGTGAGTCGGTGACCAACAATTTGCCGACAATCGACCTAAGTCAAGTATACGACTACAGGAGCAACAAATAATAAAGAGTTATGGAGAAGACTTGACAAGTGAACCCAAAAATTCATGCAACCCTTGGTAAAATATTGCAATGTCTTTTCGGGATTTTCAAGTTGAGGCAAATTTGCCATAATTTTGTCTGAAGCTTCTGATGAAACTAACCATTTTTCGTCCTTGTCACCAAATGGTATACTTGAGCGAAATAGTTCAAAATTAGAAGTAGTTTTCATTAGAAGTTCAAAATGGTTGTCCAATGTACTTTAAAAGATAATAGAGCATGCGTGCATATTTATGAAACATAGTGCATGCGCTCGTTGTTGCCAATTTTTATCAAAGGTGCATAGATTTGTCTTTATTTTGCCAAGGCTTCTATATACACTTATTATATATTGTTGCTGTAGTCACATGCTTTACTTGGATTGATCCGGCGGCATAATTGCTGGTCACCAGCTACAATTGGCTATTTACCAAGTTATAAAAAAAAATATGCACTCACTCGTTACCGTTTTCATGAGTTCGGGATCCGCTATCAGCCCGTTAGCGTCTGGAGACGCATTCTTGGTGGTTTTGAAATTTCACTGCGTGGAATTATCTTGCGAAAAGATCTTCAAAAATTGCAAAAAATATATTAATAAAATTAATTTTCCTGACAATAACAAGAAAATCGTTAAAGATCGTGACACGCAACATTATGTGGCTCAAACTCACCAACTTTCAACTTTCATTGCATAATACAGGATTGACAAAATTGATGGTTGTCGGTTGATTATTCCAAAAGCAATTATTGTTAACTGGGGACACACATAGACGCATTCGTCAGAAATGTTACAGAAACTTAATTTGTTTGCAAAGAATCTCGCAGATTCGGCGAGAATCAGAGGTAGTTGTAGTAAATAGACAGAGGAATTGTGGTTGTGTTGATTATTCCAAAAAGCAATTATTGTTAACTGGACCACATAGACGCACTTCGTCAGAAATCGGTACAGAGGGACACAATTGTTTGGAAAGAAATCTCGCAGATTTTGGGAGAATCAGAAATCAGTGTGCAATAAATAGCCAACAAAATGTGATTACAAGTTCTCTCATTCTGCAAGAAGCATAACGAAGAGACCCTGGTATTATTATGTGGGTATGCACACATCACGACGTTATCATGAAGCAAACACTAAACAGGGATTAAATATAAATGGACAAACTCTTGTATTTGTCAATATAGTCTCGCTCACTCAATGTAATGTATTTAAATCTCATTAACACAATAAATAAGACCTTCAATAATGCAAAAGCAAACATAGTTTACACTGTTGTTGTGATGTTGATTTCCCAATACCGTTTCAAGCGAGACACCTAGTAGGCAAAGAAATGCCTATTGCTGACATGATGTGTCCGTGGAGGGTGATTGTTGGCCAATCCAATTAATTTGAGGTGGAGGTGGAACCAGCTGCCGATTATAGCGTTGCGGTCTAGCCTCCGTGTTCTATGTGACCGCACATGTACTTTGTACATGTGGTCAATTATCTAATGAAATATAGGTTTTGTGGTTTGGCTGAGTTTTTGAACAAGAGAAAAACTGATTCGTAAAACTTACTTAGACGCACAAAACAAAAACTGACTTTGAAAGAAAAACATTGATCTTCTCCAAATGATGCCCAAGTTTTTGCGAAAGGCTTCTTCACGGTGATGCAAATGACTGGAACTGTATTAGTGTCACGTTAAATAATTTCATCATCTTGTATCACGTGATCAAGTCTTAGTGCAGAAAATGTCAGCATACTTTATTGAGTTATATATTACTTCTTTTTACGTATGTTTACGTGGTTTTATTGGGAAGGGATAGAAACGGTTCTAAGGCCAAATTATATAAAGCGAATATATTATTTTTCATAGTACAATACATTTCTGGGATGTTCGTGATTGTTAAGAATTGAGTGAATCCAGATTCGATTATACTTTATGCATCTTGATTTTCAAATCGGCACCGATCAAAGAATATCTGTACGCTTTCCAATTTCTATTGGGGCCACTCCACATCCACGGATAAAGATGTTCACGCAGGTTGAACAACACTATCCGAGGGAAGCAAAAACCCTTATGATCCCAATCCACACCGTACCTCAAACTGTGCATGACGGTGGCCATCGCTGATTGGACTTTGAAAAACGCATAGTCAGATATGTAGGGCAGCAAGCTGAAACATATCTCAATAGCTAAATGAAACGCTATCAAGATTGCACGCAACATCGGCATAATTTAGCCAAGCAGACAATTCAACAAGGATGAGAGAACACCGAGCTGTCATGTCTAACGGCATACCCATTTCAGTCGCCTATTACGATATGCATGAGAATGAAGATATACTATTCCAAAAGAAAACGGCAACCGTGCGGGGAGCCCGCGATCAATTGTATTTAGACATTTCATTCATTCAAAACACAGCCTGAATGATGAAAACTAGGAATGAGCAAATTATCTCGCCATATCATTGATTTGTTAACAAGTATTGTGTGTAAAACGTCACATTCTGCCTGATGAATATAGATTTAAATAGCTATAAAGATGTGATTTCTGTAAAGGGTCCTTACACAACGAAATTGCATCTACTCATTATGAGTATTGCAAATAGACTTCAGTGACATTCGGTATGTCATCACTTCAGGGATGTGGTACTTCATGGTTTAAAGTATTGCACGTGTAGGCCTACAGTACAAAATGATTATTTAATCAATAAAAGAAATTCAACGAAAACAATAATGTATAATTATCACAAGCAGATCTTGAATTATGCTTGTATTGTCGCACTAAGGAGAATATTAAGTCAATAAAAGGCACTAACACCCCTGATTCCTCAACTGCACGCGCCGACCTAGGAATCGAACCGAAGTCCGCGGTGGAGACGAGCTCGCACCGTCAGTAGAAAAGAAGGTGCGAGCTCGTCTCCAACGGGACATCGGTTCGTTGCCGGTTCGAGCGAGTGCAGTCGTGGAATCAGTGGTGTTGGCGTCTTTCATTGACTTCATAGTTGTCATTCTCTTTAGATATTATTACCCCACCCCCCCCCCCCACCCAATCTGTCGAGTTCCTTTACCATTTCTTATTGAATACTTTTAATTTTGAAACTTTGAAACATCAATAATTTCATACGACTAATCGCATCTTCATTTGCTAAAATTCCGCCCACCTATACATGGCATTGATGTTTTCATTTCTGTTATAATTGCAAGATTTCATACCAAAAAGAATTTCGTGAGAAACGGAAACTATAATATTTCTTCCGTGGATATATCGGTAGTCAAAACTTTTCTGAAATAACAAGAATACATGTATTCCGACACACTCAAATTCACTGTTACTTTTGATTTTCCTTTTCTTTTCTCGCTTTCTCCCTCCTCCTCGAGCGACCACCACCTCTGTCAGATGAGTACTTCAAATAAGATGCGATAGCCTGTTCAATAGTTTGTCATCCGTGTCTTTGTACTTCTTCGACTGATTGAAAGCAGCTTTGACAAGCGGTTCCAGATGCTCTTCAAAGGAAATTTTAGATGTTTTTCCTTTCCTATTGAATTTTGTTTGCATCTCATTGGAGATAAGCATGTCGACTTGCCTCGAGGTGAATTCTTTCACTGTATCTCCTCCTCTCATCACTAAAGCTTTCAACCAACGCTGCACGTTCATCCAGACTTTCTGTCATCTTTTTGATGAATTCATCATAGTCGTCTGCCGAACTAATGATAGGACATTCGAATCTCGAATCATTTGTATCACTTTTCTCATCTGATAATTCTCCGTCTTCTCTCCGCAATTTAGAGGATTTTACGTAATAAAGAATATCAGAAGTCATTTTCAGCTGTAGAACTCCTATATAGGCGATTCCCTGCAATGTTGCCAAAGATTCTCCTCCATTTGATTTGTATTTTTGTTCGAGCTGATTATAATATCTGCTTATATCATTGTCAAACTGACCAACCGAATTTCTGCTTTGCAACGGTAGTGCAGTGGATTCACGTGATGTGCAGGGAGTTGACGGCTGATTTGGAAGATTGTTGGGCACTGGAGTCGGAGGGCTTTGCCTCTTCAAAAAAATTGACACTTTTTGGTGTTCAGGCTCACTCTCAGCATCACAAGAGAAGTCCACTTCAGTAGTGTGACTCTATCGAATGAGTTACAGGTCGGTATTGGCGAGATCTTAGTGCGTTTTGCACCAGGTAGTCTTGGATAATCAGGTAATTTGAGAATTCTGTCATTGTGATAAACCCAATTCCACTCTTAAGTTTAATAAGTCTGTAACAGCTCCCGAGCACTCCGCCATATTCGTGTGACACTGCACAATTATACAGTATACAATGTGTTCTTATCATTCATGGCATATTCCACGACAACATAGACAGGCTCATTACTTTCCAACGAATTCTTCAACTCTGCAAATTTATCCTCATTCCAATTTTTGCACAATGACGACACGCACATTGTCGAATGTTTTATCGCGAGGAAAGTAGATGGCAAGAACACTGATTTCATTGAATGCCAGCATGACCTGAAAAAGATTAGCTATATTAAAGAAGTATGCTTACCCTATTCGATACTAAAACTCAGTTCAATGATATCATAGCTGATTTAATAACTCTAACGTCAATAGGTTGAAATATTAATATATCAAATCAAATAATTTTAAACTGAGAAGAGAACTACTGATGGTATGAATGACCAATATCACATGTACAAAGAGTTTTGAGAAACTTTGATTCATCAAAACATTCGAATGAAGGGAATATTTCGTTTCCAAGAAATCACGTACAATTTACTACGGTGGACACCCTGAGTTTGACTCGGGGGATGAGAATGTGGGAACGGCATCTACACGTACTGAAATTGGGGCCCCGAGACTTTCCGCAAAAAAATAATTCTACAGCTCAATATATAATTTGCTACAGTACAGGATATACAATTTGAAGGGCAAGTGTGGATTATTATTCTGTTGATGATAGGATTGTTTGAGGGACATAAGAAAAAAGCGACAAGGTTCGACATGTAGACAAAATACGCTGCCCCATCATTTTTTAGATAATCCACAGTCACCATATAGTCATTGATGTGGTGGTGTAAGCAATAGGCCCTGTTCGGATTACAGAATCAAAACATTTATTTACCTTGGAAATCAATTCTGAATTTTTGATTTATAAGAATTTCAATCAAGCAATTACCAACTTAAATCCCCAAGTTATCGACCAGAATAAATATTTCTACACTTACAAATCGACAATGGGATATAATTAATGAAAAATTGATATCTTGCTGCTATGAAAGCTTTATTCACGCAACAATTTTAGCTTTCGCAAAATCAAATCAAAGGAGACTGCTTCAATGAAACCCTGACAGCAGCAAGCTCATTCATTATCTATGTTTCAAATCTACTTATTACAATGATGTTTAGATCCAATGAAGAATTATTTACATAATCAATTACTAATTGCTTGACCAACCCTATAGATAGATGGTGATAACAACGCATGGCCCGCGCACATTATTTGAATCGATTTTATAGAAAATGACTCACTCTGACTCACTAATTATGGCAAAATCAATTTTATCTTGTGCGGCTTTTCAGGCGGATGGTTGCACTGCACTTACAAGCCGTTGCCTTTCGATGAAATAAGGTTATGTCGGCCAAATCATCAAAAAGTCAAATTACCGTTTAATTACACAAAAGAAAAGCTTCCATGATTTTTTAGGCCTAATCGTTCTTCAATACTCAGTAATTTACAGTAGAGAGTAGTTTATAATTTCTTCCTATTAAACAAATTAGTTGCACACAATACTGCTGTATACATCTACGTGTCAAATTTTGATGTATTACGACAACTGTATATGCAGGTACGGTAGAGCAGCCCATTTGTGCACTTAAAAGGACGAAATAAAAGAATAAAAGAACATTAAGACTATCCTATTGCTTCTTAATATTAGTGGCTCGTTATCCCAGCTTGGTTGCCCACCACAGCTATCACAGAATTAATATTTTGTTTATCTGCTTCGGTTTGCTAGAAGTGTGATTAATACGAAATTGACGGAACATCGAGGAACCTATTAAGTGGGCAAAAAGGAATTCTTAATATCTTACAGAGATAGGAAAAAAAGTCGTGCGTCGCTTGCGGATTAATGTGAGTTCCAGCAAAGTGCTTCGATTGTCAAAATTCCTTCAGATTCGAAGAATTCGGAACATTGCGCACAAGTTTTCTCCATAATGTAAGCCCTTCGATCATTATTAAAGAAAGTAGCAGGCGTACGAAAATTAGTTCACTTGATGATTTCACTCCTCTCATCGGCATTTTTCACTGTATAGTGCATTCAATGAATCGAAAGTTGACCCGACAGATGTGTGTTTTGGTGTGTGCGAAGTGATAGCACAGCAGGCACGCATCTCTCACGGGCTCTGGTGTCCTCTGCTGACAGCTTATTGTTTGCCATTTCCAATAGCAAGCGATACATGAATAATCCATTCAAGAAAGAGCAAGTTGTCTAATTCTGTGATGTGCCACTTCGATATTAAGGTTACATACAGATACAACCCTTCCTTTCTAGGAAACCGAAGCGCGCGCAGATGAATCTAATTCTGTGACTGCTATAAAACATGGAAAAATGCTATGCAGCCCAATTCGTTATGGGCGAAAGTCTACCGGTACATGTCACGCAATCACATGAAAACAAAAATTGCTTATCAAAAGTTTATTTCGTAACTTGTAAGAAACCAAAATGTCACACATACTTGCGCACAAGTCCGATGAATAAACGTCTAATGTACCTCACTTGATGCAAATGGAATGACAATAAAGGTATCCGACCTAGCACAAGGATATAAAATCGCTTTGTTCGTTGGCTTGACATTCTTAATGAAACTTTCGGTTCGGCGAAAATAACCAAAACTCCCTAAGCTGTTTGACTTGTATGGACACTCGTAGAGACTTTTCATAAAGCGAAGCTTAAAGCCTGATACAGTTAAGGTGCAAGATTCTGATTCAGTGTTTATTTGCGAAATCAACAAAACACCATCACTGTAAACAGCACAGTTATCTGGACATTTATTAGTGAATTTCGGCCTTGAATCCACTATAGTTTCTGTGAACACTTCTCTAATATTCATGAGAACACCTAAGGATTGCTGAAACACTTTGCTGGAAGCACGAATTCTACGTTTAACTATGCCCAAGTAGTTTTCAAATGGGAATGACGAGAAATTGTCGAGCTTCCCATATTTATAGCAAAATTGTGGAAGATGAATCAGATTATGAGTATTGTAAGAAAAAATCCATGGACCATAAAGAGTGCGTAGGCCAATTAGAAACTGTTCAAGTGAATACTCTGCATGAGGTAATAGTGCTGAGCAAGAATCAGAGCATAAACAATATATAGCGTAATGCAAATAAATGAAATTTCGGTAGTAAGCTTCATTGAGATACTTTCGAAACACTATGGGACCTGCATAAAGCAAGAAAATCCTGTATTCTATTGCTTTGAATTTAACTGGCTCGCTTATTGGCCTGATTTTCCGCTTAAATTCATGCGGCAAATAATTTCTGAAGCTCAAGATATCTTCTGATAACAAATTCTTTTGCGTAGCTGATATTCTTCCCAAAACCGATATGCCTTTGATCGAGCCAAATAAAGCCTTGAACATCTTCTTCACGATGCCCAAGCACACCAAGTGCATATAGTCCAGGGGAAAGTGATCAATGAAGGACAGTACATTCAGTAATGGCGAAAAAGCCAATTGATTATTTTCCTTCAGATTGATATATGCTTCATCCGTTCTCTTCTCTGAATCAAAACCTGGGAAGATGACCCTATCCATGCATCGATCTCCTTTCTGTCGACAGTAGCTACAACCGGAAATAACCTGTATGACCTTTAACGCACTGCAACCATGCTCCGAGCAGGAGTATCAGCTATTATCAAAGTGCGTCCAATCTTAACCAGCTTTCCGTTCAACATTTTGCCAAATGACATAAATTGCCTTAACTCTTCAACCAAAGAACAAACGAAGGGAGACAAATCTGGTTTTCCTGCCCCGCAGAAAACTGCGAGTGGTAAGGAAAATTTGTTCCTAAAACCGTCAACAATCATTGATATCAACCACAATCCTAGTCTTGAGCCATTGAAAAGTGGCAACCGTCAACATTAATCCTAATATTTAAATTTCTGCTGTCAACAATACTGTCAGAAATTAAACCCTTACTCATACAAAACAATAAGTTCTTTTCAATTGAAAGGTACGCGAAGTCTCTACTTTGGACATCAAATTGACCAATTTGATCTGCTTTTAAGGATTTGAAAAGTAAGTGTGGAGATGGCGCAACTTTACATCCATGCCTGACCAAAATAGATAAGAGGCATTGAATAGCTCTTCGAGACAAAGAAAATGCATGAAGAAGTAAATCAACTCTTCATTCAATGATTTTGAATCATCAACCGTCTCATCAGCATGTGCAAAATCATAAGAAAGCGGAGCCTCGTCTGAAATGTTTGAATCATTTTCATCACAGGAATTTTGAAGCAAGTGCTCTATTTCGGACATTTGTAGTCCCAGATTCTCTAGCTCATCTATTTCTACAGGATCATCAAGAAGTGGAAGAGAATCCTCGAAGGGATCATCTAAATTCATACTGATTATGCCAGGTTTACGCTCGCTACTTGCTGTACTTCTATTGGTAGTCTCACCGTGCATCGTATTTAACAAGTTTGAGAAGTGGTTATTCAATTTTCGAGATTCATTCTTTCGTTGATAAGACATAATTAGCTTATGAAATATGCAATTAAGTGCGTATTAATTATTGAATAGATAAGCAGAGATGCAGTGTAAAAGATACTTTAGATTGCATTCAAGAGCAACTTAATAGTGGTAACTTAACAGCCGAATTTGACAACGCGTTCATATTCGCATTCCGTTATAATTCTAATCCGTTAAAAGAAATAGCAAAAACTGACACAAGCGGTGTGAAGCCTAGTAATTGAATTGATTTACTATCCATATGTTATTTAGTCATTCATTTAATGCCATCTTACGCAACGTTTTAGCACGACACGAGAAAAATCCTGCATTCGTCAACCAATCAGAATTGAATACTTTTATAAACACATTCAGCTATTCAATGCAATATATTATTAAATCCGGTGTCTTCATTTGAAAAAATTAAAAGTCCAATGTACTAAAACTTCTGGAATGAAGCATAAGTTAATTCTTTACAGACAATGAAAAGAAATTATTTTTATGATGAGCACGAGACATTTAATGTACAATGGACGAGAAATAAAATGTCTTTTTCTTAAGAAATTGAAAGACTCATTACACTTCAATGATTCTAGTCTAGTCCTGTTATGGCAAAAGCCGATGTCCATGCTGCAGATTATACATTTTCAAACTTATTTCCAAACGTCCTTTGAATCTTGCATAGCCGTAATCTTGAGCCGTGAGATGAATCGTCAACAAGCAGTCTTAATATCTGATGTCTGTAGATGCACTGCAGCTTCATGAATCAGTTTAGTCCACTTACTCTATGATTCAGCCATTGAATAATTAAGTTGACCACATAATGACCAACTGATGTAAGACCACAATCCAAAAACAGACATTTTGATGACCTACGATATTGACCATGTCTAAATGTAAGCCAACACAATTTTTGACCGACCATGCATGCTAAAATCCGACTACAATTCAACCACAGATAATTCAATGGCCAACTGTGTGCCAACCCTGGCCAACTGTAGGCCAACACAGCATCCTTGGCCACCATGGCCATCTAAAATCCGACCAAAATCCCAATCAAACAAATTTATGTCCGACTTTCTTCCGACTATGGCCATCCATCAGCCGACGCTAAATATTTGGCCGCCCTATAGCCAACCAACAACCGACTAAAATTTGCAGACCAACGTAGGACCGACGTGGGCCCGACGTCGCCGTTACCACAGGGCACATACTTGGAAAGAAACAAATGTAGAAGAACTATATATTTTTTTCGGTCTGTTGCTTCTTGCTGGCACTTTTCATGAGAACAAAACACGACTGGCTGACCTCTGGAGTGCAGCCGAGGGAAGGCCAATATTCAATGATTCCATGGCCAGAAATCGATTCACTCAACTTCTACGTTATCTTCGATTTGATTGCTGGAGTGAAAGAAATTCTCAAGACAAATTTGCGCCTTTGCGCCGTATTTTCGAAGAAATTGTGACTAAATTTCGAGCTAACTATTCACCTGTCTCTGATTTGACTGTATACGAAAAGCTTGTCAGTTTCGAGGGCGCTGTCCTTTTAAAATGTTCATCCCTTCAAAGCCAGGCCGCTATGGAATAAAGTTATGGGCTTTATGTGATTCAAATAATAAAACGTAATAAAACCGAATTACCTTCGGAAATGATGCCTGATTCAACTAGGCAACAATTTACCAGTGTATTCGGATTTCAAGACAAAACAAAACAATTGTTTCCTACGTCCCGAAGAAAAATAAAGTAGTCATTCTTCCGTCGACCAACCATCACGACATCGACATTTCAAGTGATGAGTCAAGAAAACCTCAAATCATTCCTGATTACAATAAAGGAAAGTGCGGTTTGGACACACTAGACCAACTGGTGCGAAATTATAATTGCATTCGAAAAAGCAATCGTTGGCCTCTGACTTTGTTCATGAATTTGCTGAACATCTGCTCGTAAAACGCTTTGGTTTTATTCCTCTACATGCATCCAGAATATGAACAAAGAAGTGGACAAGTTCGAAAACGCTTTCTACTTCAATTGTCAAAGTCTCTTATTGGTTGCAGGGGCAACGCACTTGAGCCGGCAAGGTTGCCAATGAGGCCTATCATCCAACCGGTACCGAAAGAAAGGCGATGCGATCATTGTCCAAGAGAACGTGACAGAAAATCTAAAAAAAGATGTCCATCATAAAATGTCCACGTTGTTGACTGTGTAAAATTGAATACACCAATTGTTTTTAGGATCATTCAGAAAACAATCATAAACCTCCATTGTCGTTCGTGACCAAAAATGTATATGGGGTGTGATACACCCCATGGTAAACAACGCTACATTTTTTCAAAAACATTTTCTACGCGAAATGACTTCATGCTTCAAAAAGTTTATTACTGTAACTTTTCAGTGATATTCACCTCAAGGATAAAGTGGGAGGGCATCATCGGACTTTATCCAGTTAAAGAAATACACAAAAAATGCGATGTCTTGGGGTGTGTAGACACCCCATGGTAAAGTAAGGGTTAAATCAACATACTTTGGACATGATTTATGCTTTCTTTTAACATTGTGCTGGTATGGCTTTAGTATGGAAAGCATGCCACATTTGAAATAACATACGAAAAGCATACAAATATATACCAAGAGAATACAGAAATATATCAAAAAATATTTTGGTATGCATCCTACGTATGTGATTGGTATTGAGCGATTTACAGTGTGGCTGATAAATTGTCCGGTAAGTGGCTGCTTGCAGTTTAATCTACACTGTAACAGTGTAACAACATAATCCACCATTGCAGTGTAGGACTACTGCAATCCTTATTGAGAGCCAGGGATAGCAGCGTGGATAGATTGTACTTAGAGAAATCTGGCGGATGTGAGCAAAATTTGAAAGCTGTCCATATCATTCTCAATGATGGATTCTCGTATTGACGAAAATGCACTGCTGCATAAGAGCATATATAAAATCTCAGTTAACTTAAGAATACATAGCACCACCATTTATGGCGCAATCAAGAATTTTAAAGAACTTTTTGCGCTCTTACTCGTGTCGAAAAAAGTCCTTCCAGCAATTCCAGGATATAATGATAGGCTCTGTAAGTCCTGAATTGGTATTACTTTGATCTCTATGTAAAACAGTTACTTCAGTAATATTGCATTTACGAAGTTCTATTTGCTTTTATACTGACGATTGCTTTTGAGTCAATATATAAGCATTTCGAGCATTGAAGAAGTAATATATTGTTGATGTAGCTACTTCAGATGGAGATAAAAAACAATTTACGCCTTAGAGAAACTGTGATAATCGTCAACAACAGGCATATATCAACAATCGTGAAGAGTGCACATCAAGTCACTTTCCAAGAACACTGGAAAGCAGGAGCATCTCCAAAACGCAACCCAATCACAGAAAACAGCGTGATGTCGGTGAGGTTGAAAATTGTCAAGATTAAATTTCCAGATGTCATCCACATTGGTTGGTGTTTTCTTCAGTCATCGTTTTCTTTTTGGAGAAACTTTACAATGGATTTAATCAGTTTTAGATTTTAAATATTCATCAATTTATTGAATTCAGTTTCACAACAAAGGCCCTGTTCCTTGCCATAAATTCCATCATACAATAATGCAGAGTTTCTACTTTTTAATTATCACACAACTCACGTAAGCGCTTTTTTATCGTAATTGACTTCCATAGCAGCCAGTTGCGAAATCTACTTTGAGAAATCTGTTGTGAAATCTTTATACGATGCATGTAATACAAGGTGTGAATAAAGAATATTGAGGACGACTAATTTAATCAACGACTTTGTTATTTTCGATGATAATTATGTGACATATATAGCTCAAGCTCATTATTTATCAAGAAAGTGATGAAAATACAATGCGCGACAGCAAGTTGGAAACTTGGCATAAATCTACGGACACGTATTTTTTTCAACACCTAAAAATTGTTTACTATTAGGAAATAATCGACAAATTTATAATCATCTGAAAGATAATTTTCGGATCTATCATTTGAATGTTGTTGAATTAATTGTGTTTGAAATTGGTTCCTAGAGGCTCATAAACCCGAAAGCCCCAAATTTTCTTTGACTTGTTTTCGACAAGCACATAAATCAATTTGAAACATTCTCCTTGTGATATTCAAAACCGTCACAAGATTGGCTTTCAGAAAATATATAGTTTGAAGGTGTTTCCTCGAAGTTTATAGGCAATATTTTGAAAGTAGTATAGATAGATAATGTGGCGATTTTTTCATTTTCAGAATATTTCTTCGAAGGGCCTTAAATTTACCCAACAAAAGCAGAAAACACTAGTTTTGAGGTAAATAAATGCCACCAGTTAGTTAACAGCGTTATTTCTGTTATTATCGCAACACCTTCTGAAAATGAAAAAATCGCCACATTATCTATCTATACTACTTTCAAAATATTGCCTATAAACTTCGAGGAAACACCTTCAAACTATATATTTTCTGAAAGCCAATCTTGTGACGGTTTTGAATATCACAAGGAGAATGTTTCAAATTGATTTATGTGCTTGTCGAAAACAAGTCAAAGAAAATTTGGGGCTTTCGGGTTTATGAGCCTCTAGGAACCAATTTCAAACACAATTAATTCAACGACATTCAAATGATAGATCCGAAAATTATCTTTCAGATGATTATAAATTTGTCGATTATTTCCTAATAGTAAACAATTTTTAGGTGTTGAAAAAAATACGTGTTCGTAGATTTATGCCAAGTTTCCAACTTGCTGTCGCGCACTGTAGATAAAAGTACTTATCTTCAGCAGCACGGTCTGAAACACCCTAACAGTTTCAATGCAACGAGATAGAAAAATTAGCGTGCATCGGGTAAATTCAGTCAGAAATGATTTCAGTTAATCCCATTTTTAGTCAGACTTTTTGTAAACTCCCATTTTAATCCCATTTTTGTTGGAAAATGTTGTAATGAGGGTATTCAGCCAAAGATTAGGGATATATAGGTGTCGACTCAAAAAAAGTATCTGCATACAATGAAAATTTTTATACGAAAAGATTCAGTTTTTTGCGGAGATTACGTTCGTGCTGCCCCAAAAAAAATAGAGCAATTTTTAAAAAGCTGAAATTTTTCAAATTTTTCCTGTATTTATATAGTACTGAGATGTCGTCCCCTTTATAAGTAGTGTGAAACAAGTTATATATCAAAGGGATGAATATTTGCTAACAGGCATAACAATTTAAGCAAGCTGAAGAAATTTCATGAGTTCGTTGTAATGCAAGTCCTTGGAAGTCTTCAAGGAAATGTTGAGATCTTATTGAAATCTTTGTGGCTGAGATGTCATGTCTTTAATTCAGTTTTCAGCGGCATGATTTTATGATTCACAAGGCATTTTATGATTCTTTAATCTGAATAGTGCTGAATAGTAATGTTGACCCATTTACACCTTTTAAAGATCATCTTTCAGTGGCACGTAGTTTGTGATGTGATCACACTGAAGAAAATAATCTGATAAGGCATGGTAAGCTATCGAATTACTAATATACATGTAATAAGCCTTATTACATCTCACGGTTGTCATGATATGGGGGATTTGTAAATTACTTTTCTCGTACATTTCTCCAAAAGTGCAAAAATTCGTATAACTCACATATGGGCTGGGTTTTGTCAAGTTCATTTTATGAAATCGAAAGTGTATACAAATTGTAGATTTAACAAATGATGAGTTACCACTCTACTTAAATATACTTACTCTATGCATTCAGCTGAACGGGAAAGTCATTTAGCTACATGATCTTCACCATTTTCAATCACATTGCCACAATGGTCTAAGAGATTTTCGGACCTTGGTCAGGAACTCTTATTGGGAGATTGAACGAAAAATTTCGATGGAATATTCCACAACAGCATTCTCATCTGAAAACTTGATTTTCAAACTTTCTCATTCGAGTCAGTCAAAGAGACAACTGTCACAGAATTTGAAATCTGGTGAGTAAGCTTAGGCCATGTCATTGCGAAACAGCATCGACACCTCAGAATGCTTAGAATTCCTTTGTATTTTGGAAGAATTGGGACTCATGTTGTTGATCAGGGATGGTGTTGATTCAGCCGCAAAAGGTCATATCCTGGATTGTTTTCTCGCGGTCCAGGTAGCGTCTTGAACACGTAGTCAAACTCATTTATTCAGGTTTCCTTGTCGATTTCTGATTGTGATGGCGCCATTTTTGAGAAGCAAATTCCGTTTAAGGCATGATGAGTCCAGGTCAGACACAAGTAACGGTGCTGCAGTTTTCCCTGATAAACCAGTCTAACGCTAACTTCCTCTTTACTGTACAGTATCCCGAAGTGCTCGCCAATGAGGGCCACGTTTCACCGATGGACACTGATTTTGCTCGACTAACTGTTCTGAAAGCTTACCGGACGGGAACGGGTTTCATTAACATTAGGAGTTCAGAGGTCCTTAATTAAAAACATTATCAAGTGCTTCGCCAAACATAATTTGTGTTTGGTTGGAATACCTAGTCAAGACATTTGATACAATTTCCATAAATGACCGTCTGCAAAACCTCGTTGCAGACACGTTTACATATCTATGATAATCAGCGAAAATCACGTGATATGGCAATCGGAGAGACTCAAACTTTTGTCAGACAATTGCTAGAACGCATGGACATTACTTTACTACGACACATGGAATTTTAGACTTTCGATACACTAGGTGTGACATGCCACGCGTGATTCACGCGTAATTACGGAACACCCCGTGGTTAAGGACATTCTATCCTTCTACCCGCGTACATACGCGCTGCACTAAGAGTCAGAAATCACTTGATCTGATGCTGTTGAAACAGGGGAAATGTTGATGAATACGCGCGGGCGAGCGTTTATAGTTTGCGCGTCGTCCACGGTTGTCTGCGTTGCCGTTTGAACCACGGATGAACCGCTTAGCATGTTCTGTCTTCCCTGAGCATGAAATTGAGGTCCTATCACATTGCTTAGCCTCCGATACATGCAGACACATGAGACGCAAAGTCTATATAACAGGACTGCCAACTATACTTACTTATATAAGAGATATTGCAGTAATATCCCGCATAGCCACGGATGTTTAGGGTCATGTGTAATTCTTACGCGTGATTGAGCGTGGCATGTCATCTAGTGTATGTTATTTCATCTTCTCTCATGAAAGTCATGACATTTTTGACCACATCTTGCATATTGATTTGACATCAAATTTCAGACATTCTAGAAGGAATCTTGTGATATCTTATATTTCATGTCATCATGCTTAATGTTTTCATATACTTCCTTAAGATCCTATCTATCTCGCTTCAGGAGACCATCTTGCGGTGAAAGTTTGCATAGCTAATCAATAAACATCATTCAACTGCTTGGCTCATATTTCTTAAGTTTTCTAATGCTTAATGAGTCTGCTTAAGAACAATTACCTATAAATTTTCTGATTTGTCAGAGCAAATAATCGGTGAAAAATGCGGTCACAAATTTAAGTAAAGACAACATGCCGACATCGACCATTTGTAGGCGCTTGTCGTCGAAGGCCCACCGTCCGTCTACACAATAAATCAGCTCATATATCTAGCTTGTACATTTTTATCTAAAAATAATTTTCTACTCCAATTCAAGGAATGTTTTCTTTGAATTTACCCTTTGATTGAAAGATTGTCTACCGACGACTGGTCAATTATGTGACAGCTTCAAATACCATTTTAGAGCTGATGGGTGTTGTACCCGTGTGTGCGTGTATCATTCTCCTTCATCTTGGGAAGAGAATTGTCGGTCTGAACTCTGAATGATGTGAGAACATGTGTTATATACTACTGTTGCATTTATAAGTAATATCGTCTTACAATTGTATTATAAAATTATGGAGTGTAAGCAGTCCCATAACTGTATTGAGTGAATGGACCACAGAGATAAATTGCTTTGTCTGCGGTGTTTGGTCTAGAGATGACATTTTTTAATACTGATGGTCACGTTTAGAGTTAGTCCCGAGGGGCGAGAACATCCATTTTCCAGTGAATGTAGTGCCAACTGAAGTCTGAATTTTGACGAACTAAATCATTGACACCGCATCGAACGTACACAGTCAGTAAATTTAGATCATGAGGAGTTGAGCGATGAGATTAATATTTCCATTTGACGAATTTATCACGGAGAAACATTGAGTCAAAGATAGGCACTGTTCACTTGGCAGATGTTCAGTATTCAATGTGAAATTGACAGCTAGTATGTTCCCATATTTCCTTTTCTCACACAGTGCGCGCGCTTGGCCAATCACGTAAGCTAAAGGAGACAACCGCGTCACCTGTAGAGTAGTCCGTCTCTGTGGAATTGACTTACCGTATTTCTTTGAATAAGAGACGCGTCTCTTATTTTTTCAGATCCTTGATAGATGCGTCTATTAGTCAAGGGTGTCTCTTATTTATCAAATGTTTAAGTTTTCATTCTTTCATTAGAAAAAGATGTCTTAGTTTTTTGCTACTATTCTCTTAGGTAACTTTTGCATTCCTCACTTAGGCCTATGTCATGGGCAAATTTCGCCAGTAATTTTTCTTACATATATACGCTTTGTCATAATTCAGATATTTTGGAAATGAAAGGAGTTTTATGGTTTGTAGTAGCATATCTTGTAGACTCATCTAATACATTCATATACCAGTACATGTTGGCCACTATACATGTAGACTAGATCTGAATTTACCGAAACCAAAATACCGATAATCAAGTAGTATTTACAGCAAAAGTTACCGACCGGTACATGACTCCAAATGCAAAGGAAGCTACCGTATAATGCCTCCTTAAATGGTAGATGAAGCAACCTTAAGTAGGCCTGCATGTACGTATGTACAACATGCATGTACTGCATGTACAACAACAAGAAGTCTTATATATCATACAATATTGGTCATGATACCCGGTATTTACTAGCAGACTGACTTATTTTACTAAGATAAGTAGGCCTAAAAATCGCTCAGGCGGATGTAGCTACCACATTACAATAGCCTGCATGTAATATGTCTATAGCAGTCTATTTTTTGTACATGCGTCTCTTATTCAAGGGCGTCTCTTATTAAATTTTTTCCTCTCACGGATGCGTCTCTTATTCAAGGGCGTCTCTTATTAAATTTTTTCCTCTCACGGATGCGTCTCTTATTGGAGGGCGTCTCTTATTAAATTTTTTCCTATCACGGATGCGTCTCTTATTAAATTTTTTCCTCTCACGGATGCGTCTCTTATTCAAGGGCGTCCCTTATTAATTTTTTCCTCTCACGGATGCGTCTCTTATTCAAGGGAGTCCCTTATTAAATTTTTTCCTCTCACGGATGCGTCTCTTATTAAATTTTTTCCTCTCACGGATGCGTCTCTTATTTGAGGGCTTCTCTTATTAATTTTTTTCCTCTCACGGATGCGTCTCTTATTCCAGGGCTTCCCTTATTCGAGGGCTTCTCTTATTAAATTTTTTCCTCTCACGGATGCTTCTCTTATTCGAGGGCTTCTCTTATTAAATTTTTTCCTCTCACGGATGCGTCTCTTATTCAAGGGCGTCCCTTATTAATTTTTTTCCTCTCACGGATGCGTCTCTTATTCGAGGGCTTCTCATATTCAAAGAAATACGGTGGTTGTTTGCTGTTGCTGTTCCCGTGACTCACAAAGAGGTCAAAAGCATGCGCTTATGATTCAATCAGGACGTGTCTAGATCCCGAGAAAGTGAACCTCCATCTTGTTCGTTCACTTTCGCCTCACTCACTGCTTGCTTAAGCATTAGGAATCACAAATCCCGGACTATTTCTGATCCCGCGAGCCCGACCGGGATTGAGGGGTTAGTTCTGGTATTCCCCATCAGTATAGACCATCTCTTGACCCAAGCACAAGGACCAAGCAATTCTTCTCTATGAGTCAGAGCATGTATACCTGCTGACATGGGTTCATCTTTTACAGCAATCAATCAGATGGTCTTGTGAACAATCTTCAGGTCTTCATGGATTTGAGAATCAGATCTGGAGAGATCTCGTCCCAATCCTCGACAATCCACTGAACTACGTTATTCCTTCACTGGAGAGATCTGTCACAATCTTCCAATTAATAGAGGATTCATCCAGGGGAACAGATATCAGACGTCTTAGCTTATCTACTCTCTATTTCTCACAAAAACGCATCGATATGTCAACTCTGGAGTGACCCCGAGGAAAGTGGAACCAATGAACTTCATGAAAAGGGAGCGTGATTATCAATTATAGATTTTTGAGAGAAAGGATCTAGAATTTCGTTGAACAAAGATACATACTCTGGTGGAACCATGTCACAATCCCCTGTTGCTTTTCAGGTAGAAACGGGATAATAACGTAACAGAGCCCGGACACCCAGGTTGTTTAATTTAGTTTTACTTAACTTTATCCCGCAATCATCATCACTCAGATAAATAAAATGTCACAGGAACTTTTCGATTGATCAATGAATGATATACAGTATGTGATATAGTGTAATATTTTGGATGCCGATATTCGAAATATTGAAAATTTAAAAATTAAAAAAATAAATAATTAATATTAAAATATGGGAGAAATTGTATAATGGAAAATTTAGCTATGTTAGTTCATTTGTGTTTATGGGTCCTTTGTGGTGTACGTTTGAGCCAACCCACCAACAAATTTACAAAAAGACTTTCAATTCCTTTCTCAAACACTTATGGCCTCTACTGGACTGTATGCATTAAAATTGGTAACCTTTCCAGGTAAGTTAAACCCCTTGGGCGTCTGCTCTATAAAATGGAGTAATGTATATGAAAGCTGTGCGCCCATAATTATCTCGGAAGCTCAATAATAATAACCTGTCATGTTTGCCTTGATACCTAACAAAGTCATGACAACTGCCGATTTGGTCACTTCACATTTTCTAACAAAAGCGTCACATATGGATGCATAGCTATATTTTAAAGAAATCTCATCGATGCCGACATTACCGTGATGGATGTCGAGATGGTACCGTAGATAGTTCTACAATTTAAGAAACAGAACATTAGGCATGTGCCACCTACTGACAAAATATCTCCAGCATCTGATAAAATTCTCAAATATACTTTGAAATTGATGGCAAAAGAACTCCAAACAGGAATCGAATTACAGCCCTTCCATTTTGTTGTGTAACGTGCGCTCACTTCTCCCTAAACTTGATGACCTTTATCTGACGGTTACAAATTTTCAACCTGGAATTATCATGGTTACCGAAACGTGGTTAACTGACGGTGTTGAAGATAACGTTCTTGTAATACCTCGGTATCAAATATTTCGCTATGATCGTCAAGTTCGACGGGGAGGTGGTGTCTGCTTGTGGGTACAGGATGAGATCAAGCCTTCGCATTATTCGCCCATAAATGCATGCCCTTTATCTTGTGAGATGCTGTTTATAACATTGAACTGCAATTCCAACCATACCTTATGCTGTGTTGCCTACATTCCACCTGGTTTGTGCCGTGCTGACCATGATGAGATCAGTAATTTCTTCTTGTGGGAGATTGACTTTGTTCTATCTCTGCATCCAGACTGGAACGTTATCGTTGGAGGCGACTTCAATGATTTCCCATGTACAGTATTTGAAGTGGACTTGGCCTTATCGAACAAAGTTTTGGATCCTACCCGCCAAGATGCAATACTTGACCGCGTTTGGATAAACGACTATCTCTGCAGTGTGTATGATGATTCAGCTGTTGTCGGTCCTCCAATCAAAAATTCTGATCATAATACGATATTTTTGAATTCATCGTCTTCCCAGAAGGAGTGCAATCCCGTATGTCGAGTGCCTGTGTATGATTTTCGTGAAAGCAATGTCAACGACTTCTTGTATCACCTATCGATGATTGATTTTTCGGCGTTGGAGCATCTTCACACTGTTGATGAAATGTGCAACTTTTTGTATGATGCATTATACCACTGTATCTCTTTCATCCCCGTTGAAATTGTAACTTTCACCAAACGAGACAAACCGTGGATTACCCCAGTATTAAAACTGTTGATCGACAAACGTTGGGATGCATTTAGACGGCGTAATTGGCCTCTGTATTACCATTATAAAGCTAAAGTTCAAGAAGAAATTGTTTCGGCAAAACGCATATGGGCAAATAAACACAGAAAAACAGCTAATGGACTGTGGAAGATTGTCAACGAAGTTCGAGGAAATCGACAATCAACTGATGTTTTTCGCAGTTTGGGTAACGCATACTCAACTCTGAATGATCTCATTAATGCCTTCAGTCGTGAATTTGAGTCGAATTTTGTTTGTGGTAGTGACGATCCGCTCGTTCCTCTTCTAGATGATACCTGGATACACGAAATTTCGTCCGAATCTGTTCTCCGTGAGTTGCTTCGTCTGAAAACACAAAAGTCATGTGGACCCGACCAGATTCCTCTTCGTTTGATTGCTGCTGGAGCTCAATTTTTGTGTGTGCCGCTGTGTTATATATTCAATTGTTCACTGCAGACAAAAGTTTATCCCCAATGCTTCAAGCAGGCATATGTGCATCCAATTCCTAAGAAGACCAAACCAACAATAAAGGATTTCCGCCCTATATCCATATCTTCAGCTTTCGGCAAGGTTTTTGAGAGACTTGTTTTATATCATATGAAAAGTGAATTGATCAAATGTTATGGTTTGAATCAACACGCTTACAGACCTCATGGTTCAACTACCAGTGCTTTGGTGGCCATTCAGGACCATATATCATCGTCTCTGGATTGTGGAAGTACTCTTGCAGTTCGAGTGTTATGTTTGGACATATCAAAAGCGTTTGATCATTTGCAGCATAACCGATTGGTGAATTTTTTGAATTCCATGGGACTTCATCATGGATTTCTCAAGTGGCTGCTGTCTTTCCTGTCATCTCGATCGTATTGTGTGAAGATCAATGGGAGTTGCGGTCCATCAATCGTGGTTCCGGCAGCAGCTGTTCCTCAGGGTTCAGTGTTGGGCCCGTATTTATTTGCAGCTTTCATGGGGTCAATCAACTTCAATTGGCCTCTTATTGAGTGTGTCAAATATGCGGACGATGTGACGATTGTCGAAACTATAGATCACACTACCCAGACTTTTTTGTGCATGTCAGATATAGAAGCTGTGTTCTCGAGAGCAGGACTTTCTTTGAACCTACACAAATGTAAAGAAATGATTCTACGTCGTTCTATTTTATATTCTGCTCCTGTTTCTGTTGACTTCGAAAGAGTTGACATTCTCCGTATTCTTGGCTTCTCTCTCACAACGGCTCTTGGTTGGGAGGTGCAAATCAAGGACGTTTTGAAGAGGGCCTCTCGTAGATTGTACATTATTCGTTGCTTACGAGATTCTTTACGTAAAAATGATCTAATATCTGTTTATCATGCTATTATTACAGTTTTGCTTATTTATGCGTCGCCAGTATATGGATATTTGTCGGTTGGTTTGCTGAAAAAATTAAACCGATTTCAAAAGAGAGCGCATCGTTTGATTTGTGATCAAAATTGTTCATGTAATAAGTTTGAAGATCTATCTTGTAAGTTTTTACACTGTGGCTTGAAATTTTTGCATAACTGCGAGAACCCATGTCACCCACTCCATGCCTTCGTGCCGGGCCGTCTAAGATACACCAAGCATTTTCGACTTCCGGCATCTCATACTACAAGACGCTTGAATTCCTTTTTTCCTTGGATTTGTGCTAAATCAAATGAACTCATGTGTAAATATTGACATTTCACTGACTTTTTTTTCGGTTTGTATAATGTATAGCGCTCACGTACTTTTGATTTTCTTTAATGTATAAAATGATTTTCATTGCTTCAAATATATACACCTCTCTCTCTCTCTCTCAAACGACGGATCGAATTGCGATGCTTGGAAAGTATTTACTAGTTCGATGGTAAAGACGCCGCATAAAGCAACTGGTCCAAGACATCATTCGACCGGTTTCATCAAGAAATTCCAGATCAAGACATCCACTGTTGTCATCAAGAAAACAACACATCTGTTTCTTTCTGTATTTGAACAGAACGATGGAACTGAACAATAAAGAAAAGTAAAAGAAATGAAATTTATTTAAGTCAGCTGATGACCGATTATCCTCATGGTCTAAATATGCAGCATGCAATACAAAGATCTTCTATTTTTGACGGAAAGCCTTCTATTTCTGTGACTTATATGCCATCTAGTTGAGAATCTATGTTATTCCATTTTATGCATGATATCTTTTCAGGCTTCTGCTCATAGCAACTTGTAGCATTTGAATTGTGCAAATTTGTGTGATACCATCGAAACATTAAATGCAAGTTGAAAAATGATGCTACTTCAGTTGCTAACAAACATTCCAGTACAATTCATGTACACGCGGCAGCGCTGATTCAGCATGTCGTCGCCCATCGGTCTTCTTTAAAGGATTTCTAAGGGAAAGTGCCGTTAGGAAAATGCTCTCATTTGTTTCCTTGAAGTTCCTCTTTTCATCAATACGACACGGTCTGCGTTAAATTGTAACTTAACTCTTGTTGATTTCAGTTTTATTATAAATTAATAGATAAGCTGTTGCTGCGTCTTGTCATTGGTTGAAAAATAATTGAGCTCCATCGACACTCCTAGCCTGTGAAAAAATCATAGAATCTGCACGAGATTTCCTAACATCAAAGAGCATTTATCAATTATCCCAACACTTATAATCGTGACCAGATGTGTCTATTTGTAGATTTGATAATCATTTTCTAAGTGATAATTCATTTTCA
This sequence comes from Prostheceraeus crozeri, assembly GCA_907163375.1. Taxonomy (NCBI): domain Eukaryota; kingdom Metazoa; phylum Platyhelminthes; order Polycladida; family Euryleptidae; genus Prostheceraeus; species Prostheceraeus crozeri. Next base: position 236,064 of record CAJQUW010010519.1, read on the forward strand.
TATCATTGTTTATCGAAAATTAACGCTTTGTCTAACAGAACGGCGGAGGCAGTGGAAATTGAAACTTTTGTTTTATTTCATTTCAACTTGTGAGAATCTTCTCAATATCACTCATTTCAGCGACATCTACGAACGAAGAATGTTGTCGAGATATCAGTCCGCACTCATCTACATTTATTGTCTCATCTGGACTTCTGGTTGCAATATGGTTCATTTCAAGGAGTTCTCGATGATACAGGACAACCGTATCTCCATCAATCACGTCAACATCACCATTGGAAGCTCATCGGGACCATCGGAATGTCTTTTTGATTGTTTGATGACACCTGAGTGTGTTGGTGGACAATACAAGAGCAACTCAAGAGAATGTCATTTGATGCAAAGCTCCTTCGTAATGTTCAGGCAGGTGTATTACCGCAACCCAAGCGATGTAGTATTTGGTCTGTCCTGCAATCCAGAGGCAAGATACACTGTGAAGGACGGATATTTGTTAGGTTACAATCATTTAGTTCTCCAGGGGATACCAAGCACAGAAGCATGCCAAGACGAGTGTACAAAACGTCAATGGTGCCGCATAGCTCAGTATTATGAAAGCAATGATTGCTCTTTAGATCCAGTTGTCGGCTCAACGGTACCTCATGTTTATCGGCATCCATCAACCACCACTCTATCATCACGAATCTGTTAAACAAATGTACTGACTGAGCTCACAGCAAGAGAATCGAACATTGAAGTTTCACCGAATCATCGCTGTCATTCACAGAAAAGAAAACTTCATCCCACAGAATTAGATTGTTTAATCGTATCACTTTGCTAGAAGTGCAAACTGGTTCAAACAAATGGCAGATGCAGGAACTTAATAAGTGGGCAAAATGAAATTTTTAATACCTTACACAGATAGGAAAAATCGTCGTGCGTCGCTTGCAGATTGCCCTGAATTCCTTCAAAATGCTCCGATCGCCACGACTCCTTCAGATTCGAAGAATTCAGATCATTGCGCAAAAGTTTTCTCGATAATGTTGCGCCCTCCGATCATTTTAAAAAAAGTTAGCAGGCGCATAAAAAACGTTCACAAACTTCTCTGTAGAACTTGACGTCGACTGTGTCTCTTGGCTGTGTGATCCGGTTGGTAACAGTCACTGAAACTTTGCACAATTTGATTTGGCGTGTTTAATGTTGAACTGGCTGCTCATTGTTCGATTGCTATGTTATTTAGTCAGCAGATTGTGCCATTTCATTAACGTTACATGTTCCAATGTTTCCCTTCTAGTCAAACGGAAGAAGAGACGACCTGTCTAATTCTGTGCTTCATCCGCTTGAGCAAAATTAACACTTTTGAACATTATGATACTGCTGTCCGTTTCTCTCTACGCTCGAACGCTTGTCTGCACTCATAACAGTCGAGTACGATGAGCACTGAACAGCACAAATAAAGAAGCACGTAGTGAAATTAGTGACGAGTCTTGCTAATGATCACTAGGCCTTTTAAGATGATAGATACGGAAAATGTTAATTCAAAATATGAAAAAATTAGTTTTGCACACTTAGTAAGTTCCTGCATGTGCCATCGTTTTGAATCAGTTTGCACTTCTAGCAAAGTAGCACGCTTGAACATTCTAATTCTGTGGTTTACATGTCTCAGAGTAAACACATCCTATTGACAAACTGATCGACTTCAGGATTCTAATCTGGAACTATTCGGTGCGCGACGCATATAGTATCTCTGTATCACAATACTACTGAGTCTTCTATGTTTCAAACTATATTTCATGTTCTGCTACAGGCACGTGTGATTCAGGGATGGATGCGGAGTCCTATATTTTTGAGAGAGAGAGAGAGAGATGTTCATTGATTCTTGAAATGGAAATTGAAAATGACAACACTTTTTGAACATAAAACTTTAGAGCAAAGTAAATTCTGATAATGAAGAAAATAACTTTTAAAATCAGCCATAAAGCAGTTCATTGAGACGTAGAAGCAGATAAAGTCACACACATCCCTGAAAAAAGAATTTTGACGTATATTAGTGAGGCAAAAAGGAACTGAAATCTGTGATGATGGTGTGAAGTCCCTCGATCTCTTTAAAGAGTTTTCTGGCCTGGATCCATTTTCCTTCACTAATACTTGCCAATTTGATTTCTTTGTCTTCAATTCTAAGGCATCGAGTTTGAATTTTTTCAAGCGAAGAAACATCAGTGGAAGACAGACCAAAAGAGGCAGGACAAGCATTCCCCATCAGCGAGCGTACCAAGGCATTATAGATGGAAACAAAGTCATTATTGTTGATGTACGGCTTCAATTTGTACATCCGTTGGGAGCATTTTGATAGGACTCCGACTCCGGGTGGCAAGCATATAAGCCTAGTTTTTAAAAAACTGGTAACCTACATCATAGGTTATCATAGTCCTACACTGTAAACTCTAGGACACGAAATTTCGCTTGAATTAGGCACGAAACTTAGGCATCAATTCTAGCCAACACAAGGCACGAGTCGGCACGAAGTTCATAGTGTCGAATTCGTGCACTTTGATTTTTCCTTCGATTTCATTGGATAAACAAATATTTGGTTTGGTGCCTATCAGTGCCTACTGGTGCCTACTGGTGCCTCAAGGCACTAGAAAGGCACTAACGAGGTTCTAACTGGCACGAAATTTTGGCTCCGCGCCTAAGTTAGTGCCCAACAGTCTACAGTGAATTGCCGGGTCTCTAAATTCTACCGAATCTCGATCCTACCTATGTCCCATCTGGCCAATCTATCCAAGAAAAGAAGTAACCGCATGGTTGTCTTTGATAATAATGAATAAGTACACAATCTGTTTATTTTCACTTATAATTTTCACAATATCAAGTTTCACATATATTTGGTCTACCCAAGCTCCACAAGGAAGGCGTGCCTCTGAGGCCTGTTATAAGTATGACAGCCAGTCTGTGGTCATCCATATCAAGATTACTTGCTGACATTCTAAAACCTTACAGTAGTGAGCATCCATCTTATATCGTTAATTCATCTGATGTGATTTCCAAACTGCGAGACATGAACCTGGGAGACGGAATGTTATTATCTCTTGATGAGGATTTCTTTGAGTGACTTGTGGAGTTTTTAGCTAGTTCTTTCCTTCGTTTGCTTCTCTTGACTTTTTATGTACATTTTTC
>CAJQUW010010520.1:0-90132 GCA_907163375.1 Prostheceraeus crozeri
CGGGCGAAGCCCTAGTAGACATCTCTGATGTCGTACGAATATTATACCATGACATTTCACCTGTTGGTAATTCTTGTATCATGCAAGAAGAATATAAGCTATTAAAATCATAATATAACAAATAGTTTTCTCTCATGAATTCATCAATTGCTTTTTCACGTTCTACTCCTTCTCGTTTCGTTCGAAAAATTTCTAATATTTTTTCTTTTTCTTCTGGAGATAAAGGTTTCATTATTCCATATTCTTGTGGATTTACTTTCTTATTATAACATTTAACATATCTATTACCTAAAACTGATGAAACTCCACCTCTAATTCCAGATTCAAAAAATAATAATTTATCATATGTATTTTCTTTATAATGTTTAAGTTTAACGGACTTTGTCCTAGAGCCATCGGCTTGAACACCAGTATGTTTTAATCCTGCTAGCCATGTTAAACCTGGTGTAGAATAACAATAACATGGATCTATTCCGTAATATTCTAAACACATATCACGAAAGTTTTCAAAAAGATCATTAGTAATAATACATCAATCTGTAGAAATTTCATTGTATAATCATACATTGTTTTACAATTTAAACTCTGCTCCAATTTTTTTCAGGCTTCTGCATCAGTATCTTCGTCCAGATAATTTTGATTGTTTTAAATGTTGATTATAAATTTATTGTATTGGAGGAAGTTGTTTCTTCCTTCCCATAATTTTATTACACGAGAATTAAAATCAGTCTTCGGACTGTGAACCACAGGTTTTTATTTCCAGTTATGTCAGTCTTAGTTGACTGTGAGCCCGCAGGCTAATACTCATACGGAAATATCTCCTTTTAAAGGTTTGTAAATTTATAATTTATTTAATATTTTACATTGTTCAGATTTCAAAAAGTTTTCTTCCCATTTAAACATCTAATGAATAAGGAGTAAAAAATCTAAATGCGCATCTAAAAATTCCTAATGCATACCTAATTGCATTGAAAACTATATTCTTCTTACTGATTTACCATAGTACATTTCTTTGTTGATGTTGTAATTTTTCAGATGAAAATAAATCTTTCATTACTAATGGAAATCCATCATTTAGAACCCATTGTAGAAATATAGAGGAAACAAAGTTATATTTTAAATTTATCTTAGCATTAAGATTACAAAGAATTATGTGCTGCACACGCTCGTATATAAATTCCATTTAGATGATCATGATCTTTTTAACCTTGATCAGCAAGAGGCCGTCGCTTCGCTTGTCAAGATATCTAACCTTTTGCTTTTTTTTTATAATTTTTTTAGTAAATTCTACTTCCACAGTAATAACATTTTTGTTTCATTAATAAAATTTAATATTTTCTCTTTATCTGTTAATGGCATCATTGGAATATTTGTTTCAAGCAATTGTGAAAAACGTACCTTTGTAATTCTTCTCTCTTACTCTCTCTTTGTAAACTCATTTCTGAACTATCTTCACTTCAACATAGTATTGATAAATATTTCTGATTTAAAATAATTCAGGATAATTTGGAATGAATGTACCTTCCCCAACATAATGGTTTTTGTTCAAAATAAATATTTGATCGAGAGTTTACTTTGTTCAGCCCGAAACTTTTTCCAGGTACACTTTTCTATTTCAGAATCTATCGTCTCTATAATTTTCAAGAAATTATAAATTTCTCTTCAGAATTATAATTTTCAGAATCGGGGTGAAGCGCCCTGAGAACTTTCCCCGAGGGGGGTTTCATAGGGGGGGTGGGGAGGGGGGTGGGGGGGTGGGGGGGGGGGGGTGGGTGGGGGAGAATTCTTATATGCGGTCAATACTATTCGATTTAGGTGCCATATTTAACATTATATGCTATCAAAAATCACAATAAATAGTAAAAGGGTACTATTATTTTTTAAAAATACCATTTATTTATATTTCTAAATAATCATCTTTAGGGAAAAGTATTTTGAACTGCGTCATTTTGTTGGCAATATCTCCAAATGTCTATTCACCTTTTCTTCTATATAGTTCTAAAACTTGAGTCCATGTCATCACATTGGAGACAAGGAGATAATATTCATTAAGGTATCATAGATCCGTGCAAAGATTGTTTTGCTATGAGAGTAAATATTTAGAAACATCTTTAACACAATAAAATATGAACCCCTGATAATATAATATATTCACGCTTGTGCTAGGTTGTTTTGACACTTGTTTCTACGTTTCCTTGACAAATTTATCTCTGGATATATTTCAATGTGTTTCAATTAATTTCTACTTGTAATACGTAAATGTATTATTCTGGATGATAAAATTTTTGATTTAATATTTTTGTAGCTGATAAATAATATTCATTTATCATATTGTTTCTAATAAAATTTTGTGTAGACATTTGTTTTAAACAGTATTCATTAAAATCGTGAGCGAAAGCTGCCTCTGGCTTTAGCCGATTCCTTGTTATTTTTCTTAATTATTTAATTCTTCATTATGTATAATTCCTTTATTTATTTTCTTCATTTAATTTTTGAATTGTTTTCGCTATCTCAAAGACTCAATTTTGATATTTATGTGTGAATATTCTTGTAGCAAGACATTCTTTTAATTTGTTGTTGAATAATCTTATTTTTACAATTTTTGATAAACTTTTTCATTTAAATTTTCCTAATGTTTTATGTTGATATTCGAAATAAAAAGGATTGAAATAATGTTGTAATTTTAATCATCAGTACGTCCATTTATAAAATTATATGATTAATCATTATAGGGTGATATGTTTTAACAACAAGTTCAAATTTTATTCAGTACATATTAATTTTTTTTCTTGGTAAAAAAATATTATGATGCATGTAATTTTCCTCTATCATTTATAATACCATCTTCTGATTGACACATAACATTTTTATTATTCAAATTAAAATTTTTTTGAATCTGAGTTAAAGTGGAATAATTTATACCAATAGAAACATAATTCAGCAAATTACAATCTCAAAAACATTTAAAAACCTTCAATTAGAATTTTAATTCTTTATTATTAGAACCACTTTAATAAATCCTAACTTGATAAATCATAATGAGAAATATCATCCAAAAGCTATCAGAAAGATTCAAATTCATTTATGTATTCTTCTTTAATTATTAATGCGACTTAGTCTTTCTTTATGGGATATTTACTGTACAGGATGTAAATTGTGCCTATAATACTTCCCACAGAAAACAAATAATCATCTTCATTCTTTTTTATGTTGATTATTTGTGGTGAACTGAAAGGTAAAGAAACATAACTACCACCTAGACTAAGAGTATTTATTTTTATATTTATCATATTAACTATTACTCTTTCTTAGATTACAGTATTCTAAACAATGCTTCCAACCAGATTCACGTAACTGGGGCTTCACATTATACAATTTTTCTAATTAAGTACATCAATTTCAAATATGGGTGTATATCATTTACATTATGAATTTCTTGTGAATTTGTAAAATGTCCTTGTATTATTTCTTCAGGAATTCCATCAGGTCCATTTTTTGTATAAAGTACTTCTACAATCATATAACATTTGAAAGATTTCTTAAATATATTATAAAAGTTGGTTAGAATATCAGAAAAGTTTTATAATCGGTTTCATTACATTCAACGGGCGAAGCCCTGAAAGACATCTTTGATGTCCCGCGAACCGATTCATTAAATAAATATTTTATATCTGTTACGCTGCTTCATCGGTTCGTTCAGCTTCATCAAATTCCATCTATTTCGTTAAATTCCAATCAGTATCGCTAAATAAAATATCTTCCATCTGGTACGGGCGAAGCCCTGGAAGACATCTCCGATGTCCCATGTACGGGCGAAGCCCTAGAACCATTTTCGGTTTGTATGGTCTCATCTTCACTATTAAAAACTTTTTTATATTCCGAATGTGAATAATCATCAAACATTTTTTTAACTTTTATATCAGTAGGCAATGGTTTCTAGATTAGTTTTTTATAACTATTTAATTTTAATATAATTTCCTTCATCAACTCGTTCTACATTTTAGTAAATGCAATTTACTATTTAAATGAGATTGATAACTTCTTTTTGTTTGCAACTTTTTTTTACATAAGTTACAATAAAACTTGGTATTATTCCATTTTTTTTATTTTTTTAGAGAAAATTTAAGAAAAAATTTGTGTATTTATAATTTTAGATATAAACATTCTAATATCAAGGACTTGAGTGTATATTTTATATTATTATATAATTTCACGTTCTTTAGTTATTTTTTTTCCTTTATTATCACATTAAGTTTTATCATATTAAGTTTAATCATATAACGTTTTGTCTTATTAAGTTTTTCATCATATAATGTTTTATCAAAAGATAATTTAAATTTTTTTTTCCACTAACTATTGATTCATCATCATCATCATCAATTGATTCTTCATCATCATCATAAATTGTTTGCTTTTTCATCATCATAAATTACACTTTTTGGTATAGGATGCCCTTTCCATGATAGGATACCATCTCCTCTTATTGGAAATATCTAATTCCTAAAATTACATCTTTTATCTGATAATAATATAATAGAGAAAAATATTGGTCTTTGATGCTCTTTTGGAAAATTTAATAACACCACCATAATCTGAATCACTTTTAGTTTAAGTTAAAGATGATAAAATTTTAAATTGATTAAGATGTAAATCCTAATTATAAATTTTGTAGACCCGACACATAGTTGTCTAACAGTAATCTTCAACTATGCCATCAATTATTATTTTCAATTGTAAGAAAATTTGAAATTTAGATAAATTTTTTATAATTACTAATATTTTTATAATCTTTTTTACCATTTACACCTTTTTTCAGATGTTACAGAATCATCATTTATATTATCAGTTTCTTCCAATATGATTCAGAGGATTATTATGATTATGTGTCATTGTTAATAGTATACGAGGTGTTGTCTACATATAAATTTTTCTCTTGTTGAGCTAAACCATTTATATAATAGTATTTTAACAAATTAATATTTAAGTTTGAATATAATCCTATATAAGTATCATCATCATATCTTTGGGGCATTTCTAATGTTTCTTGTTTTATAAATTGTGTCTCTATAATAAACTTGACATAATAATTCTTCATTATTTTTTTTACTCTCTAATGTGAATGTTATATTGATTTTTGTTTCATCAACAAATAATCTTATTTTTTCTTTGGAAAAAGATTTTAATTTTTTAACTAATTCTTTAACATTGATATAATTAACTAATTTTTAGTTTCTATCCAATCAGTATTACGTAATTGGTAACACTGCTCTAATAAATCCATAAACATTATTATGACCTATTATAACCATAATTTTCGTTATTTAATTCAACATAAGCTACATCATTATATTTTACTTACAATCTCCATAAAATTTAATAAATGGATCCCCCGGAAATAAACAATAATTAGTTTTTCTATAGAAGGTAGACCCTTTAGTCTGTTCTCTAAAATATTTCGGCTTGCTAATTGAAATAAAAATATTAGACATCTATACATGGATTATTATTATTATTATTATTATTATCAAAACATTTTTATTTTCAAATCACCGTTGATGTCTCGTCGAATAAGAAGAACAGGATGATGCGGGCAGAAATATAAGTTTTTTTAAATTTGGATTGTTCCATGTTTTTTATTTTTATTAGAAAAAATTTTATTTTTTTATTTTTTATTAGAAAAAGTTATTAACTGTTTCTATTTTTATAATAAAAATGGAGGAAAATACATCATAGACAAAAATTTTATTTTATTGCATATTGTTTTAAAAATGATGTTACCAACATGTTGGTGGAGGTGCCATATAATCCCGTAATAATCGTGAATTAGAAATAAGAGATAGAAAAAATTATATCAAGAAAACTGGAGCATACTTTTTATCTGGGTCCCCATTCGCATTCCCCTTCTCTATTCATTCCTTCTACAAGTCTATTCCGCCAAACAAAAATACAGAAGTTAACAAACTAAACAATATGTTTTGATAACACAAATCAAATGACTTTAAAAGAAAAATATAGCTCTAAACGAGTGTTATGGTTCCACTGATGAACGAATTAAAGTTGCTTAAAACTTAATGACAAATCATTAAACGAAAAATTATGTAAACACTTGATAAAAAGGATAGAAGAGCTAGAAGCAGATATTAAGCAAAACTTTTTAAAAAGATTTTCTGAACCAATCAAAAGCATTTTTATAATACTTCACTCTTTAAAAATTTACAAATCTGCTGTAATTAAAAATAAACATCAGAGTAAAAAATGGTTAAAAGAACAATTAGAGAGATGAAATAGAAAAACTACCTGAAAGAATTAAAAAAAAATTTAAAGCACGCTTCAATCCTTTTTTTTTGGAGGCAATATTCCTTTTCGACAAACTACATTCACCAAAAATAGTGTTTGATGAATTAAGTTCTATTTGGAAAGATTACTCATACAAATGAAAAAGATGGAATAGACAATAATAAATTAGAGACTCTCTCTCACTTTACTGAAAAAGTTGCATAAAATGAAAAATCTGAAAATCAATTTAGATAAATGAAATTAAAGAAAAATTTACAAGAAAACTCTAAAGAAAATAAAGAACAGTTAGATTCTGTTAAAAGACAATTAGATGTTCTTAAAATTAAGTTAAATGCTCTTAAAACGGCATTGAAGATTAATCAGCAGAAAATGCAAGTTAATAGAAAAGAAATTAAAGTACATCACACGCTGCTTGACGCAATAGATAAAGTTCAACAGTCAATTAATAAAGTTATCTCGAAGTTGTTGTCCATTCACAAACGTAAATCTTAACACGTAAATATTTTTTCTCAAAAGTCAAAATTTAATCCTAAAAAATGCCTATAATTTATAAACACAATCTTAAACATTTTGCATCAAATAATAAAATTGCTCATGAACCATCTCAGAAACCTGTGTACCATTATGATAGTGTAGAAACTGTCGGAACACAAAAGTTCCTAGAAAAGACGTTTCAAAAAGAAGGGGCTGGCATCTTTTCTGGTATTGGAAGTATCGTTAACTTAATTAAAAATAATAAAGATTTGATTACATCTGCTGCAAAAGGAGCAGCTGCTATAGGTAGTACAGCTAGTGCAATATCAAATGCTGTTAAGTCTCAAAACGAATTAAAACAGCTAGATAAGCTATTCGTAAACTTAGGAATGATTCTGAAGAACTAAAAAATTTAAAAAAACTTTCAGAGGAAACAAAAAATAAAATTGCTAACATTGCTGTTGGGGAAACCTTGAGGAGCGGAGCTCCGTCTGATAGTAAACATAATAAAAAAACAATTGAAGAAATAAGAGGAAATGGCGTGAGTAGCAACCTTCGGTTTAACCAGCAAAGCTGTAGCGGAGCTGGTCTAGCAAAATTCTAAAATATATTTTTTAGTAAAATTTTTTTAGTAAAATTTTTTTAGCAAAATTATTTTAGTAAAATTTTTTTCTGTCTGTGAGAAAAAACAAAAAGTCAAATTATTTTTTATAAAAATGTCTTCGCTTATCGAAAATAAATTTAGATTAGACGATCCTCCGTTCGTCAGTTACAATCAAAAAAAGAATGACTATATAAGAATTGCTATGAATCCGGGATCTTCCAGTAGAGTAAATACTGGAGGTGATTTGATTTTTGAAGTTGATAATCAGCAGAGTTATTTATATCTACCTGATTCATTTTTACACTGTGAATATTCTTTGTATAGTGATGCCAATTTTACAACACCATTACCAGAAACCGATAATATTGCACTAGAGAATAATTTCTTTCCAAGATTATTTACACAAATGCGTTTAGATGTTGCAACTCAAAATATAGAAACAATAAGTGATTCTCCAGGTGTAATTGATACAATGCTTAGATTTGTAACAATTGGTGAAAATAATAAAAAGTATGAAATCGAAGGTTGGTTTCCTGATACTAATGATGGTATAATTATTGATGATTTAACTCACGCTGGAACAGATGCAGCAGGAATTGCGAAAGATGTAGAAAATATTGCAAAACATTTAAATAAAACAAATAATGAAGCATATAAAGAAAGACGTGAATTTAACAAGAAAAGTAAACAGACAGTTAATTGGTCATTGTCTCCATTATTCGGATATTTAGATTATGATAAAATATCATATCAATTAAAATTTAAATTAATAATTCATCATAATTCATAATGAATTAATCTTTTTTGGTAAGACTGGGAAAAAAGCATATTTAAAAATTGATAGACTTGAATGGTGGATTAAGCATATTACTCCTAGTTTAGAGGTTGAAACAGCTATTGCAAAAAGATTAAATACTAACAAACCAATTCCAGTAAATTTTCTAAAGCGTACTGCTAGTTCAGTAACTTTTTCCGAACAAAGATTTAACTGGCATTTTACTAGAACTGCGAATACTCCAAGATATTTATTACTAACATTTCAAAGAAATAATTCTCCAAGTTTTGATAAGAACAACAATATTTTTCATATTAATACAATTCGAAGTTTACAAGTTTCATTAAATCAAACCCGATATCCAATTGATCCATTAAGATTCGATGATACCAATAATCAATTTATGGAAGGATATGATTGTTATCGAAATCTTTGTACAGAATTTGGAGTTGAACCACAATTAACTCCTGGAGATTGGAGACATTTATATCCAATTTTCTGTTTCGATTTAAGTGCACAATCTGAAGATATTATTAAAAATGGTTGTGATGTAACAATTAGTATTGAAAAGAAAGATTCCACAACTTCATTGATGGCTTATGGTTTATTGCTAGAAGATGTAAAATATTCTATTGAAATTCTTAATGGAAAGATGGTAAGGATCGGTTAGTAACCTTAGGACCTTTGGTCCGATAGGCTAAAGCCAGAGGAGCTTCGCTCTGATAAGTTAATTAAAATTTTTTCATAACTAGAATAGATTAAAAATTCTTAACTTAAAATTTTTTCATAACTAGAATAGATTAAAATTTTTTGGTAACTTAAAATTTTTTAGTAACTTGAAATTTTTTAATAACTAGAATAGATTAAAATTTTTTGATAACTTTAAATTCTTAACTTAAAATTTTTTTATTAAAAATGTCGCAAGCGAAAAGTAATATTAATAATAAAACTGTTGAATTAAAATTACGTAACATTGTTGACAAAAATACCCCTAAAACTATTACTATTAATAAAAAAAAGTATTACATAAGTAAACCAATGATAGAGAATATTCAATTACAAGAAGAAAAGAATGGCGGGATTCTCCCATTAATTCCACTAATAATAGGAGGCATAGCTGCAGCAGGAAGTGTTGCAGGTGGGACAGCTGGTATTGTCCAAGCAGTAAATAAAAATAAATCAGAGAAAGCAGCATTAGAAGAACAAAAACGACATAATAGAGAGTTAGAGAAAGTTGCTAGGGGCGAAGGAGTAGTAGATAATTTTATTAGTAAATTAAAATTAGTTGATGAAGGAAAACGAGTTCTTAAAAATATTCTCCACAATGTTGATGATTTAATTGAAATTAAAGAAACTAAAGATGGTTCTGGAATATATCTAAGTCCTAGTATGATTCGGTAATAACCTCAGAACGTTTGGTCCGATCGGTTAAAACCTCAGGACCTTTGGTCTGATTAGGTAAAACTTTTATTTTATCTTTTAAAATGAATTCTACAAATTCCGAAAATTTAACTAAATTAAAAATTTCTAATTTAGATTTATTGAATTATCTATTAAACAAAAATAAAAACTCACATTGTCAGCATATTGGAGGTGACAAGAACAAAGTTCCATACCACTTCGGTGGTGATATACAAAAAACATTAGAAAACTTTCCTGGATTTATTTGGAGTAAGTATTCGAAAGAAAAACATCTTCCTGGTCATTCATATACCGGTCCAGGAACTCGATTAGATATAAGACTAGATGAGAATAATAATCCGAAACCAGGTGAAGAACCGATAAATAGAGTAGATGCCGCAGCTTACAGGCATGATTTAGCTTATCGAAATCATGATATAAGTTCTCGACATGCAGCTGATAAGAAGATGATTCAAGAATTAGATAGTATTCAGAATCCTACATTTAGAGAAAAAATTGAAAGAATGTTTGTTAAGAAAGCTTTACAAGCTAAAATATTATTCGGTCAGGGTTTAAATGAAAATCATAATTCAGACGTTTATGCATCTGAAATTCATAAAGAATATAGAAAGCCTAAATATTTATTAAAAGTAAAAGTATTTAATAAAGATGATATTTGGAGTGCTGATCTTATTCATATGCCGAATGAAAGGGACTACAAATACGCATTGACCGTTATAGATTTATATACACGATATGCTTGGGTAAAGCCTTTAAAAAATAAAAGTGGTCTTTCAGTTAAATATGCGTTTGAAGAAATCTTTAAAGAAAGTAAGAGAAAGCCAAAAAAATTGTTTGTTGATAAAGGGTCGGAATTTTATAACAGAAACGTTCAGCCACTATTTGAAACAGACGAAAGTCATCGCCAAGGCTCAGTTTATTCAACTGAAAACGCTGGAAAAGCTGTAGTGATAGAAAGATTCAATCGGACGTTAAAAAATAAATTATTCAAGAAATTTACTGAGCAAAGAAATAAGAAATGTTTGAAGATATTACCAGGAATTGTAGAAGAGTACAATAATAAAGTTCATTCTGGTATTGAAGAAACTCCAAAGAATGCTTCTGACGACCCTGATTTGATACGAAAGAAAATATTCGAGAATAATAATTTGAATGAGAGTAATCCGAATTTGCAGAAACTTAAGCCGAAATTTAAAATTGGAGATAGAGTTAGAATATTTAAATATAAGAATAAATTTGAAAAAGGCTTCGTCGGATACTGGACGAAAGAGATATTTGAAATTTCTAAAATAAATCAAAGTTATCCGATTACTTACGAAATCAAAGATTTAGATGATGAAGATATCAGAGGTCGATTTTATCAAAATGAATTACAACGAACTGAGCTTTAGCTTTTTAATTATCATTATTATTATTATTATTTTTATTATTAGGCGTAGCCATAGAACCCACGGTTCGTTCAATTCTAACATAATATCAAGAAATGATACTCCTTTTTGTAATTTAAATAAAACATAAAGACATAATTGACCACAGTAAGTAGTTCCCGGTTTTTGAATTTGAAATGTATTATAAGTTCCATTTTCAAGTAATTTTTTAACTTCGTTTGTAGGTGGAAGACCGTATGAGTCAAAATAGTAATTATCTCCATTTTTATTAGACATACCTGCTGACCAATGTACGCCTTTTTCATCTGACGTATGGAGATTGGTTACGAAATTTACAGTTATTGATGGAACTTTGTTCCGGGAACTGAAGGTTCCTGTTGGCTTATTTTTTAGGAATTGTAATTCGTCTCTCATTAGAACATGAAAATTCTTTATTCCTAATTCATTTGCGATTTTCTTTAGGTCGAAATTTGTCGTAGTTTGCGTTCCATATAATTTTAAAAACTCATTTATGTTGTTCATTTTATAATAAAAAAATTTCTTAAGGGACCCCTAGAAGTCAGAAGGGACCCCTAGAAGTTAGAAGGGAGGGGGTAGTAGAACTACGTTCATATGATATTGAAGGATATATTCTTGCGGTTTCTTCCACTTTTGTTTCTTCCACTTTTAAAGAAATATTTTTAGTCACATGATATATTTTAAAAACCTGAAAGATGGATAAAATTCATGAATTTGAAATTCTCAACTTTTATGATTTTTGGTGTCCTTGAACGGTCATGATTTAAGCAATGAAAATCGAACCGAAGGTTCTAGGGCTTCGCCCGATTGTAATTCTCAAATTTTGAGATTCTTAAGTTTTATGATTTTTTCGGTGTCCTTGAACGGTCATGATTTTCAAAGTAAAAAATGATCTTAATCTCAAATTTGAGATTCTTAGCTTTTATGATTTTCGGTGTCCTGGAACGGTCATGATTTTGGGGGTGAAAATCGAACCGAAGGTTCTAGGGCTTCGCCCGATTGTAATTCTCAAATTTGAGATTTTGAAAAATTTGAAAATTGGGTATTTTTAAAAACGCCCAAATTCATGAATTTATGTCGTTTTTAAAAATGTCATTTAGAAGAAAAAATGGTACTTTTTGAATGGACTAAATTCATGTATTTAGGTCTTAAAAACCTGAAAAAAGGACTAAATTCATGAATTTATGTCGTTTTTAAAGATACTATTTTTTGAATTTTATAGTGTCCTGGAACGGTCTTTTACCCATTACTGGTGGATCCATTTTTAGACATGGGTTATCGCTTTGTCTGATATGAAAACGTTCACACGCTCGCATATTCAGCTGTGAATATAATTTACTATTGCTATTTTTAGTGACTATCTTTACAAGAAGAATGACAGTGATGTAAGCAACATGCTTCCTAAGCTGAATAGAGCTGTTTCTGTTATTCTATTAGACATGTCGTTTAGCAAATCGGCGATACAACGATGCTGCCCACCTGTTAGAAAAATTAGCACAAGCGAGTTATGTGAAGTGTTACTTGATGATGCAAAGATACATCACATTTCATTTTTGATTGAAAATCAAAGTGCTCTTCTGAAACTGGGCGATGGCATTCATTGTCAATTGAGTGAAAATTTGATAAAACTGTAGTTTTTCATTGCTGTAAAATGTGTTTACTGCTACACGCATGATTGGTGTAGGAATACCAATGACCCTTAATAAACATGAACAACACCTTTACATTCAAAGTGATCTGATTTCACCAATTTCTTTTGATGAGAAAAAAGAATACATTTTACGCGATTTCATTCATGACAAAGACGCTTCATATGGAATAGTCCAGATATTGTTTGAACCTATTTTCTACCATCCTATCGTCAAACAAATGATACCCTCTATTGCTATCAAAATTACCAATGGTTTACAAGAGTGCATCCACGTGAAAGATACTAAATCCCTCATAACGTTAGTGTTTCGGAAAACAAAGTGAAGTCTTTATACAACATTTATTGAAATATGTACATGAATGTGAAGCAATAGACTTTATACGACATCCACTGAAAATATATACATGAGCGCACTTCAATAAACATTGTTATATACAAAAAGTCTTTTTACTTCGTGAAGAGTGGAAATATACAGGGATAGGAAAAATGTCTTTCAGTGGAAAAGTCATCACATGGGGAATGTACAGATGTGGACACATATTCACAAGGAAAAAACAATCTCATGCGATACATAAAACAACAATGTTTATCTACAAAAAGCAACATCAAAATACTGAGTTAAGGATGAATCTATTTACACGTCTCCTGAATGTGGTAGTGTGAGTTTAATTCTTTTGGGTGGTGGTATGTTTGTGTCAGGATGTCCATGTGGAAGAGATATGTTGTGTTCTAACCAGCACCTCTTATCCTCCCATGCTGAAAGCGCCCGTTTCCTAAAAGTATGAGTTTTGATCTCATGCGACTTAGATTTTAAGATTGTCATATTGACAAACGTTATATTTTTATTTCTATAGGCTTTCCTGAAATTCTTATGTTTCATGTTAGAGACCAATGATCTTGATATGCCTTTAGCACGCTTAATACTATCGTCGCTATCCTTTAATTTCATACTGTACATTTTTGGACGGAGGAGAATCATTTCATCTATTTCCTTCCCTGCTGTCTCATCCTTAAAGCAGCCAAGTTTTGCCTTATTTTTGATGGAGTAGAGTGGGTGATCAGTAGGATAATTTGATGTATCAAAATATCTTTCTAAAGATTTTCCTACTTCATTGAAATTTAAATCTTTTTGAGTGGTAATACCTAAGAAGAAACTATCTGTATCACCACCCAACAAACGAACCTCTTTTACGAGAGGACATGGTTTTAGTATTTTATAAAAGAGTTGGTACATTTCAAGCTTAGAGTAATCTAGTACAGCTTGGCCAATATAGATGGGCTTGCACAACTCAACTTCAGATTTTATCATTTTAACACCTACAAGGTCCTCATCGATAATGTCTCTATCGATGAATAGAGGTGATGAGACAAATTTGTGATACTTTTGATCATCATTAACTAGTTTATAGTTTACACGTTTTCTAACATCCTCCATCGTCTTACCAAATAGACTGTTGTTCTTATATTTATAAAAATCTTTTTCAAAGTTATTTTGGGCTAGTGCACGTTTCTGGCTGTTGCTATCAATATATGGCTTGAGGAAGGCTTTCTGTCTAAATTTAATAATGCGGTGAACTCTTTTTAAAATCATACCCATTTCTAAATAAAATTTTAAGATGCTAAAGTTGACTAGATAGTTTTCTTTATCATACTGGGTGAGTAAAAGTTTGCGACAAGGCTTATAGTCGGGTTGACCGCATGATTCTAAATCTTTATGAAATTGTTTCATAAAGTCGGAAAACATATCTTTACTCACTTCACCTGATTCGGGTGCGAGTGGAAAATCTACGGTTTTATGTTTAATATTATTTGGATAGATTAGATCTATCTCAAAATAATATCCCCAATCACCTTCATCTGGAATTGCTAGTATGTTGGAAGGGTTGGAGAAATGTTGAATTTCACTATCATCTAACCAGCTAAACTCAGAGTGAGGTAGCGGTTTGGATAATGAACTACCATACAAATTATTGTGGTCATAATACTTAAGATGAGTGTGGTCATTGCCTACTATTTTTGATTTTAACCTATGTTTATTTACAAATGTGAGACCACCGCGAATTCCTCGCTCAAATAAATTATACATCTCTGGATCTTGTAAGAGATGAATGGTCTCACCAGTCATTTTAAAAGCAGACTTAAATGACATGGCTGGCAGACTGACAAAGTGGACGGGATCTAACTTATCTTCTTCTAATGCCACTCGTCGAAACTCCTGAAATACATCAGCCAGCAAAAATACATCTAACTTAAGGTAGGCAATCATATATTCGCCAAAGGTATGGCAGTCAAATTTTATCCATGCATCTTGTGCATGATCATAATCTTCGGTCTTACATTCTGCGCCGCTGAAATCATTTTTAAATTTATCTATGGGCGGAAGAGAAGTCTCGCCGAGTTTACTAATCGCATCAAAATATGCATATGGAAAGACTCCTTTCCGTGTGATGACTTCATCGGTTAGATTTGGATATTGTTTCTTAAGATTTTGTGTTAGTGGAAGAGACTTTAGATTTTGTACGAGAGAGGCCAGTGATGCAGTCATAAATTGGTAGGAATCTAAAAATTTTATATCAAAATAGACCGTCTTATTTTCTTTAGTTTTATCGACAGGCACTTTTGCTGTCATGGCCATAAACTTCTCTCTCGTTTGTGCTATTACATCAAGCTTCCACTCTTTCATTTGACCTAAACCTCCTTTTATTATCATATGGCTGTCGTAGCCCTTAAAATTATGGAAAATGACGGGTAATGTACGCCGTTTCATCCTAAGTGAAAAATTGCATTTTGAACATAGTGCGTTTCTAAATTTACCAGTGATGTGATCATGGTCGCGCACTTTCTTAATCTTATCATCATCAAATGTTTTACTACATTTGGGGCAAACGTTGCAACTATCAAATTTTGCTTGATCATCTGCTGTCATATGCAATGATCTGCGATAGAGTTCACCATCATACTTTTGTTGAAATTTGACAGCCTGTTCGAGGAATTGTAGGAATTGGTAAATACAATCCTCACCTTGCCAGACGTGCATTTTATTTTTTCTATTTTGGAAATGGTCATGCCATACTTCATAGCAGGAAATGGCTGCTGGCTTGTGGATGATATCGTCGATATAGCATTCGATGTCAGCATAGATGACACGCAGGGGACTTAGTTCATCACCATTCTCTCTATATGAAAACTCCTTATCTTTGGGCATGCGCTCTATTTGTAGTTTACCCCGCTTGCACCATTCATAATGACTTAGAAATTTATTTTTCGACCAAAATGGTCGTGTGCAGCGGTCGCATATGAAATGTTCACCTTTAATCGATTTTTGTATATGGTTGTAAAGGCGATGAATTTTTGGAATGCCACAGTAATGCCACTGTTGAGTATTGTCCTCATACACTAGCAAAAGGTTGACAACTCGATCATAGCTACTTTGGCGGTTGTTATACCTAACACCTTTTAACCCTTTCTCCCAGACGTGAACCATTATCTTAATTTTATTTAATTTCTCAAATTTCTCTATATCTTTCAATTTCATGTCTTCACTATTGCAGTCATCAAACTTTAATTCATTTTCCCACTCTTGATACTTACTTCTACGGAAACGATTATCATTTACATCATTGTAGTGGAGAATGGATAACACTGCATACTTAAAACATTGCGATTCGCAATCTACAGAAATGACTGCTTTTTTGTCTTTTAAAATTTTTGGAAGATTGAAGGAGCCTCGCCCACTATAACTTTCTAGCAAATTGATTTTAAACTTGGCAGATTCTATACCATCAAAAATGAGGCCACTATCGCGTTCGTTGAATTTAACTATATTTAGTTTTAGTCCTTGGATATGAAAATTTAACCAAGAATCTTCATCGATTACTTCTGTAGCAGGAGAGGAGGGTATGTGAAACTCCAACCGCTCTACTATTTGACCAGTATGATGATCGATTTTTACATATTTTATTTTTAAGTAGATGAGCGCTTTTATTCTAAAGTTGTCTAAATTTCTAAAGAGCGCATCTATCAAGGATGAATTTTGATGAAACCATTCCTCAAAGTTAGCAATGGTTTCTGAGGAGTCCATCTGGTAGTTCCTCACTAAATTGTTAATTGATATTTCAGAGAGTCGGATAGAGGAGGTACCGTTGGTGTAGGTATCGTTCGTGTGTGTATGTCGAAGTCTATGTGAAGATAATTCAAAATGTGACTCAAATGATTGAATGCAGAAGTCGCAAGTAAAGGAGACGTGTTCAATAGAGTCATCCTCACCTCGGTAGATTGATGGCGACTTGGGTTGACACACACGTTGTCTGATGTGTCGGAGCAGATCGCGTTTCCTCGTGAAGATGTGCCCACAGTCAGCACATTCCCGCTCGTCGCCTTCCCGCAATAGTGTTGAGCTGGAACTAGCATCACCTAAAAGAGAAATCATTCTTTCATCTCTATTAAAGTCTTAGTGTTTTGTTACAACTTACCTTCACTCAATAGCTCTAAACTTTCCTTGAGAAAGGAGGGCTTTGGGGATGAAGTCGATGCCTGAAATTGAGGAAGATGCTATTAGCCAAACGTTCGAGGGAGATGAGTGAGGAAATCTTCAACCTACCATTTTAATGGTGTGGTCGCACACCTCGATCTCCATTTCTACCGACTTGTTGGAGATGGGAGGGAAGTCGCCTGCTGTTGCCGGTGGTGGTATGTGAGAGTTGGCGGGGCGGTTAGGAACGTTGTCGCCCAGAAATACCGTTGCGAGATCTGTTGAGAAAAGGAAGGAAAGCGATCAGTAACATGACTATTCAATTCCAAGTGTGGCGTGCGTTTTGTTTAAGTCCTTGTCCCCCTTTACCATCACTGTAACTTACCATCAAGAGAATCTACTTCCACCATCACCGATGGTTCAAGAGGAGGTAGAAGGGGGATGCGAGCCGAGGGTGGAAGAGTCCGCGGCTTGGGTGTTGGAGGGATGTGGCGACGAGGAGCAGGTATGGGTGGTGGTGGAGGTTGGGCGATGACCATGCCCGAGGTGGATGGCTGCTCAGATGGTGGAGCTGAGGTAGATGGGCGAGAGGGTAGGGTCGGAAAATCATCATCATATTTCCGCCTCGCGACTTCCTCCCACTTCTCCTGCCTTGCCAAAACTGTAGAGTGGAAAAGAGATGAGATTGATGAATGATAGAATGCATGCTATCAGCCATGATGATACAGAACACATGACAGCATTCATTCATTCATTAAGATACTTACATATTCCCAGTCGTTCATAGGCTCGACCAAGTGCCCCTTCAGGAATAGGTTCTCTGTTCATGATGCGCTGCTGTACTGAAAAAGGGAGGGAGATATTAGAGTGCATTATAAATTTTAGAAATGAGCTTCGCTTTTGAAAATCGCGGAGTAAAAAGACGTTAAGGGTCTTTTGTTGAAAATTAGTAAGGATATGATTCTTACATTCTTGATGTTATTCAAAGGTTTATGAAAATTAATTCCTATGCTCAACACACATGGTAACCGAATGATGTTAGTTCAAGAGTTTTATTAGCACAACCTGCATCCTTGCCCCATCACACAAAAACTTACATTGCTCAATGAGAGTTTCCTCCATCTTGGCAGAGACGCGATAAGATTCAATTTTTCTCGTGATACTCGTATCCGTATCGAAGATTAAAGTAGTTAGATTCGACGTCGAAGGCAAATTCACTGAAAAGGACACGTAAGATTTATTTCATTTTACCTATGATGATCATGTGAATAGTCATTCAATGAACATGAGTCAATCAACACTTCGAAATGCTCCATACCATAAAGACTAACCCTTGTCGAATGGCTAAAGTACTCTGACCTGACGAGAGAAAGTGTCACGTTGAGTATGAAGTCGAACGCCCAACATGAGCAACGGCTCAGAGGTTTCGGTCTAACAAACGACGAACAACCCGTGCAACACAATCCCTCTACGGCAGTACCCGCCGTCCCGAAGGAACGCTCGAGCAAAGGAAGTATTACAGCGATGATATGCTTTATGAGCAGAAGTGAAACTCTTGATAGCAAGAGACTATTCAACTAGATAGCAAGTCAAAAATAACCTGATAGCAGGACAAATGTATAGTCAGTAATTTACACTTAGTGAGGAATGATAGATTTGAGTGTAGTGAGTGGCACTAGATCCCGTCGACAGCCCGAAGGTCTTGTACTGATCACTAGGGAAGTGAGAGATCTTCCCCGATACCCGCTCTTTACAGCTGAAGACATCATTGTCACTGCCCCGAAGTGGTAACAGCAACGCCGAGTCAAAGGTAGTGAACAGTAGCTGGGATCTAACCCCTCAAAGCTGCCTTAGTCTTAGTTAAATTTGAAATCTGATAGCAGATTTGAACTCAGCATACTTGAAAACCTTGAGGAAACATCCCAAGTTATTGCTTTGATCTGCTTGATAGCAAGCCGTAGAGAGCTTGATTCACCAGCGTTTTGCAATGGAGATGTTTAGAGGCCACCCATGACAAGATAGCTAAGACTCAACCGATTGGCGTTCAAAGTGCTACGTTGAGAGCTGTGTCAAATGCCCAACATGAGTTGCCCCAGCGGTTACGGTCTCAAATATGACACATTCCCTTGCCACACTTATCACTACGGCATCGTCCGCCGCCCCGAAGGAACACCCTGTCAGTGGAATATTACAGCAAAACTCTCCGTGTCTTGCTCGCTTTCAGTGAAAAGCCGCTTATAGCATGAGAAGACTGGCTCAGACATCATTAAAAATGCTTTCATTGACTTCAGCAGGGTCGAAAACCCCAGAAAACCTCCAAAACTAGTGAATTTAAATTTTTCAACTTTTTAGCACTACTTATGAAATTTTATAAGTAGTCCATCACTTAGGGCAGGTCAATAGCGACCGAACCTTTTTTGAATCAAGTCAAACGGACTTGTAGAAGCAAAGTTACGAGCCTTTAAAGTTTTGGAGTCTTTTATGGCCTGGAGACGAAGGCCATCTCCTGGCGAACCTCTAAGTCTGACGGCTTAGCTGATATCAGCAATGAAATTTTCTAAGTCGGTTTCTTACAGAAACTTGGAATTTGGAATGTCCGAAGCTATCATCGGAGCTCAGAGAGACGACCTACCTCTGACAATCGTTCTCCTCTAAATGACAAGTCTCCGTCGGTTCCCAGCTTATATAGTGTGTGGCGATCAGCTGATGACGTAATACCCATCATCCAAACACTAAAAATCCCGTATATCTCCGGTTCTAGTGCTCCGATTGAGCTGGAAATACACCATTTCCATGTAGAATTGGACGCTGAATCCGATCTGGCCTCCGTTTTCCCATCCGATGCTTCGTTTTGGCTCTACAGTAGGCAGCCATCGCAAAAATTCTAACTCGTTTTTCCGAAAAATGTTGAAAATTTTTCTCGCCGATTGACTTGAAACTCTCCGATTGACTTGAAACTCACCATACAGATAGAGAATTTCACGCTGATTCCAAATCTGAAATCCGTTTTCCAATCCGATGCTTCGTTTTGAAGCTACAGCCCAAAACGTCCCAAATTCTAACGCTGTCGTTTTTCGCCAATGTCCCAAAATCTTAAATGGCGTCTCACATCTAAACGAAGACAGATAGGAACAAGCCGATTCTTTCACTGAATTTGTCTCACTCTTAGCTTTCAAACGAGCTATGGCACGACTAAATCCGTCCACTAGAATCCAAAATCGAAGCAAGCTGTCCAGAGGGGGGGGGACGTCAGTGAAATTTCAAAATTTGATGAAAAATGTTTTGGTGACGGTCCCAGGTCGAAATTCTACACTTTGGAAAATTTTCAAAATTTTACCCATACAAAGTCACTCTGACACTTAGGATTTTTTCAGGTAAGCGAGCTCCGACCTAAAATCTTGTAACCGCTCTAACTTTTAAACGAAGACAGATAGGAACAAGCCGATTCTTTCACTGAATTTGTCTCACTCTTAGCTTTCAAACGAGCTATCGCACGACAAAATCCGTCCACTGGAAGCCAAAATCGAAGCAAGCTGTCCAGAGGGGGGGCGTCAGTGAAAATTTTTTCTCTCCGATTGAGCTGGAAATACACCATTTCCATGTAGAATTTGACGCTGAATCCGAATCTGGCCTCCGTTTTCCCATCCGATGCTTCGTTTTGGCTCTACAATAGGCAGCCATCGCAAAAATTCTAACTCTCGTTTTTTCGAAAAATGTTGAAAATTTTTTCTCTCCGATTGACTTGAAACTCAGCATACAGATAGAGAATTTCACGCTGATTCCAAATCTGAAATCCGTTTTCCCATCCGATGCTTCGTTTTGACGCTAGAGCCCAAAACGTCCAAAATTCTAACTCTGTCGTCTTTCGCCAATGTCCCAAAATCTTAAATGGTGTCTCACATCTAAACGAAGACAGATAGGAACAAGCCGATTCTTTCAATGAATTAGTCTCACTCTTAGCTTTCAAACGAGCTATGGCACGACTAAATCCGTCCACTAGAATCCAAAATCGAAGCAAGCTGTCCAGAGGGGGGGGGACGTCAGTGAAATTTCAAAATTTGATGAAAAATGTTTTGGTGACGGTCCCAGGTCGAAATTCTACACTTTGGAAAATTTTCAAAATTTTACCCATACAAAGTCACTCTGACACTTAGGATTTTTTCAGGTAAGCGAGCTCCGACCTAAAATCTTGTAACCGCTCTAACTTTTGAACGAAGACAGATAGGAACAAGCCGATTCTTTCACTGAATTTGTCTCACTCTTAGCTTTCAAACGAGCTATCGCACGACAAAATCCGTCCACTGGAAGCCAAAATCGAAGCAAGCTGTCCAGAGGGGGGGGCGTCAGTGAAAATTTTTTCTCTCCGATTGAGCTGGAAATACACCATTTCCATGTAGAATTTGACGCTGAATCCGAATCTGGCCTCCGTTTTCCCATCCGATGCTTCGTTTTGGCTCTACAGTAGGCAGCCATCGCAAAAATTCTAACTCTCGTTTTTTCGAAAAATGTTGAAAATTTTTTCTCTCCGATTGACTTGAAACTCACCATACAGATAGAGAATTTCACGCTGATTCCAAATCTGAAATCCGTTTTCCCATCCGATGCTTCGTTTTGACGCTAGAGCCCAAAACGTCCAAAATTCTAACTCTGTCGTCTTTCGCCAATGTCCCAAAATCTTAAATGGTGTCTCACATCTAAACGAAGACAGATAGGAACAAGCCGATTCTTTCAGTGAATTTGTCTCACTCTTAGCTTTCAAACGAGCTATGGCACGACTAAATCCGTTCACTGGAAGCCAAAGTCGAAGCAAGCAGTCCAGAGGGGGGGGGGGACGTCAGCGAAAATTTTTTCTCTCCGATTGACTTGAAACTCACCCTACCGATGCAGAATTTCACGCTGAATCCGAATCTGCCCTCCGTTTTCTCATCCGATGCTTCGTTTGGGCGCTACACACCAAAACGTCCCAAATTCTAACTCTGTTAAAATTTTGAAGAAAAATTTTTTCTCGCCGATTGCCTTGAAACTCACCCTACCGATGCAGAATTTTACGCTGAATCCGAATCTGGCAGCCATTTCACCATCCACGACAACCTAGACGGTCGCCCACGTCAACCTAGACGGTCGCCCACGTCAACCTAGACGGTCGCCCACGTCAACCTGGACGGTCGCCCAAGTCAACCAGGCGGTCGGACCAACTCACTCGAGTCTCACACTCTGTCGTTGCAGAGGGGGGGGAGTCAGCGAACATGTTGTGAACGTTGACCCACCTGGCCGGCACACCACGACAGACTACAACCTCTGTCGTTCCAGAGGGGGGGGAGGGCGCGCTGTGTTTATTATGGACCTTTTGTTACTACTCGCACCTCCCCGAAACACTCTTCAGGTAAACTCTGTCGCCAATACTGAAGGGATTTCTATCTAAATCCTCATACTTTGAACTTTCTTCCGAGTCAACCTGCTCAGGGCCTACCCGCTGGATGTGTTTACGCTCAGTAGTCACTCCTGGCTTCTTAGAGGTGGCTGCAAACATTAACTCGTAGGGGCTTTGCCGCTCACCGTCTCTACTATTATTTACCCAGAACGTTGCTTCTTCGACATCTCGGTTCGCTCGCTTGGCACATCTCTTAACAGTACGGTGGACTCGTTCTATAATTGCGTTGCCTTGCGGGCGATAAGCACTAGAAAAAACATGTTTAATCTCCCAATTATCGAATAGCTCATAGATATCTCTACTTCTAAACACGGTACCGTTATCGGATAACACCGAACTAGGAGGACCGAACTCCGCTATAATTTGAGACAACTGCATCGACACTTCAGATGAAGACTCATTGCGCAGCCGTCTCCAAATAGTGTACCGAGATGAAAGGTCGATTATAGTCAAATAAGGAATCCCATTATAGTGAGTTATATCAACTGCTATGTTCTGCCATATAACCGGACTAGTGCTGAAGGCGCCCTTATCCCAACTAAAATTCACCGCCGGATCTATCCTAGCACACCTGTCACAACTACGGACGACTTTCTTTACTAGCCTCCTAGAAACCAAATTTCCTAGCTTCTGTTTGGCTAGATTCAAGGTCCGATCTACACCAAAGTGGCACCTTTCGTGGATCTTTTTAATTTCCATGAGGTTGCGGTTTTGATTATCTGCGCCCTCTGCTACTGCTGCGTATAGAACATTTGCTGTGTCTGCTTGATCTCTCATAACCTGTATCCATTTTTGGGGGACACGAGTGAGGCTGTCCGAAATATTTTCAGCAGATTTCACTAAGTGCGGTTCGACTTTGATTTTTTCGGTTTCTATAATCTCTCTTAGAGTATCAAGTCGACGTTTGATAAGTCTTTCTGATAGAGTACGAGTCTTGACATTGTGAGTTTTATTGATAACTGCCGTCAACCATTTATACACAGTGGATGAATCAGTCTTAATAATTATGTCTCTCTTACCCCAGCGTAGGGCCATATTAAGCCCTTTGATAGCTGCGTCTAACTCACTAATATTGATATGTCCAGTGTCGTTATGTGGTCTCAACCACGAAGCGTCCTCTATTATCTTATCGTTAACTGTCAAGACAACACCTAGAGCTAGGTTGCTAGCATCAGCCCAAACAACAATAGGACTATTTTCAGGGACCGGCCAACTTCCCCTCACTGGATCACCATTAGTCGCTATCTGCCGCATCATCTGATTAATGAGATCCATAACTGGCGTCGTGACACTATCATCCCACTTAAGCTGCGCTAACGAAGTCAAGTGTTGGAGGAAACTACAATAAACGCGCAACCACCCAGCAACTGGAAAGTGGCCTAACAGCTCTCCTATGATGCCATTAATTTGACGCCGAGAACACTGTCCTGAAGGTATGGTGGGAATAGTTTTATCTCTTTGCCATGACAAGTCATCGTTCACTCGGATGCCCAGTACACGAACTCCTGCAGGATTCCCTAAGCTAACGGGTTCCTTGGTCAGTAATCCCCACTTTGACAGGTGATTTTTAACATGAGAGACGCTTACTTTACTTTCGTCAATGAATAAGTCATCCACGTAGCTGGAGACAGATTCCTTCAATTCCTTTTCAAGTGATATCACTTTATCTACTACTGCTGTCATAATCTTAGGAGCGACGGAGAGACCGAACCCCAGCCTGGTGAGCAAGTATATTTCATTTTTCCATCTAACGGCCTGATGCACCCACAGTGACTCATGCACGTGTATTTGTAAATAAGCTTTACGTAAGTCTAAGAGGGAACAATTAGGCCCTCGTTGCCGCCATTCCCGAAGCCTATCTGAACATAGAGGTACTGAGCCCCCTGGAAAACTTTTAACGACCTGGTTCAGCATTCGATAATCTAAAACCGGGCGAATCTTTTTTTCATCTCCTTTATCTTGGAGCACAGCCATGGTAGGCAAAAAACTCTGAATTTCACCATGCTGAGTGGCGTCATACTTTACTAGTATCCCCTCGCTAACCCAAGAATTCATTTCGGCATCGAAGCCATTCCGATCGCAGGGTTTCACATAGTCAATAGGAGTTTTATGCAAATTATCGGTATTACCACCCTCGGTCCACTTCCAGCTAGCTACCCATCGACCTTCAACGAAGCTGGCGGTAAAGTCGCTATCACTAATGCTTAGGCTTTGCGGGGCCCAGTCAGCGTCGATACTGACGGCAGCTGTAACATGGGTGATGTTTGGGGAGAACTTAACCGTAACTTCTCCCTCACAATAGCTGAGTTCGAGTCTCTTGTGAGATAGAATGTCTAAACCTAGCACAACATCGACATCAAGCGGCAATCGTTTAACAACATGTGCTTTCACCGGGCCTAACTCAACGTCATTGTCCGTCACAACAGACCTGAGCATGACAGCACCACAAGTATGCAACTTGTCCTTATTCATCAGCTCTAAACACAGACTAGACTGCTCGCGACGTTTCCCCTTAGCCCTGTGCTCACCTAGCAAAGTAACGCTGCAGCCGGTATCAATCAGCACTCGCAGTTTGTGTCCATCGATCCACATCGTCAGGATTAATGCGCGGATGCGGGGGCAGCATGATCCGGCACATCCACCTCCGAACGTCCGTTTCCCGAAGCAGTAGACTTGGGGCAATGGGATCGAAGATGCCCAACTTCTCCACAGCTGTAGCAGATAGTGTTGCAGTCCCGAAGAAGATGTCCGATACGCTTGCAGCCGCTGCAGCGCGGTTTGTTTGTTCTCTGCGGATCCCAACGTTGGCGTGTTCCGACGCTGGTTGTTCCAGCTGCCGCAATGTCCAAAAGTTCCGATGGGTTCGCCAGAAGGGCTTTAGCACAGGAAATGATCTGGGACAGCTCCATCTTCTCTCCACATTGAACCTTGACTTGAGGTACAATTTGTTTTGGCAGTGCGTCCACGAGATGATACGAGACGAGTTGTTCCGGTACTGCGCTTCGGTTGCCGATCATGACGCCAAGAGCGCTCTTGATCTGATCCACGACCAGGTCTACTGACTCTCCCGGTATCAGCTTCGTTTCTTTCAAGTCTTGCCATGCACGCAGCTTTGAGCGGCCAAACATTCGCATGAGTTCGGCCTTAATTGCGCTAAGGTCGGAT
The DNA here is from genome assembly GCA_907163375.1 of Prostheceraeus crozeri. Lineage (NCBI taxonomy): Eukaryota > Metazoa > Platyhelminthes > Polycladida > Euryleptidae > Prostheceraeus > Prostheceraeus crozeri. The sequence continues at coordinate 25,697 of CAJQUW010010520.1, forward strand.
TGCTTTGCAGGGGGCATCTGCTTCCATGTGGTGTAGGCCGCTCCCTCCAGGAAGATAGGTAGGATTTTCGCCAGTCGGTCATCGGTCTTCTCGTCCTTATTCTCAATGGTGATTTCGGCTCTTAGCAGGAACTTATCCATCCAGAATTCAACATCTTCTCCTCTGCCGCCCGAGAATTTCTTCACCGCGTCGATTAGCTTCATTCCCGCCTTTGGCGTGATAGCTTGTATTGACGCAAGGAAAAACAGCAATTCGTGTCAATAAGAAGGTGCTCTCTTCTCAATAGAACATGCTTATGTCATACTTGATGTGATATGAGTTTCAGCTTTATTCACAGTTAATGGTCAATAGTGACGTCACATGCAGTTAGCACGGGAAGAGGGAAAGTCGCGATTAGATAATCACACACAGACTTCCAATATGCGAACGGAACGGCAACGCACAACAGCTCAAACTCCCACAGAACATATAAAAGATTATGATATCGGTACATAGAAAAATATATCGAAATATGAAATTTACACAGAATTTAGAAAACATTACTGGTTTTGATTTATTTCTGGTTCACATTGCAATGAGAAATATAAGGTTCTTCAGAAGATTTTTCAATCCATATGTCATGAAGGAAGTCTCTAAAATTTTTGTGCTTATGTTTTCTTTTGTTAGCTTGGTATCATGAAAATGACAGTAGGTTTTTGCATGTTGCGGTCTGTGAGCCGCTGTGTTCCGTACGATTCTGCGATGTAAACTTTGATTCATATAGGTCTAATAGCCTATATTCGGTGCACATGTATGATGAATAATAACAATAGAAATGTGTCATAAATGTCTACTGTAATACATACTATGATACATAATTTGCGTGTGTAATAAATTCGATGTTTATAAGTGCATTATACATCATTATATCTAGAATTTTAGAAATATAAAATGTCTTATTTATCATGCATAATTTTTGCAATATATTCTATGCTATTTATAGGTAAGGATATGAAATGGAAAATTTTCTGGAAATTTTTCCGGAAAAATTGCCGGGAAAATATAATGTTTTTCCACTTGTAGTTTTTCCGTTCAATTTCTGTATTTTGATGAATCACTTCATTAGTAATTTGAAAAAGATAGAATAACAACATTGCGGTTTGTATCATACGACTGCATATGACAGCCATAGCTTCAAAGGAAGAGAAATATTTGCTATCATAATAGAGAGCATAATAATGTGTTTATCTGCGAAGTTTAACTAAACGTTTTTGCTTTAATTTCTTTGATAGTAGCCCTAAATTTTGTAAAATGTTGTAATGGTAAATTAAATATTTCAACTTTCATTATCATGAATCATTCTTATTATTTATAAGATTTATAACCGTATAAAAGCGTGAGCCGTCACGTCGTGTAGCCTACTATTTCATTAATGTTGTAGCCTACTATGAATCCTCAATGTTGTACTTCTCGAGAATGTCATCTGAAAATATAAACTCTCAGAACAAGGCCTAAACCTAAATATTGAATGAGAGCGTGCTGCATTATCAGGGTCGAATGAAATAGGCCTAAATACATGTTTAATAATAATTGCTTACTATATTTATCTTTTTTTGCAATGATAGCTGTTTCATGTATTTGAAACATATAGCTCTAACAGCTCTTTCGAAAATTGAATAACTAAAATAATAACTCTTTCGAACTATTGAAGCGATTGACTTCGTCTATGAAAAACGGATGAATCAGAGAATTAGGATCATTTCGTCTATTCATTTAACTAAAAATTCTCAATACGAGATGATGAAGCGCAATCTTAGGTTGCAAAATCAATTGCGCATTGCCATTTCTGATCCACGATGTTGCCGTGAAGTACGGAGCCGCCAGCATCTAAAGGACATGTGCTTCGATACCGATTATCTCTGGCCTCTCGTCGAATTTTCTGCAAAACTTCTTGAGCCAATACGGAATGCGATAAAGGAAGTTGAAGGAAACTTAGTACGAGAGTAGTAAGAAAACGGCGAACACCAGATAGCGCAAGATGGCCGCCATCGCTGAGTCCCCCCCCCTCTGGCTCGGCAGAGTGTCGTGGTCGGCCGCCGTGGTGCTTCGGGTCTGAGTCCCCCCCCCTCTGGAACGATAGAGTGTCGTGGTGGACTTGGGCGACCGCCAGGATTAGTCTTGAGGCTATAGTGTGTGATGTTTTTGGTGCAATCTGCTGAATGTTGGGTTGTAAAATGGGTTGTTTCGAGTGGAAGGAGTGGTCGGATGAGAAAACGGAGGTCGGATTCGTGTTCAGCGTGAAATTCTGCATCGGTAGGGTGAGTTTCAAGTCAATCGGTGAGAAAAAATTTTTCTTCAAAATTTTAACAGAGTTAGAATTTGGGACGTTTTGGTGTGTAGCGCCCAAACGAAGCATCGGATGAGAAAACGGAGGCCAGATTCGGAATCTACGTGAAATTTTGGGTTAGGAAGGATGTTTCCAGCGAAATCGGAGAGAAAAAATTTTCACTGACGTCCCCCCCCTCTGGACAGCTTGCTTCGATTTTGGCTTCTAGTGGACGGATTTTGTCGTGCGATAGCTCGTTTGAAAGCTAAGAGTGAGACAAATTCAGTGAAAGAATCGGCTTGTTCCTATCTGTCTTCGTTTAGATGTGAGACGCCATTTAAGATTTTGGGACATTGGCGAAAAACGACAGAGTTAGAATTTGGGACGTTTTGGGCTGTAGCTTCAAAACGAAGCATCGGATTGGAAAACGGATTTCAGATTTGGAATCAGCGTGAAATTCTCTATCTGTATGGTGAGTTTCAAGTCAATCGGCGAGAAAAATGTTCAACATTTTTCGAAAAAACGACAGAGTTAGAATTTGGGACGTTTTGGTGTGTAGCGCCCAAACGAAGCATCGGATGAGAAAACGGAGGCCAGATTCGGAATCTACGTGAAATTTTGGGTTAGGAAGGATGTTTCCAGCGAAATCGCAGAGAAAAAATTTTCACTGACGTCCCCCCCCTCTGGACAGCTTGCTTCGATTTTGGCTTCCAGTGGACGGATTTTGTCGTGCGATAGCTCGTTTGAAAGCTAAGAGTGAGACAAATTCAGTGAAAGAATCGGCTTGTTCCTATCTGTCTTCGGTCAAAAGTTAGAGCGGTTACAAGATTTTAGGTCGGAGCTCGCTGACCTGAAAAAATCCTAAGTGTCAGAGTGACTTTGTATGGGTAAAATTTTGAAAATTTTCCAAAGTGTGGAATTTCGACCTGGGACCGTCACCAAAACATTTTTCATCAAATTCTGAAATTTCGCTGACGTCCCCCCCCTCTGGACAGCTTGCTTCGATTTTGGCTTCCAGTGGACGGATTTTGTCGTGCGATAGCTCGTTTGAAAGCTAAGAGTGAGACAAATTCAGTGAAAGAATCGGCTTGTTCCTATCTGTCTTCGTTCAAAAGTTAGATCGGTTACAAGATTTTAGGTCGGAGCTCGCTTACCTGAAAAAATCCTAAGTGTCAGAGTGACTTTGTATGGGTAAAATTTTGAAAATTTTCCAAAGTGTGGAATTTCGACCTGGGACCGTCACCAAAACATTTTTCATCAAATTCTGAAATTTCGCTGACGTCCCCCCCCTCTGGACAGCTTGCTTCGATTTTGGTTTCCAGTGGACGGATTTTGTCGTGCCATAGCTCGTTTGAAAGCTAAGAGTGAGACAAATTCAGTGAAAGAATCGGCTTGTTCCTATCTGTCTTCGTTTAGATGTGAGACGCCATTTAAGATTTTGGGACATTGGCGAAAAACGACAGAGTTAGAATTTGGGACGTTTTGGGCTGTAGCTTCAAAACGAAGCATCGGATTGGAAAACGGATTTCAGATTTGGAATCAGCGTGATGTTATTGTCCAATGAGGATCATCATCCAATGAGAATCAAGCATTTCTCTATAAATAGCGAGCCTTCCACAGTGAGAATCATTCCATCGTTGAATCACACGAGTGACGGACGCACATTTTCTCTCTCTCTAGTTCCCTGTTCTATTATCCAACTAAAATGGTAAGTCGCTGCTTCCCTCCCTCTCCTCCCTTGAACGTAAACTTAATACAATCTTTTTTCATTTTCAGGCATCTACTCCATCTGCTGCACTAGTAGGACAAAATGGCGGTCAAACGTTACAAGGTTCGCTACGATCAGATCATCTACAACTGAGGCCAGTGGAAGAAACATCCAAGGTACATAATCCTACACCGCTACAGCGTAAATTTAAACAAGCCTTGCGTTATGATGATCATAGCGTAGTACTCCAAACGGGAATGCTCCCTTCCACGGATGTCAAGATAATGCACAATCAGTATGGGGACTACATACTGATCCCCGTGAGTCCGTACATTCGCCACCAACTTGATATTATTGAGGAGTACGTGACATTAAATATGGACATTCCTACTCCTCTTGCTCAAGAGTGGAAGGCGAGAGATGACAAGGATACTCCCTATAGAAAGATTTGGGATGGTAATCACATTTGCCTACCGGTATCACATTGGTGTACTTACTATAAGAAGGATGGAGATCATTCAATACCCATCAGATGTGATGAGCTCGGAGAAGGTACTTGGGATATCCTTTTCAAAGTGAATGGGCTATATTATGGTCGACACAAGGATAATAAAATAGCCCCTCTCTCCATGCATATGGAATCCATCCTATATATTCCGAAACCACCCAACGTGGACGACATAATTGATCAAATCCTTAACAGCAGTGGTACGAAGCGCAAGTCGGAGAAGAATGCTGCATCAAAACGCAAATCAAAGAAGGAGAATTACTAGTCCTTTCCTAACTCTACCCTATGACAATTCGCTTATGTGCTTTGAGTGTCGTAGACGTGGTCTTATTAGATACATTTTACTTCTTCGTTGCCATCATATCATTTGTGTATTTTGTCGTGAAAAGCATCGATGTAATTCTTCATTTTGTAATATGTTATAGAACGCTTCCTTAGATGTGTAAATTTCCGTTTTAGGCTTCTATCATCATTTTTATGGATTGTGAGGGTGAACCTGTACAGGAGCTCAGTGCTATTGCTATGAACAATTGGACATATCAGATTGTTAGTGTCTATCATCAACATGCCAACTGCGATCCCAATGTTGATCAATGGGCGAGAAAACACATTCATGGACTTAATCTGAAATATTTGCAAGACTATGGCTTTTCTTGTGAAACTGCTCTTCTTATTGACTTTAAACGATGGTTAGCTGCTTTCAATGTTATACGCATCTTTTGTAATAATCCTGGTAAGGAGAGGAAAGTATTTCCTAATCTAATCATTGATGATATTTTGCTCCCGCCTTGGGATAGTAGAGTGAATCAACATTATCATGAAGTCACGAAACGTTTTAAGGATTTGTCTGTTCCTATTTTGTCTGTTCGTTGTAGTAGCTACGTTCATAACCAATGCTTCTTTCCTCCTTACCTCAACACTGCCAAAGTCCTGTATGGTTATCATTGCTCGCTGTATGATAGTTATCAGCTGTATCTATTTTATCTCTTTCAAACCATTGATTTATAATGCATGCTTGTTACCGTTATTCAATAAATGTTACTATGAGAAGAGTTGTTGTTTTCATGCAATGGATGGGTTAGATAAAGGGCGATCATGTCTTTCTCAAACGACTGCGGAACATTACGTTTTCATAGGCAAAGTTTAAAAGGAGCTGTTCAAGATTATGTGATAAATTTTCATAAAGATGAGACCGACATCGAAGCAGTGGTCGATGATGCTAGCACTCTATTTCTAGAGTTAATGAATACATTCTCTGATAGCATTATCATGGCGCGATTAGTTGCGAAAATTAAGTTTAGTCATTTTGGAAAGGAAGAGGTGGAAAGTCGCTCTTTCCATTTTGCTTCTTATTCAATGGAAGTGGTAGATCACCCCGAAGAATTTTTTAAAAGACATATGATAAAAATTTCTGAAAGTCTTAACGCATTTAACCATCATGGTAGCAGTCTAGTGATTGAAGCGATTTCAGATATTCACATTCAACTTTCCATAAAGAAAAATTGAAAATGCAGTGGTACTTGATTGTAGCACAACTGGTTTTCGAGCTATGTCTGCTCACTCTCGAAGTATATTCCTTCTGTACATACATCTATTATTTAGAAAAGGCTAGCAAATTCATATCTTCAAAAAGACTTGCTATAGACATCAGTAACGGTGAAACTATGTGTTGCGATGTATGAAAGCGAAAGGATGGAAATGAAAAGCGCATCTTCAAGAGATGTAAGCATGCTTTTTGTCAACGCTGTTTCATACGTAATTGCATTCAACTTTGCCAATGTAACCACTGTGACATTGCTCATTTCGAGTGTCACTTATGTCGCAATAGTTAGTACCTATGCAAATGTGGTAAAGATAGGTTTTAGCAAAGACTAACACGGAAAATGGCGAAACGTAAAATGACGAAACGTAAAAGTCAAAAGTTTTCTTCAGCCATTCAAGCTCTCCGACGAATGAAAGCAAATCAGCGATACAATGCTATACGACATGCTAACGATAAATTCATTTGTGAAATTATTTCTCATGTGAGGAAGTTGAGGACGAAGAAATTAGCGCCAAAACAACGAAAGTTACTTAAGCGATATGCTACGAAATTGCGTTTCATCTCCAATCCTAAAGTCGCCCTTCAAAGAAAGAGGAAAACTCTAACACAAAAGGGCGGTTTCCTTTCAGCAATACTTCCATGATAGCTCCTGCCGTGGGCAACCTATTGGGAAATATCTTTGGCTCTAAGCGTTAATTATGCAAATGTTGAGTCTCAAAGTAATAAAATGGATTTCAGACTTCAATGTGATAAAGTTCTGACTGTATCAGGTCCATCTCATGCAGGTAAAACTGTTTTCACGCTGAATTTATTGGATAAAAGAAGGGAGTTGTTTAAGGAACCTATCAATCGAGTGATTTGGTGTTATGGTATTTATCAACCGTCGCTGTTTCAGGAATTGAAAAGTCGCAACTTTATTCGACATGAAGGAATTATTGCAGTGGATAAACTTCAGTCTAATGATGTTGTTGTATTGGATGATTTATCAAAAGAAAGTAAGAATTCAAAAGATGTTACAGATATGTTCACTCGCGCAGCACACCATAAAAGGTGTTTTATCATCTATATTACACAAAATTTATTTCCTGATGGAAAAGAAGCTCGTACACGAAACCTGAATACACACTATTATGCTATTTTCAAGAATCCGCGAGATAAAAGTCAATTTGAAATCAATTCTATAGAAGTCAATTCTCAGACTATTAATATGAAGCAGATGTGTTGCTTGCCATGTAATGAGCCGCCAGAGGTGAATGTCGTTGTCACTTGCACTTGCTGCGCCAGCTCTCATAATGAAACCCCTAAGCAATGTGAACACGATCGCAAAACCGCTAAAGCTAAATGCTGCAGTTGTTGTAAATGTAGAAAGGCAAGAAAACAAAAAGATGAGAAGGAGGAAAAAGAGTCAGTCGTCATCGACTGAACGTTTGAAGTCAATCTATTATGATGTAAAACATCCGGCAGGATTTGCATCTATCAAGAAATTATCAAAAGCCAGTGGTCTTCCACAATCACAAGTGAAACGATGGTTAAAGGGTCAGGCTACCTATACACTCCACAAACAAGCGAAAAAGAAGTACCGCACCCGCCATTATATTGTTCATGACATCGATGAACAGTGGCAAGCAGATTTGTGTGATGTTGCCTCCATTTCAAAACATAACTCGGGCAATAATTTTATTTTAACCGTCATTGATATTTTCTCGCGTTATGCGTGGGCTCAACCTTTAAAAACTAAAGAAGGGAAAGGAGTAGCAAAAGCATTCCAAACAATTTTTCGAGAAGGTCGCATTCCAAAAAGAATTCAGAGTGATCAAGGAAAAGAGTTTGAAAATCAGCATGTGACAAGATTATTTGAGAGGCATGACATTGAGTTGTTTAGTGTAAAGAGCGCTTATAAAGCTGCACTCGTTGAACGTTTTAATCGCACATTAAAAAATCGCTTGTGGCGACATTTTACTGCCAACTTGACACAAAATTGGACAAAGGTTCTACAAGATACACTCCATGCTTACAATCACTCTATCCATCGTTCTATTGGAGTCAGACCAGTAGATGTAAATGCTGACAATGTAGATAAAGTGCGCGAATCATTCCAACGTAAACGTACTCATGTGAAAAATGATGTGAAAATTGGCGATAAAGTTCGTATCTCAAAAGTGAAAAGTGTTTTTGCTAAAGGGTACCTCCCGAATTGGACAGAGGAGGTATTTACAGTATCAAGGATTAATCAAAAAGACTCTCCGACCACCTACAAGTTGAAAGATTACGATAATGAAGAAATTGAGGGTAGCTTTTACCGCGATGAGATTGAGGTAGTCACTGAAAGTGAAACATATTTGGTAGAGAAAATCATTCGATCTAAAAAACGGCAAGGTGAAGAATGGTGTCTTGTTAAATGGGCTGGTTATCCTTCAAGTATGAACTCTTGGATGCGTCGTGCCGACATCTTTCATCTAAGTGATCGACAGTGATTCATGCAAAGTTGTAACTAACAATGTTGAGGATTTGAGCTATGAATCCAACTGCCTAATTTTATTCACGACCCTCCTATGTAAGTGGTGGAGGACAAATTTACATCGGTGCTCGCCGCCAACGTGGAGGTAGCATACTTGGTGCACTGAAATCTGTTGTAGCACCTCTCATATCCAATGTCGGTAGATCTTTAAAACGAAATGTTTTAAGTAATGCCGTTGGCTTTGCTGGTGATGTTGCTAGTGATCTTTCCAGAGGTAGAAGTTTTAAGAGCAGTTTGTTGAATCGTGGGAAGAAACGCGGTTTAAAAACATTGAAGCAGACCATTGCTGGTGTTACTCAAGGAAAGAAATCACCTAAACGAATGAAAAAAGGAAGGAGGAAACATCGCGGAGCTGGAAAGGTGCGATCTTCAGTCAAAAGGCATTCACGCAAACGTCGCAGAGGCTCTAATCATTCATCAGGCGCTAAACGACGACGCTGCTATAACTTCTAATCATGGAGTGTAAAACTTCCGGTTTTTGTTTGTTCGATCAACAAGCCATACAGACAGATATTCTTAGTTCAAGTATTGTAGATTATCATCCTCGAACAGCTGAGAATGCTGGCCCCATTGAATTTGTTATTCCTGGTGGTAGTGATGACTACATAGATTTGAGTTATGCGATGCTTGATTTGAGGTTTAGAATTCAGCAAGCAGATGGAACTGCTATTGACGATGCACGTAAAGTTGGACTGAACAATTTACCATTGACTACATTACTTCGTGATGTTTCTCTAACGATTGGAGAGCAGCAGGTGGAAGGTGGTCAAAGCGATTATCCCTATAAATCATATTTCAATCATGTATCACAGTTTCATCCAGCAGCACAAAAAAGTCATATGGAAGCCATGGGATGGTACACAGATGAAGCAGGAAAATTTGATGTTGAAACAAACAGTGGCTTTGTAAAGCGATCTGCTATGATTAAAGATAGTAGAGTATGTCAGCTATATGGTCCGCTGAATTTAGACTTCTTTAGACAGTCAAAGTTTTTACTGTGTAATACCAGCATGCGACTCAAGCTGACATTGAATAAGCCTGAATTTGCGCTGAATGCATTTGCTAAAGTTGACAATTTTAGAATTCATGTGGAAGATATTGCACTTTACATTCGTCGAGTAGTACCGAATCCAAGTGTCATTAGAGGGCATGCTGAAGGCCTTAACCGCCAAAATGCCATTTACCCCGTTCAGCATACAAAGCTTCTCACCTTTACAATTCCTAAAGATCAAAAGAGTTTCATGAAAGATGGCCTCTTTCCATCGGAAGCACCGAAGCTCCTCATGGTGGCAATGGTTGAAAATGATGCATTTAATGGTAATATAAAGAAGAATCCTTTCAATTTTAAACACAATCAGTTAAGTGAAATTGCTTTACGTGTAAATGGTGTGAGTCATCCTGGTCCACCCTACAAACCAGATTTTGCTTCGGATCAATTTATGCGCAGTTATGTTGATTTTATGGATGTCTTTGGCTTTTACAATACGGATGACACCAACGGACTGACTATGAAAGAGTTTAAGAGTGGATATACTATTTATGCATTTGATTTGACTGCTGACAGCGATATTAGTGCACCCTATCGTCAAGCGAACGTGCCTCGTAATATTCGTTTGGATTTGACGTTCAAAAGAACACTACCTGAGACGATCAATGTATTAATTTATGCAGTCTTCGATTCAAATATTGAAATTACAAAGTATCGTGACGTGATTCTTCAGTATAATCGTTAATGAGTTGGTTGACTGCTGACGATATTAAGACTAAAGTGCAGCGTAATGCAGACGAAGCGACGTTGAAAGCTTTCGATAATGTCTATTCACTCGATACCTTACCACCTGCAGTAAATCACTATCCCATCTTTATTGTGCTAAACACTCATTCACAGAATTTAGGCGGTGAGCATTGGAAAGCGATCTTTATTGGAGAAGACCGACGTGGTGAACTATTTGAATCTCTTGCTCAACCTCCAAATATACCAACACAGCAGTGGTTGAGAAAACATACGCGTCAATATCAGCGAAATGAACGCATACTACAACATCCACTTTCATCAACGTGTGGTGCTTTTGTACTGTACTTCATCTTAAGACGTTTACATGTATCTCGATTTGCATCTGTTATTCAAAACTTTTCATGTAATCCATCCTCTAATGAAAAAATGATTTGTAAGTTCTATCATGATTTGAAATAAAAACATCATGTTGGAAAAATTGTTTTTTATTTTACAATCCGCTGGGTACGTACATACTCAATGAGATAGTCTAGGATCATATTTGCTTGTACATGAGATTTTAGTCCAGTAATGATCACTTTACTATTATGAAAGATTGCCACATGCACAGGTAACCAACAACTAATGAGAGCTGCAGGAAAAAGTTCGGGTTCATAACACAAACTGTAACTGCTGGTACGAATCTTCAAAAATGATAGACTGTCACTCAATTGAGTAGAGATCACCATATTGTCCACAGTCAGATTCGACATCACACACCTCTCCCTCTTCCATATCCGACGTAGTAGTCTTTGTAGCTCTAAGCTCATTGGCTGCGCCGATGAATGAGAAAGGGCGCCGAGAATCTGTACAGTCCCATTCGGGAAGAGTTGAAGATTCCGTGAATTTTTCATCTTCACCACTAACATTTGAGGACGGCCCGGGTAATACTTGCTGTTTGGAAGCTGTTGGTGTAATGTTGTGAGATCGATTTTGGTGTAGAGTCTGAAGCGACGGAGAATGTTGACGATGGTGTAGCGATGGCGCTTCATGATGAAAGAATGAGTAAATTGAGCGATGTACCTTCCTTTTATACTTTTCCCAACTACCTTGATGAAATGTGAAGTTAGTATGAAGTTGGGAATGATAGAGTTGAATTCGCCGATTGTTGACGCGCAGCCAGATGCGATTTCCAATACGTGAATGTCTTTTCATATAGAAGTATTTCAAGTCCTTCATGATATGATGTAGAGATTGAAAATGACGATAAGATAAAGCAAACTCTCTTCTCACATTTCCAGTTGAATCTTTGAAATAGACGTTTCGATCATGATCCGTTTCAATACGTTGTAGGGAATCTAATTTCCAACTCATGGTGCGTGGTAGTCTTGTCTGATTAAGATTTGCATAGTAGGGCGATGAACTCACGACGAATAAATGTCATGATGGAGCGATGTATGTATCTTCTATACTTCTCCCAATTGTATTTGCGAAATGAGAAACAGTTTGCGGAATGAGAATGGTAGATTTGAATTTCATTTCTGTAATGTTGAAGCCAAACTTGATCACCCAAGGAGATGAATCTTAATGTTTCAAAATATTCCAAATCCCTCATGATATCATTGAGGTTGACAAATTGTCGCCATGTTAATGTAATTCCTCTTGATGTATGACCATGAGAATTTTTGAAATGTACGTTTCCATCACGATCAACTCTGATATATTGTAGAGAGTCCAAAATCCAAGTCTTCATGATGTTATGCAAAGTTGCAGATTAGCAATATAAAAATGTCGTTTTATCATATTTTGCTTAGCAATGCGGCTACAAAGAGATTTACTAGTAATCGAGCTGCACTCTTTTCTACTCCCATTGATCATGTACAACAGCTAAATGGAAATTGGGAAGTGGGTGTCACTCAACTTGTTTATAGCAACTGTGTCTATACTTTTGATCATGAGGTGATGACTATTAATATGAGGCGTACAGCTGCTTATCAATGTGAAAAGGGGTGCCGAGTATACATTCCACAGTGGTCGAAGAAAGATCTCTTATCATGTAAAAAGTTTATATATGATTTCTTGAATAAAGCGTGTAAACATATTGTCCAATTTACTCCGCACAATGATGATTATAATTATGTACATCATGTAGTTGAGAAAGATTGGATTGTTGGTTTAAGTCCAAGTTTAAGAAATGATTTAGGCTACCTCGCTAGCGCCTTAACAAGCTATGATAATTTTAACGTTAATTACCACATAAGTGGTCATAAACAGTTAATATATCGAGAGGAAGCTTATTATGTAGATCTTATTCCAAGAAATGAGAAGACGTTGGTGAAGAAGATTGTGATTAAGCCAAGAAAGACAAACATGACTCCTGAAACATTATTGAAGAAATTTAATTATCTCCCTCGAGTTGATGGTAAACAAGTGGCAACATTGACTTATATCAAATCATCTAATCATATTGCAATAAGCAAATTAAATGATGATGATCTAGTATTAGTTTGTTCAAAAGATTTTCATCAGTTCTTACGACATCGTTCTGCAGCTGTTCATGGAAAATCTGATATGCAACATTTACCATGTGAAAGGCCAAATCAATTTGATACAGAATGGGCCGTATCTTTATACAGAAAGTGTGTAGAGCCTTTAGGTGGTATCTTACATGAAACAAGAGTGTTGATGCCTCGCATTATTACTTCGGTTAAATTGGTTGTAGATTATTTAAATGAAGTGATTAATGAGCAACATATTTCATTTTCTGAAAAAGAAGGTACTTTGTCTCTCACTATAAATGGAAAAGGTATTGAACTAATTATGGATAAAACTCTAATGGACATTTTGGGTTTTGATCAAAATATCTTTAAAAGTGGTACTGTAACCAAAGCTAGCGCAGACATGTCGCTATCGCGTCGTATCAACTATTTTCAGATATATTCCAATATTGGTGAAGATGTACGTGTGAGAGATGTTGAAGCTCCATTGCTAGCAATGATACCATACCAGCCAAAAAGCTGCAGTATTTTATCTGAGCATACTTTCAAGAAAGTGCATTATACAAAGCTGAAATCAAACTACATCCCACAAATTGATATTGCCATTTATGATGATGCTGGTGCGTTGATTCCTTTTCATAAAGATGCTGTGACAAGTATTACACTCCATTTCCGAATGAAGAGTTAATGCAAAAGTATGCTATTATATTTTTCCAATGTGAATAATATGGAAAGTGAAAATAAGGACTCGTTTCTAATCTACTTGCCCAGTAATGCTTCTATGAATAAATTTCCCAAAAATAAACCATCAGACTATCGAGTAGAATTAAATCGGCCACTGCATTTAGAAGGTGAATGGGAGGTTGGCGTTTCTAGTATTTGCTATGATAGCAATATTCAGAATGTGAATGATTTGGAAGAAATGATATTGACTCCTCGCACCCATGATGGAATAACGATGAATCATGCATTCCAGTTCCCATACAATTTAACATCAGATGGAAAATGGAACTATGAATGGATTCAGATAAAATCAGATTCTTATGAGCCATTTGGGAATGAGAAAATTATTAAGGCATTCAACAGTGGTAATACTTCCATCATGAAGAATAAAAATCAGAAAGCTTATGAGTTTACTATCTATCATTGGAGTGGGAGACAGTTCCTCCGCTTTCATTCTTTTACTAAAGGTCTTACACTGAGGTTGGATAGTGAATTCTATCCGCATCTTGGTTTTGGTCATGGACTACATCTAACGTCCAATTTGCTACTGCAAAATGTTTAAAAAAGTTTAAAATCGTGATCAACAAATTTCATTATAGATTTTAAATATTTGTTGAAGATGTTGTAGAATGCGAAGAACGCATCATTTTGAAAAAGCGTGGTGTTCAACCTTTATCACTTATTGAGTTAGTAAAACGGAATGAATGATACTGTAGGTAATGTAAGTGGAGAGGAAATAAAGTTGGTTTTATTCAGAAATATAATGACAAACTTACAGTTTTTTCTCTCCAACTTGCGTCATTTGGTAAGACATACATCACCTATTATTGGAAGCGGTTGTGGTGTATGCTTCTCATGATTATCACACTAAAGCTGATTCAAGTTAATGATGAATGGTGGGTGGACATCTAGATCTGATCGCAAGTCTTAAAATTTATCTAAAGATGCTTATTCTAAATGTTGCTATTCAATATTATACGCGTCTATTATCATTTCATTGAAAAGCTTCATTCATTGTTGTAAATCCTTAGCATGTGACAGAGTTGAAGCATGGGATGTAAAAACAAGAAACATGATGTTTTCATTTGAACATATTCGTTTTGTTCTGAAAATCAACGCGTGTTCTGAAAACTGGGTGATGAACAAATTTGTCAATTGAGTACTCTTTGGTGAAAAACTCTTTGGTTTTTCAATGCTACATGCGCATGTTGTGCTATAGAAACGATTGGTGGGAAACACAATGACCCTTGATAAAAATGAACAGCACTTTTACATACCAAGTGATTTGATTTACCTATTTCTTGTTACATTTAAAAAAGAATACATTTTAGATATTTCATCATGATAAAGGACGTCTTCATTTGAAACTAGTCGAGAAGATGTTCATCCGTCGTCAAACAAATCCGTCGTCAGAATTTCTATATACCCTTCTACCGCTATCAAACAAATCCAATGGGTTTACAAGAAGAAATTCCATGTGTAGATACTAAATCCCTCGTAACTTTAAGATTTCGGAAAACAATTATGTTAGTTGAATATGTACATTTATTGAAATATGTACAATGAATGTGAAGCAATACTGAAAATACAACATCCACTGAAAAATATATACATTTTGTTATATACAAATAAAATTTTTTATTATACAAAAAGTCTTGTATATCGTGAAGGAAAAAAATATTTCAGTTAGGAATAATGTCTTCAGTGGAAAAGTCATCACATGGGGATATTCACAATGAAAACACATTATTCATGCGATACATAAAACAACAATGTTTATCTACAGAAATCAACATCAAAATACTAAGTTAAGGATGATTATGCTAAGACGTCTCCTGAATGTGGTAGTGTGAGTTTAATTCTTTTGGATGGTGGTATGTTTGTGTCAGGATGTCCATGTGGAAGAGATATGTTGTGTTCTAACCAGCACCTCTTATCCTCCCATGCTGAAAGCGCCCGTTTCCTAAAAGTATGAGTTTTGATCTCATGCGACTTAGATTTTAAGATTGTCATATTGACAAACGTTATATTTTTATTTCTATAGGCTTTCCTGAAATTCTTATGTTTCATATTTTGCACAATGGATTTTGATATGCCTTTAGCGCGCTTAATGCTATCATCACTATCCTTTAATTTCATACTGTACATTTTTGGACGGAGGAGAATCATTTCATCTATTTCCTTCCCTGCTGTCTCATCCTTAAAGCAGCCAAGTTTTGCCTTATTTTTGATGGAGTAGAGTGGGTGATCAGTAGGATAATTTGATGTATCAAAATATCTTTCTAAAGATTTTCCTACTTCATTGAAATTTAAATCTTTTTGAGTGGTAATACCTAAGAAGAAACTATCTGTATCACCACCCAACAAACGAACCTCTTTTACGAGAGGACATGGTTTTAGTATTTTATAAAAGAGTTGGTACATTTCAAGCTTAGAGTAATCTAGTACAGCTTGGCCAATATAGATGGGCTTGCACAACTCAACTTCAGATTTTATCATTTTAACACCTATAAGGTCCTCATCGATAATGTCTCTATCGATGAATAGAGAAGATGAGAGCAATTTGTGATACTTTTGATCATCATTAACTAGTTTGTAGTTTACGCGCTTTCTAACATCCTCCATCGTCTTACCAAATAGACTGTTGTTCTTATATTTATAAAAATCTTTTTCAAAGTTATTTTGGGCTAGTGCACGTTTCTGGCTGTTGCTATCAATATATGGCTTGAGGAAGGCTTTCTGTCTAAATTTAATAATGCGGTGAACTCTTTTTAAAATCATGCCCATTTCTAAATAAAATTTTAAGATGCTAAAGTGGACTAGATAGTTTTCTTTATCATATTGAGTGAGTAAAAGTTTGCGACAAGGCTTATACTTGGGCTGTCCACAAGATTCTAAATCTTTATGAAATTGTTTCATAAAGTCGGAAAGCATATCTTTACTCACTTCACCTGATTCGGGTGCGAGTGGAAAATCTACGGTTTTATGTTTAATATTATTTGGATAGATTAGATCTATCTCAAAATAATATCCCCAATCACCTTCATCTGGAATTGCTAGTATGTTGGAAGGGTTGGAGAAATTTTGAATTTCACTATCATCTAACCAGCTAAACTCAGAGTGAGGTAGCGGTTTGGATAATGAACTACCATACAAATTATTTTGGTCATAATACTTCAGATGAGTCTGGTCATTGCCTACTATTTTTGATTTTAACCTATGTTTATTTACAAATGTGAGACCACCGCGAATTCCTCGCTCAAATAAATTATACATCTCTGGATCTTGTAAGAGATGAATGGTCTCACCAGTCATTTTAAAAGCAGACTTAAATGACATGGCTGGTAGACTGACAAAGTGGACGGGATCTAACTTATCTTCTTCTAATGCCACTCGTCGAAACTCCTGAAATACATCAGCCAGCAAAAATACATCTAACTTAAGGTAGGCAATCATATATTCGCCAAATGTATGGCAGTCAAATTTTATCCATGCATCTTGTGCATGATCATAATCTTCGGTCTTACATTCTGCGCCGCTGAAATCATTTTTAAATTTATCTATGGGCGGAAGAGAAGTCTCGCCGAGTTTACTAATCGCATCAAAATATGCATATGGAAAGACTCCTTTCCGTGTGATGACTTCATCGGTTAGATTTGGATATTGTTTCTTAAGATTTTGTGTTAGTGGAAGAGACTTTAGATTTTGTACGAGAGAGGCCAGTGATGCAGTCATAAATTGGTAGGAATCTAAAAATTTTATATCAAAATAGACCGTCTTATTTTCTTTAGTTTTATCGACAGGCACTTTTGCTGTCATGGCCATAAACTTCTCTCTCGTTTGTGCTATTACATCAAGCTTCCACTCTTTCATTTGACCTAAACCTCCTTTTATTATCATATGGCTGTCGTAGCCCTTGAAATTATGGAAAATGACGGGTAATGTACGCCGTTTCATCCTAAGTGAAAAATTACATTTTGAACAGAGTGCGTTTCTAAATTTACCAGTGATGTGATCATGGTCGCGCACTTTCTTAATCTTATCATCATCAAATGTTTTCCTACATTTGTGGCAAATGTTGCAGCTATCAAATTTTGCTTGATCATCTGCTGTCATATGCAATGATCTGCGATAGAGTTCACCATCATACTTTTGTTGAAATTTGACAGCCTGTTCGAGGAATTGTAGGAATTGGTAAATACAATCCTCACCTTGCCAGACGTGCATTTTATTTTTTCTATTTTGGAAATGGTCATGCCATACTTCATAGCAGGAAATGGCTGCTGGTCGATGGATGTTATCATCGATATAGCATTCGATGTCAGCATAGATGACACGAAGAGGACTTAGTTCATCGCCATTCTCTCTATATGAAAACTCCTTATCTTTGGGCATGCGTTCCATTTGCAGTTTACCTCGCTTACACCACTCATAATGAGTTTCAAATTTGTTTTTACTCCTAAAGTTCCGAATGCATCTGTCACAGTAATAAATCTCTGATGAGGTAGAATTTCTTAAGTGGTGGTATAAGCGAGAAATTTTGGGAATGCCGCAGTAGTGCCATTCCTCACTATCATCCTGTCTTACTAATAAAAGGTTGACAACATGGTCATAACAACTCGAACGCGAGTTGTAGCGCACACCCTTCAATCCCTTTTCCCAAACATGGAGAACTATTTTAATGTTGTTCAATTTTTCAAATTTTTCTATATCTTTAATTTTCATATCGTCACTATTACAGTCATCGAAGTTTAATTCATTCTCCCACTGCCTATAGCTATATGTACGATTTCGATTCGCATTGATGTCATTATAGTGGAGAATGGAGAGGACAGCATATTTAAAACATTGCGATTCGCAATCGACATTGATGACTGCTGTTTTGTTTTTTAAATTTTTTGGAAGTTTAAAGGAGCCTCGACCACTATGATTTCCTAATAAACTGATTTTAAATAAGGCGGACTCAATGCCGTCAAAAATGAGACCGCTATCGCGCTCGTTAAACTTATCAATATTTAATTTTAATCCTTGGATGTGAAAATTTATCCAAGACTCATAGTCTACAACCTCAGTTGCAGGAGAGGAGGGTATGTGAAACTCTAACCTCTCTATTATTTGTCCAGTATGGTGGTCGATTTTTACATATTTTATTTTAAGATAGATGAGCGCCTTCATCCTAAAATTGTCTAAATTGTTGAAGAGCGCTTCTATCAATGATGAATTTTGATGAAACCATTCCTCAAAGTTAGCAATGGTTTCTGAGGAGTCCATCTGGTAGTTCCTCACTAAATTATTTATGGACACCTCAGTAAGTCGGATAGAGGAGGTACCGTTGGTGTAGGTATCGTTCGTGTGTGTATGTTGAAGTCTGTGCGAAGATAGTTCAAAACGTGTCTCGAAAGACTGAATGCATAAATCGCAAGAAAAGGGGACATCGTTAACAGAATCATCCCTACCTTCGGAGATTGATGCCGGCTTAGGTCGACAAACACCTCGCTTGATGTGTCGGGTGAGATCCCATTTCCTCGTGAAGATGTGCCCACAGTCAGCACATTCCCACTCGTTGCCATGTCGCGACAGTTCTGAGCTGGAACTCGCATCACCTGAAAGAGAAATCATTCTATCATCTCTGTTCAAGCCTCAGTGTAGTGTTACAACCTACCTTGACTCAATAACTCTAAACTTTCCTCGAGAAGAGAGGGCGTTGGTGATGAAGTTGATGCCTGAAATTGAGGAAGATGCTATTAGTCACACGTTTGAGGGAGATGAGAGAGGAAATCTTTAACTTACCATTTTAATGAAATATGATCAGACAGAATAATAGTCAAAGAGAGAGATCGTGCGTTCGTCACTTGTATGATTCACAGATTAAATGAAATGACATGAATGTCACTTTGCTTATATACTTTCATATTCATCATTCATTGGATGTTCATTCTGATTGGTTGCTTGTTGATACTTAAGAATTAGAAAACATTTCAAAGTCATTATTCACAGTCAACATGACAAGCCCTCCGACAACACCAAACACAAAATTCTCTTCTCCATGCTCAACACCAAAGGCGCTCGTTACACCAAACGCTCCAAGAAAGGCGAAGGTGGAGAAGGTGTACCAACTGGACAATATCAGGAAGTTATCATTACCAGCGGATGAGGAAGAGGAGAGTGTATGTGAGAAGGAGTGTCCCGACTTAACAGGCGTGAGGTGGAAGTATCTCCAGTACGATACTGACGATGTGATGGAGATCACCAGCACGAAATTCCTCCACCAATTATGGGAGTGGTACACCCCTAACTCCCAGCCACGAACTATGGCAGAGTGGGAGTATATTGATAAAGTGAGGCTCGCAGTGGAAGAATGATTAAAGCAACTGAACTGTTTTTGTTATCTATGTGAAGTCAGACTCTGGGACGATATTGACGATGAAGACCTTTTGAAATACATGCCATAATAAATGTTTATTTCGTATTATCTTTGCTTTCATACTGACTTACTTGAATGGGGTTTTAGTGAATAATTTAACCATGTATACTTTTTCATTTGGAAATAGTAGCACGCTTAGTCTAACTTGTAAATCTTATGACACTTCATATGGCTGATGATGATAGATGAAATAGTGTTAAATAAAATTAAGATAGCTTACATGATTCTGGGATAGCAATCGACTGCGATCCATGTGTAAAGAGCTTGTTAGACTACGGAAGAGAGAAGTGTGTTATGTTGCGTGTGGCGCGTGAGTGTCCTCCCATTTCATTCCATTCATCAATTCGTCTCATTGATAGAGACAGGTAGAACTCATGGTTCTCATAACGTATGCAGTGGATAGTTTATAAGGTAACCTTCGACAGTTGGCTAAATGTCGCCCTGGCGCGAATGCATACTACGTTGAGACAGAGGCAATCACTTGCAAACATGACGCAGAGAGGTTTAACAAGATTGACCATTGCCGAATGTCCCTTGCGATATACATAGCTACGGGTTTCACCGCCGTCCTATACAGGAACGCCCATCGAAAGGAAGTATTACACCGAACTTCATTTGCAACGTTCAAGTTGACTGATAGCAGATTCAACTTAATGATAGTATTCGCCAGTCCGAAGACTGCCCAGGGCAAACCGCGTGGAGGTTCTATCATGTCTTGCCCCATGGTGGCCCTTAAGAGAGCCGATGGTTCGTTCTCGGGAGTAACGTCATCTTACACCCTACCAATTCTGCTGAGAGAGTCTTTGACTCTCTCTTTGGTAGCACTGTCGACTTCCACACTAACTGGCACATGACTAAAAAGTGGAATGTAGCGCCATTCCGTTGGATTGACAGCAGTTGCTGTCATCGGATTGCCAATCTGAGCAAGATTGTTGTGAACTCTGTCTTGCTCCTCTATTCTAGCAAATTCATCAAATAAATTTCGCGGTCTTAACTGTGGTCCGCGAGGAGAGTTGACTGCAGCGTTTGGCGTCTCCATGATTGAAATGAAATGGAATGAGAGGTAGTGGTTTATATACCCCTCTAATGTGATGTAACGTTCAAGTTGACTGATACCAGATTCAACTTAATGATAGTATTCGCCAGTCTAAAGACTGCCCAGGGCAAACCGCGTGGAGGTTCTATCATGTCTTGCCCCATGGTGGCCCTTAAGAGAGCCGTTGGTTCGTTCTCGTCGTATCTGAAAATAGAAGGAAAAATAGATGAAAATATATTCAAGTGATAGAGATGATATTAACTTACCATAAGAGAAATTTAGCCGGTTCGCGACCCCTTCGATGGTGATGGTTGAGGTAAGTATTTGGCCGGCAGTTTCCGCTTCCGGTGGCGCAGCTCCTTTATTTCGCCATCATGCTTTATAGAGACATGGAGACAGCGCATCTCCGCCATTGCTCCCTCATAGCACTCAAATGTGGCATCCAAGTCCTCACTCTCAAGGATGATGCTGTCGACGATTCTGCTCTTGATGATGGGAATGTGGAGCGTTGTTCGTCTCTCTTCTTTCTTCTGACTCTCAGTCAGGCTAGTCTTTAATTGCTCAATTTTTAAATTTGATACCTCTTCTTGAGCTTTTAATGATTTTATGTAAGTCGCCTGCTCAGTAACGCGTTTTTCGCTGGCAAGCGCCCTTTCGCGGAAAGATTCTAAATTGATCACATGGGTCTTGAGGGCCCGAATCTCGGCTACCTGACCCTTCAGGTGGAAATTGTCATCCCTAAGGGCCGAACATTCGTTTTTGTAACGAGTGAGCTCATCTTTTAATTTCGTGAGTGCATATTCCTGGCTCACTTTTGCGATCTGCTCATCCTTATTCCAGCTGTTCATCTGCTGCTTAATCCCCTTCTTTACTGGGGAAGGTGCGATTACTTTCTTTTTCGGGGAAGACTGATTTGTTGGTTTTCCTATCTCTTCCGTGTTTTTAGTGATGACGACCTCCTCAGAATCGGAGTCATCTGAGCTGTCCAAATCGCTTAGTGGGGCCTTCTCTTCTGCTGTTGATGAGGTAGTGGCCGAAGCAGCAGGCTCCAAAATTGTTGCAATAGCCTCTTGTAGTGCTGCGTCAAGATCGACTGTTTCTTCGTTGAAGAAGGGTGCGATCACTTTGCCGATGTCTGATGTTATATAATTGTTTGCCTTTTTGAGCGGACAGTCGGCGTGGGCGATGTAAAATTCCTCATGCTCTTTGCCTTTCAAAAATTTCAGGCAATGTGTACAGCCGGAAATAACGGCTCTTTCCTCGTGGAAGTGAGGCGTATTCTTGTACTTATTAATGTGACGTTTGAATTCGCCACCCCTCTTTATTTCTCCGCAAGAGCACTTTTTAAATAAAAATTTTGAGTTGCCTCCCATTTTGTAACTTATGTATCTGTAAAGGAAGGATGAAATAGAATTACTAACAGGCGACATTGGCAGTCATTCTTATAATCATACAGCTAAATTGTGAGATTGGTGGAAAGTGTCGAACCTTTGAATCCGTTACAGGCATTACTCAGAGGGGATCTTATCCCAACTCCAAGGCCTCGGCCCACAAATCCAACCTCCCGCGGACAGAGCGTGCGTCATATCACTGTGTTGGTATCCGGACCCCGATTTTGACATGAAAATCAGTGGATTGTTTACAAAGGTTGCAAATTCCAAGCCGAAGCTTGCCTCCCACAACTTTATAAATGTCTTAGTTGAATTCAGAAGGTTTGAAAATCCCGAAAATTGCCAAAAAATAGCGAATTTAAATTTTTCAATTTTTTAGAACTACTTATGAAATTTTATAAGTAGTCTATCACTTAGGGCAGGTCAATAGCGACCGAACCTTTTTGAATCAAGTCAAACGGACTTGTAGAAGCAAAGTTACAAGCCTTTAAAGTTTTCGAGTCTTTTATGGCCTGGAGACGAAGGCCATCTCCTGGCTAACCTCTAAGTCTGACGCCTTAGCTGATATCAGCAATGAAATTTTCTAAGTCGGTTTCTTACAGAAACTCGGGATTTGGAATGTCCGAAGCTATCATCGGAGCTCAGAGAGACGACTTACCGTTGACAATCGTTCTCGTATTAATGACAAGTCTCTCTCGGTTCCCAGCTTATATAGTGTGTGGCGATCAGCTGATGACGTAACACCCATCATCCAAACACTACAAAAACCCGTCTATCTCCGGTTCTAGTGCTCCGATTGAGCTGAAAATACACCATTTCCATGTAGAATTTGACGCTGAATCCGAATCTGACCTCCGTTTTCCCATCCGATGCTTCGTTTTGGCTCTACAGTACTCAGCCATCGCAAAAATTCTAACTCTGTCGTTTTTCCGAAAAAATGTTGAACATTTTTCTCGCCGATTGACTTGAAACTCTCCGATTGACTTGAAACTCACTATACATATAAAGAATTTCACGCTGATTCCAAATCTGAAATCCGTTTTCCAATCCGATGCTTCGTTTTGAAGCTAGAGCCCAAAACGTCCCAAATTCTAACTCTGTCGTTTTTCACCAATGTCCCAAAATCTTAAATGGCGTCTCACATCTAAACGAAGACAGATAGGAACAAGCCGATTCTTTCACTGAATTTGTCTCACTCTTAGCTTTCAAACGAGCTATCGCACGACAAAATCCGTCCACTAGAAGCCAAAATCGAAGCAAGCTGTCCAGAGGGGGGGGGGGACGTCAGTGAAAATTTTTTCTCTCCGATTTCGCTGGAAACATCCTTCCTAACCCAAAATTTCACGTAGATTCCGAATCTGGCCTCCGTTTTCTCATCCGATGCTTCGTTTGGGCGCTACACACCAAAACGTCCCAAATTCTAACTCTGTCGGTTTTTCGAAAAATGTTGAAAATTTTTTCTCGCCGATTGACTTGAAACTCACCATACATATAAAGAATTTCACGCTGATTCCAAATCTGAAATCCGTTTTCCAATCCGATGCTTCGTTTTGAAGCTAGAGCCCAAAACGTCCCAAATTCTAACTCTGTCGTTTTTCACCAATGTCCCAAAATCTTAAATGGCGTCTCACATCTAAACGAAGACAGATAGGAACAAGCCGATTCTTTCACTGAATTTGTCTCACTCTTAGCTTTCAAACGAGCTATCGCACGACAAAATCCGTCCACTAGAAGCCAAAATCGAAGCAAGCTGTCCAGAGGGGGGGGGGACGTCAGTGAAAATTTTTTCTCTCCGATTGACTTGAAACTCACCATACCGATGCAGAATTTCACGCTGAATCCGAATCTGGCCTCCGTTTTCTCATCCGATGCTTCGTTTGGGCGCTACACACCAAAACGTCCCAAATTCAAACTCTGTCGTTTTTCGAAAAATGTTGAACATTTTTTCTCACCGATTGCCTTGAAACTCACCCTACCGATGCAGAATTTCACGCTAAACACGAATCCGACCTCCGTTTTCTCATCCGACCACTCCTTCCACTCGAAACAACCCATTTTACAACCCAACATTCAGCAGATTGCACCAAAAACATCACACACTATAGCCTCAAGACTAATCCTGGCGGTCGCCCAAGTCCACCACGACACTCTATCGTTCCAGAGGGGGGGGACTCAGACACGAAGCACCACGGCGGCCGACCACGACACTCTGTCGAGCCAGAGGGGGGGGGACTCAGCGATGGCGGCCATCTTGCGCTATCTGGTGTTCGCCGTTTTCTTACTACTTACGAGTTTCTGTTCTCCCCCGACTTTGGCGCTACATCGAACACTGTGTAGAAAATAGCTTGCGGGAGGCAAACTGCCCATTGACCAAAGACGAGGCAGATCTACTCAGAGCGGCTATTCGAGAAAGAAGAGAATTCTCAGTGCGATCAACTCAGATGGCAGCCAATCTTCTGGACCCAAGATTCTGCGGGGATGACTTGGACGAAATTGAACATGCGCAGGCTATCAAGGAAATCGTTAAAATTGCTGATATGCTCGGTGTAACTAACGATTTAGTCATG
Source organism: Prostheceraeus crozeri (assembly GCA_907163375.1). Classification (NCBI taxonomy): domain Eukaryota; kingdom Metazoa; phylum Platyhelminthes; order Polycladida; family Euryleptidae; genus Prostheceraeus; species Prostheceraeus crozeri. Next base: position 50,632 of record CAJQUW010010520.1, read on the forward strand.
AAGAATTTTATTGCTTTCAAATCTCGAGATGGGCCAGTTTATAGTAATGAACTTTACTGGTCTATGATTGAAGATGAAACGGATCCACCACAATGGTGGAATACTTTTTGTGGCCACAGAGTGTTAGCGCCAGTCGCTAAACAACTTCTCAGTCTTCCAGCATCTGTGGCTTGTGTAGAGAGATCCAACAAAGAATATGGCATGCAAAAGACGAAAAAAAGAAATCGCCTCACAAATGATCGCTCTGCAAAACTAACAAAAGTGAGTTGCAATATCAAGGTGAGGCATTTTGTTAATAAACATAAAGCTGATCAGAAGCAACACCAGGCCCTGACAGTTCCCGATCTTATTGAAGTCGGCACTGAACCAGCAATTGTGGATGCTGACGATACAACAAATAAGGAAGATGATGAAGAGCAAGTTGTTGAATTTGACCAAGATGTCGGAAGCTGCAGTGAAGAGGATGACAATGACAATGTGGAAATGGTGGAAGAAACAATTGAAGTTGGTAATTGGGTCTGTGTAGAGTACATGATACAAAATCAACGCAGTCGCTGAGGAGTAGTACGCGGTTATATTACGGCTGCGTTCAATTTATTGAAGGTGACCAAATCACTGTTAAATTTCTAAAAAAGGTAAGAGACATATACATGTAAATATATATTGGTATGATAGCCTAGATTTAACACACAGTACGTACCTTAGCTTTATCTAGTACAATCTGGACAAACTGGCATTATGAATATCCTACTGACCATATAAAATTGAATTATTATCGCAATTGATTTGCCTTTAAATGATTATAATAATTTGAAGGCAAATCAATTCATTTACTATAATTTAATTTAAATTGGCTTACTTTGAATAGCTGTCTTTCATGAATGAACGTAGTAAACTCAGCTCATATTGTTTCCGCATGTAGAATTAGGTACGTACAGACTTAGGAAAAATAACAGTGAATAAAATAGAAGATATTTTCAACAAACAATTCTTTAGGTCTACGAGATTGTTTATTCACTAAATAATATGATCTAATAATATAATAGATAATACTGCCGTGTTAAGGTAAAAAACCGTAACTGCGATTTTCCTGTTTTTCAGTAGAAGCTTTTTTGTGTTCTTGATTCGTATACCTATTTGATAAACGGTAGCTGTGGAATGATGTTTCATTTAAAGATAGTGAATGAAGGTGCATTTAACCGTGAATCAGAAATTGCAATATTGCATTGTCACTATTGATCAGGTGAGTTACGGCTTTTTACCTTAATATTATACGGCATATAATAATATTATGATGTTTAGGTAAAAGGCCGTATCTTCAAAGAGCTTTCAGATATACTCAAAATGCTTTCAGATTACAGGATTCTGGGATGTTTTGATTATGCTACATGTATTGCAGCATATTATGCATTTAAAGCTTCTATGCATTATTTCATGCAAACCCAGTTTGATCATTGTGTCCGCTATCTCATACATGCACAAACGGAAAGCTAGATTTTGAAGCATAGGCTACCTGTATTAGAACTAGGACTACGATGCAATGAAATTAAATCAAGCAAATGAAACTGTTAATAGGACATTTCTATTTGAATTGAATTGATATCTTTTTTAGTACTCTAATTTGATATTCATTCATTTTCCTTGAATGATGCAAACACCAAAACAAAAGCAATAAGACAAACAGGATATTTTTCATCGGATCTGCTGCGCGTCTAAATACAAAACTGAAAGCAAGAAAAGCAGCAAGAAACCTTACTGGATCTAACTACATGACAGTTAATGCATTACTACTCTAGGCCTCTCACAATAGAAACTATAACTTCCTAAATTCTAAGTCAATACACACAAAATGACCGCAATTCCTCATTGGATCTGCAAGTCCGGAACCCTACTACTGCTGACAAGGCTTTGCCAGAATGTATGTCGATTCGGCGGCATCAAGGGTGCTAGATTTTTCAAAATACATATAGGACTTCTTCCCTTCAGGAATTCCTCTCGGTTTGTTCAACTTTGGAGGGAGTGGAGCATTAAACGGATCGTATGTGCTTTTGAGAATTCTGTCGAAAGACTTGTATTGTACATCTGTATGTCGCTCTTTCCAAAACAGTGCAGCACTTCCACGTCGCACTTCAAGAACCACAATTTTTGATAGATATGGACGATCTTGTGCCTTTCTCAAATTGTGAAGACTGGCTTCATTATCCCAACGACGGTTTTCGGCTTCAGTTTGGATTTGGACATCGCACCTAGCAGCTTTGACGCAGTCAACAAAGTCACTAAAATCGTACCGGTACACTTTATTTGCAGATCGCATCTGCTTCTCTACCAAGGCGTGGACACTGTCATTTGCATTGTAGGTGTGACCAACCTCAAGATATTTTAATGTGATTTTATCTGCCTGGATTTCATTCCCATTTACAACACGCAGGAGGAGGGATATCAGTGTCCAGTCCTTATTTTGCCCACTACAGTTATCCAGCCACAGAATCACATGCTTTGCGTCACGATTCTTGAAGAGGAATAACCAAAAAGCATTCGCAACATCACCCGCATCGCGTCCAGCAATGCCTTCATGCCACACAACAGAGAATGCTTTACCTTTGCCTCGCAATGGTGCGAAAGTTTCGTGAAATACTACCAATCTTTGCGTAAACATACAAGTTTTGTAGCCTTCCATTCGCGGAAGCATGATTACTTTCTGCATGTCGGCAGGTGCTATGACAATACCGTCTTCGCTAATGGCACCATCGGCGTCGTAATCCCTGCGAGCTTCATTCTTCCTTTGAAGATGCTCACGATGCGATGAACAGTTCCCGCAAGTTTCATCTGCATCCTCAATATTTGAGCACACGTAAAACGTGTGAGCACCACATGTTTCACATTCCTCGTGACCAAGCGTAGTGAAAGCGATGTTCATTTGGCGAATGGTTCGACGATAGACCTGAATGCTACATTTGAAAGAATTCTCTTCAAAATCTTTGTGCATGATTGTTGGTGTAATGTCACCAGGGAAATAGCGGCGGAGAGGAGCATGTAACCTGCGATAATGAGGCGCACAGGGTCGGAAACTCTATGTGATTTCGTATGACACTGACGTCCAGCTTGTTTGGCGGGGGATGTCGTCCACGACGATCTGGAGCCGGTTGAAGAATAATATCACGTACAGAATCATTATCAAGAGGCATACGACGAACAGTCTGACCATCTTCGTCTAAAGAAATGAGTGCAGTTGTTATTGGCTTGTCGTTGTTAGGTTTGTACCCGAGGGTTGTCAGAAAAAACGTTTTGCACACCTGAATATCCTGCAATTTATATTCCAATGTTTGTCCACGATGAGACTCTCCTTCACAGGTATGAAGTCTAGGTTTAGAGATAACCGATGTTCGAATCCATAACCGCCGTTCATCAGGCAGCATAGTCCAATAGCTATGGTGAATACTTTCACGAAGATCGTCAGAAATATTTTCGATACACTTGCGTTTGCAGACAGCAGAACATGGAGGCAGGATTGTGCAGAAAACAATGTCAACAATCGTTCGATAAGCTCCCCATTGCAATGCGGGATTTCAGACATGCCATAGACAATGACTGACAGATCTTCCATATCACAATGCGTTATCATTAGACATCAGAAACTTGTCCTCATTGTAGATATCGAACAATAACCCACTCGTCGTGACATAGCAATTGGAATGGAAGCACGTGAACTACATGTAGACTTGCCCTCAATGTACATGTGGATTAATGTATATGAGGTTCTAATTTTGAAACAGCGTTTGTTTGCAATAGCATGCTGCAATAATTTGCAGTTACGGCTTTTTACCTTGTCAGACTTGCTGGTCAAGCAGATACGGCTAACAGAATGTTGCTGTTTTTTCAAAACTAAAAGACATACGACTATTTCAATTGAGTATAAGATGTAGAATTACCTGAGAACATCATCTGTAATAATAACTCAATTTTGACAAAAATGCAGTTACGGCTTTTTACCTTAACACGGCAGAATATGATAAATAATATATAATATGATTTTAATGAAATGCTCACAAAAAAGTATGTAATTATTATTCGTATAAATCCCAGAACATTTGTTGAATGTTCATATCATATTGTGTTCTTTGATAATTGTTTCACTTTCAGATTCTCGTGAGTAGCTATCAATTTCCGGAAGTGGAGGAAATCGACATAGTAGGCCTCTGGCTCTACCAGGAGGAGAACTATCTGTGTATTCTGCGAGTTAGAGCGTGAATCCTTATTGAAAAAGGTAGCAAAAAAGACATAACCTCAAGCACAGTGAAAGACTTCATATGGTATTGTTTTTCTTTATTGAAGATTTGTAGGAGTATATAATTTTGTTATCCAACTTTGTTAGCCTCCAATTGTTAGACTACTGGTTTTTTTTGTTTTAATCAAGAAATAGAGATTTTTGTAATTAGGTGATGTTTTCAAGTATCGGTAGATTATTTAGGCTTATTCATGTCCAAATCAAGGTCAAAATCATAGAATGCCTTGACATCCTTCTCCCTCATATAGGCCCAATATATTCATCTCTATTTCATGTCGAGTAAATTTCACGATATATCCGTGTTTGTTTAATACTCCTAGTTGTGTCTTCCCGTATTTGATTAATTTATATTAAGCCTAATTTACCAATCTCTCAAATAAAAATTGCACATGTTGCTGTACCATAATACTTGTTTCATTCAAAATGAGATACCGTATCATTTACCTAATCAACACTATATTGCAAATTTACTTAGATGGAATATTTTTCGTTGACAGGAAATTTTTTTATTTTTCCATATTTTCCAATTTTCCCGGTAATTTTTCCGGAAAAATGTAATTTATATTTTTCCGGAAAATTTTTATATCTATATTTATAGGAGCTTTTATCAACATCATTATAAATACCATGTTTACTTACAAAAATTACTGTCTACACATTTTCTCATGTGCAATTTGTATATGTGTTTACAGTTCTTGTATATTGCGTTCTGTGAGTCGTTGTCTCAATGTTATGTGTGATTCTGTGATGCAAAAGAGGTAAAAGATTCAAAAAATGTGTGTGATAAGCATTCATTGCTGATTGAATGAGAAGAATGAAAGGATTCTATCGCGCTGAGTTTGCTACGTGAATATGCATCTAAGTCTAAGATTATCACGTAAAAAGTACAAGGAGAATATGATGCATCTTATACTAATGGCTGCATGCATGAGGCAGTGAAAAACATTTTTTTTTAGAAATTTCTTTTGATCTGTTAAAGAAAAACTTTGGTATCATCTTCTTACAAATTGAAATTACATGAAATTAAATCATATTTTTTCTGTCTTCCTACGTACAAGAATTCATAGATTACATTAAAATCTATTAATCTATTACTATCTCAATTGATAAGGCCAGATAGGCGAATCATATTTTGATATCATTTATAAATTTTTGTGCCTAGAAAGACCGAAAAAACAATATTTTTCCATTAATTTTTACTAAGAAAATGGTGAAAAAATATAAAATATGTTTTCGCCCAACATTTCGAGTTTCAAACTCATCACACTGATCTCGTTTAACCCCACTCGATAAGTTTGAAGTTCAAAATGTTGGGGGAAAATTGACTTTTTGATTTATTTTACCGAAATATAAAGCTATGAAGTGAAGAACCACTCTTTAGACAAACGAAAAAGAGGTACATCCCTATGTTGATGATTGATAACGTGGGTGCACGCGGCTTCAAGTTATGACAGGCGTACATTTTTTCTGCAAAACAATTTGATCTAACATACATCTATATTCAGTTTATCTATCATAACTCAAGATGTAGCATATCTGGTCTTTTGCGTGTGCCAAGTAAAACATAAACCAAATGAATTTCTTTCTTAAATATTCTGCTGCTGACTAGTAGACTTGAAAGAGTATTGGGGGAAACTCAGCATCAATCATTGGACATAGGCGTAGAAAGACAACATTTTCTTCTGGAAATACTTAAAAGCTCCTTGCTTAAAAGTTTTTATGAAAAAACAAGTTAAAAAGTATGCTTATAAATTTAATAAGTAGCATTGAATTGCCCTACACATAACTATAGAGAAAGAAATATGATTTGTTTTTCCAGTGGTGGATGAAAACTGAAAACTATTAGCATCGCGAAAATTATCTCTACTTGCCTACAGTTTGCGCAAAATTACTTAGGACAAAATCAGATTGAGTAGAGTAAGTAAAACACATAAACACGTTCACTTGAGGGGAGCTTCTGTGCTAATACAAGGCTATGCGGTAATAATACACTACATACATCTACAGATAATGTTGAAGGTAGAAACACAATCCGAGTAGATATAAATGCGTATAATGTCAACTATCAGAAACTGTGAAAAATTATTGGAGAAAAATTTCACCATTTGCTTTAAAATGCTTACAAGCTGCGATCAAATTTTCACGTTGCTTTGCTTTCGGATCTCTGATACATGTTTGCAGTTCCTGATGCGGGCTGTGTGGAGTTATCGACAAATTTACTCCCATCTTGCGCGTTCAAGTCCTAATTATGCTTTCTCTTAATTGACTGCTTTTCTGATTAATAGAGAAGCTTTTTGACTGGTTTAACCTGTATCCCAGCTTATTCCATATCCGTGCGAGCACAAAATTTTGACTTCGGCTGCTTGCCATCATTTCTTGCTGTTAACATGGAATTTGCACTCAGTAGACTATGTGTAGGCCTACATGCACGGATTTGCACTGATGTAACCTTTCTCATTCCACACCTCGGACATCTCACGCTGAGAGCACTTATATTTCCACTTTTCGTTTTTTAATTGCTAGACATTGCTTATTCACACCGAACATTGGTGAAGTTTTTGAATTATATTCGATTTTCTTTTAGCGAAGAAATGACAATTACTTTCCCTTCTACCGTTGAATCAATACCTGACATGCGTGAATATCATTTGTAGCGGAACTAATTCCTCAAGAAATATGCGTACATGTATACATATCAAATAGGTGAACATGACTTAAATTGTCAACTGCTTATCAAGTTCAACCAATTCATCACTCACAAAGGTTCACTGTACAACCGTGCAGTGAGTGAATCATCGGATATATTAATTAGGCTAATGAGAGTAGTAATAATAATAATATGCTATATTTCGAAATGACAGACGCATAACGATTAAAAGTCACCCACAGAAACCAACAGCCTGTAGATTTATGAACCGCAATCCATCCAAAACAATGTGAATGTTTGATTGATTATGCAGTATGAATTTAAGTCTTCGTAGAAACGAAGAACAGCATTCATTAATAATTTAAAGTCGAAGTCTATAAATTCATTCTTATTCAATGTTTTCTCATTTCATAGAGCTAGTATTATATATCATTTATCTTGCATCCTTTATATTATCATCTATTTGAATTTCGCTTTTCTTTCTACAAATAAAGTGTGACAATCACACTTGACCTTTCCTCCTATTTACAAGCTCATTTCTAATTAAAACAAAATAATCATATCTTTAGCTTGTTCCGAACAATTTTGTGCTAATTGTATATCCGAAGCTGAGTGAGAGTGATATAAACGATAAATGTACATGTAGCTCCGATAGCAATTTTTACAATGATATGAAATAAATACATAGATCAAATTGCCACGCGAAAGACGCGCGTCAGGTATTTCTTGGCTCGACGGCCACCCACATTATTCTTTTTCCATGCTTGTATATTTTCTTTCCTGACATGCGTCATAGCTTGAGGGATTCCTTTTTTTCGATAACTGTATTCTTGATAATCGCAAAGCACACTGTGCGTGCATTTTTAATATATAATCACATGACTGAATTTGTAAAGCTGTAATGTGCTTTACTGCTATGTTTAAAATAGACGAGCTTTCTCAAGATAGATTTTCTTTTATTCATATATGAGGTCGTCTGATTGTGTAACTGTTTTTTGTTGTACAACATATTACTTTGTACATTATACGTGTTACTTTTCATGGAAAACAAATAAATGTGTTTCATAGACTATTTTCTTTTATTCATAAATCACATACCTTGCAATGATGAAACATGATACAATTAACACATGAATCAATCTCTGCAATAGTAGAATGACTGAAAGTACAGCAGCATGTTGGTAAAAGGGAATGACAGGCCCTTAGCAGTCTCAATAGCTGTCATGTGGTTCTTACTCGTTGACAGATTTAATAATTGCTTCAATTAGTCACATGCTCATACAAGAACATGGCAAATTTTAGTAAGCATTTCTAAATGTGTGTTTTATCAGGCTTGTGATAGAAGAATGAATTCTACCAATTTTGTAGCTATTTCGTGCACCAATCAGAAATATCAGGTGCTTTCAAAATTTTAACAGTAGAACTACAGTATAATGTCATCGTAAAGTGTTGTAGAATATAAATTTGGCTTGATTTGCCAGTACCGGTCGCCGGATGAGAAGGTACTGATCATGCTAATTAGTAGGTAACCACTAAAATGAGAACTAACCAAAACTCAGAACTAGCCCCAAAATTAAGAAAACCCTATCCTTTAATGAGAAAGGCAACTTTATCTTAAAAACGTATCACAAAATTATTTTCAAAAATTAAGAATCGATGCCGATACTGAGAGCTGGCCCCAAACACTGCGAACCACCATTAAAAAGCATCACTGTATGCTCCAGATTAATCCAAATAAAAAGAACAACCGTGCTTACACTCGAGGAAAAACATGAAAGCAAACCGAAACTTTCTTCTTATTTTCTTCAAGCTGATTTTTTTCATTTCTTAATTCTAGTAAATATTATCATGTTGATAAGATATAGCTGACTTCATTGCTAAAGCAAATGGTTGGTTCCAGTTTTTAGCCCAGTTCGACTGAGACATCGTTAGTTCTGAGTTTTGGCTAGTTCTCATTTTGATGGTTGCCGATCGTAGTCAATTGTAAATCTGCAAATAGCATTTCATGGATATATTGTACATAATTTTTTGAGTCTGTGATTTATCTTCCGATATTTTAGTGAATAGATACAGGCATTGTGTACATTGTTGATGAGTCGGAATACGAAAGGGAGGAAATCAAAGAGAAAAAAGATAAACGGTGACGAGGAACTCGAGACACAGGACTTGCAAGAGATAAAACCAGAAGTTGATCTTGGGTGACGATGCAGTACTGGCCATTTTGTTTTTATTTATCGTTTTATATCGATTTCTATGAGAATTTGTTGAACTATCATCGATTATCACTTCTTATCATTTTGATAAAAAATGAAATCTCCTTTGAGGATAACAATGAAAATAAGTAGTAAGTAAAACTCCACTTCTGGATAGCGCAAGATGGCCGCCGTCGAAAAAAGTCGCTGACGTCCCCCCCCCTCCTGTCCGTCGAGTCGGTCGTGGTGTGCCGCCGTGTTGCTTCGAGTCTGACGTCCCCCCCTCTGGCCGGCCGTCGTAGCGCGAGGTGATGTGCTCTCCAGGTTGGCGTGGTGTGCCGGCCAGGTTGGCGTGGTGTGCCGGCCAGGTTGGGAGGGTGGACTGTCGTAGCTCACCTGAAAAAATCCTAAGTGTCAGAGTGGCTTTGTATGGGTAAAATTTTGAAAATTTTCCAAAGTGTGGCATTTCGACCTGGGACCGTCACCAAAACATTTTTCATCAAATTTCACCGACCTCCTCCCCCCCCCTCGGGAGAGCTAGCTTCGATCTTGGCTTCCAGTGGACGGATTTTGTAGTGCAATAGCTCTTTTGAAAGCTAAGAGTGAGACAAATTCACTGAAAGAAACGGCTTGTTCATATCTGTCTTCGTTTAGATGTGAGGCGCCATTTAAAATTTTGGGAGATTGTCGAAAAACGACAGAGTTAGAATTTCCCAAGAAACAGCTCCAGCGGGCGAATGAAGGCTCGGATTGGTAAACGGAGGCCAGATTTGGAATCAGCTTGATGTTATTGTCCAATGAGGATCGTCATCCAATGAGAATCAAGCATTTCTATATAAATAGCGAGCCTTCCACAGTGAGAATCATTCCATCATTGAATCACACGAGTGACGGACGCACATTTTCTCTCTCTCTAGTTCCCTATTCTATTATCCAACTAAAATGGTAAGTCGCTACTTTCCTCCCTCTCCTCCCTTGAACGTAAACTTAATACAATCTTTTCCATTTTCAGGCATCTACTCCATCTGCTGCACTAGTAGGACAAAATGGCGGTCAAACGTTACAAGGTTCGCTACGATCAGATCATCTACAACTGAGGCCAGTTGAAGAAACAACCAAGGTACATAATCCTACACCGCTACAGCGTAAATTTAAACAAGTCTTGCGTTATGACGATCATGGCGTAGTACTCCAAACGGGAATGCTCCCTTCCACGGATGTCAAGATAATGCACAATCAGTATGGGGACTACATACTGATCCCCCTGAGTCCGTACATTCGCCGCCAACTTGATATTATTGAGGAGTACGTGACATTAAATATGGACATTCCTACTCCTCTTGCTCAAGAGTGGAAGGCGAGAGATGACAAGGATAGTCCCTATAGAAAGATTTGGGATGGTAATCACATTTGCCTACCGGTATCACATTGGTGCACTTACTATAAGAAGGAGGGAGATCATTCAACACCCATCACATGCGACGAGCTCGGAGAAGGTACTTGGGATATCCTTTTAAAAGTGAATGGGCTATATTATGGTCGGCATAAGGATAATAAAATAGCCTCTTTCTCTCCATGCATATGGAATCCATCCTATATATTCCAAAACCACCCAACGTGGACGACATAATTGATCAAATCCTTAACAGCAGTGGTACGAAGCGCAAGTCGGAGAAGAATGCTACATCAAAACGCAAATGAAAGAAGGAGAATTACTAGCCCTTTCCTAACTCTACCCTATGACAATTCGCTTATGTGCTTTGAGTGTCGTAGACGTGGTCTTATTAGATACATTTTACTTCTTCGTTGCCATCATATCATTTGTGTATTTTGTCGTGAAAAGCATCGATGTAATTCTTCATTTTGTAATATGTTATAGAACGTTTCCTTAGATGTGTAAATTTCCGTTTTAGGCTTCTATCATCATTTTTATGGATTGTGAGGGTGAACCTGTACAGGAGCTCAGTGCTATTGCTATGAACAATTGGACATATCAGATTGTCAGTGTCTATCATCAACATGCCAACTGCAATCCCAATGTTGATCAATGGGCGAGAAAACACATTCATGGACTTAATCTGAAATATTTGCAAGACTATGGCTTTTCTTGTGAGAGTGCTCTTCTTATTGACTTTAAACGATGGTTAGCTGCTTTCAATGTTATACGCATCTTTTGTAATAATCCTGGTAAGGAGAGGAAAGTATTTCCCAATCTAATCATTGATGACATTTTGCTCCCACCTTGGGATAGTAGAGTGAATCAACATTATCATGAAGTCACGAAACGTTTTAAGGATTTGTCTGTTCCTATTTTGTCTGTTCGTTGTAGTAGCTACGTTCATAACCAATGCTTCTTTCCTCCTTACCTCAACACTGCCAAAGTCCTGTATGGTTATCATTGCTCGCTGTATGATAGTTACCAGCTGTATCTATTTTATCTCTTTCAAACCATTGATTTATAATGCATGCTTGTTACTATTATTCAATAAATGTTACTATGAGAAGAGTTGTTTTCATGCAATGGATGGGTTAGATAAAGGGCGATCATGTCTTTCTCAAACGACTGCGGAACATTACATTTTCATATGCAAAGTTTAAAAGGAGCTGTTCAAGATTATGTGATAAATTTTCATAAAGATGAGACCGACATCGAAGCAGTGGTCGATGATGCTAGCACTCTATTTCTAGAGTTAATGAATACATTCTCTGATAGCATTGTCATGGCGCGATTAGTTGCGAAAATTAAGTTTAGCCATTTTGGAAAGGAAGAGGTGGAAAGTCGCTCTTTCCATTTTGCTTCTTATTCAATGGAAGTGGTAGATCACCCCCAAGAATTTTTTAAAAGACATGTGATAAAAATTGCTGAACGTCTTAACGCATTTAACCATCATGGTAGCAGTATAGTGATTGAAGCGATTTCAGATTTTCACATTCAACTTTCCATAAAGAAAAATTGAAAATGCAGTGGTACTTGATTGTAGCACAACTGGTTTTCGAGCTATGTCTGCTCACTCTCGAAGTATATTCCTTCTGTACATACGTCTATTATTTAGAAAAGGCTAGCAAATTCATATCTTCAAGAAGACTTGCTATAGACATCAGTAACGGCGAAACTATGTGTTGTGATGTATGTAAGCGAAAGGATGGAAATGAAAAGCGCATCTTCAAGAGATGTAAGCACGCTTTTTGTCAACGCTGTTTCATACGTAATTGCATTCAACTTTGCAAATGTAACCACTGTGATATTGCTCATTTCGAGTGTCACTTATGCCGCAATAGTTAGTACCTATGCAAATGTGGTAAAGATAGGTTTTAGCAAAGACTAACACGGAAAATGGCGAAACGTAAAATGACGAAACGTAAAAGTCAAAAGTCTTCAAAGTTTTCTTCAGCCATTCAAGCTCTCCGACGAATGAAAGCAAATCAGCGATACAATGCTATACGACATGATAACGATAAATTCATTCGTGAAATTATTTCTCATGTGAGGAAGTTGAGGACGAAGAAATTAGCACCAAAACAACGAAAGTTACTTAAGCGATATGCCACAAAATTGCGTTTCATCTCCAATCCTAAAGTCACCCTTCAAAGAAAGAGGAAAACTCTAACACAAAAGGGTGGTTTCCTTTCAGCAATACTTCCAATGTTAGTTAGCTCCTGTCGTGGGTAACGTATTGGGTAATATCTTTGGCTCTAAGCGTTAATTATGCAAATGTTGAATCTCAAAGTATTAAAATGGATTTCAGACTTCACTGCGATAAAGTTCTGACTGTATCAGGTCCATCTCATGCAGGTAAAACTGTTTTCACGCTGAATTTATTGGACAAAAGAAGGGAGTTGTTTAAGGAACCTATCAATCGAGTGATTTGGTGTTATGGTATTTATCAACCGTCGCTGTTTCAGGAATTGCAAAGTCGCAACTTTATTCGACATGAAGGAATTATTGCAGTGGATAAACTTCAGTCTAATGATGTTGTTGTATTGGATGATTTATCAAAAGAAAGTAAGAATTCAAAAGATGTTACAGATATGTTCACTCGCGCAGCACATCATAAAAGGTGTTTTATCATCTATATCACACAAAATTTATTTCCTGATGGAAAAGAAGCTCGTACACGAAACCTGAATACACACTATTATGCTATTTTCAAGAATCCGCGAGATAAAAGTCAATTTGAAATTTTAGCGCAACAAGTTGCACCCAGAGGATCAAAAGCCTTAATTGAAATTTTTCAAGCAGCTACTGAAAAACCATACGGTTACTTATTCATTGACTTTACGCAAGAGTGTCCGGAAGAATTTAGATTTCGAAGTGATATTCTGAAAACTCCCATGATTATCTACAAACTATGAGTTCTTATTCTCGCATGATTGTTATTCCTCAGGATGAATATGTACAATTGACTGCCATGCAGCAAGTAAAGCAACCTCTTGCAAATCAAATGTATAGGAAAGAAATAGATTATCAGCAAAATGTTCACATCAAAGATCCACATCGTGCTGTATTATTACAATCGGAAACTGTTGAGCAATTGAAAAACTTGAAGAATAAGATGCGTGACTCTGTATCGACTGCTACACCTTTAGCATCTCGCGCACATGCCATATCTCTTTTCAACAGTATTGAACCCCATCTCAATGTAAATGATAGAGGAGAAATCATTACAGATGAAAATAAAGTGATTGATGCTTCACGTTATGAAGACTTGATTCAGTATGCGACACGTAGAAAGCGCCGTCAGGGCTGTGTTCCACCTGGTTGGTCATACTTTCTTAAACTATTGAAAAAGCATAATGTGCCAAAATTTGCTTTGAATAACGAGACATTGAAAGAACTTGATTCAACAGTGGCTACTGCTCCAATGCTTCAGACGATGAAAATGCCAACAAATTGGTTTAAGACGTCACCTGCTACATCCCCTCCCACACTCACTAAGCAAACAAGAGGAAGAACTCGACGTAGATCTACATCACCACTGAAACTAGTAAAAGGAAAACGTAAAACAGCTCCTCCCAGGAAATACATGTTCTCAGACTATTAATATGAAGCAGATGTGTTGCTTGCCATGTAATGAGCCGCCAGAGGTGAATGTCGTTGTCACTTGCACTTGCTGCGCCAGCTCTCACAATGAAACCCCTAAGCAATGTGAACACGATCGCAAAACCGCTAAAGCTAAATGCTGCAGTTGTTGTAAATGTAGAAAGGCAAGAAAACAAAAAGATAAGAAGGAGGAAAAAGAGTCAGTCGTCATCGACTGAACGTTTGAAGTCAATCTATTATGATGTAAAACATCCGGCAGGATTTGCATCTATCAAGAAATTATCAAAAGCGAGTGGTCTTCCACAATCACAAGTGAAACGATGGTTAAAGGGTCAGGCTACCTATACACTCCAAAAACAAGCGAAAAAGAAGTACCGCACCCGCCATTATATTGTTCATGACATCGATGAACAGTGGCAAGCAGATTTGTGTGATGTTGCCTCCATTTCAAAACATAACTCGGGCAATAATTTTATTTTAACCGTCATTGATATTTTCTCGCGTTATGCGTGGGCTCAACCTTTAAAAACTAAAGAAGGGAAAGGAGTAGCAAAAGCATTCCAAACAATTTTTCGAGAAGGCCGCATTCCAAAAAGAATTTAGAGTGATCAAGGAAAAGAGTTTGAAAATCAGCATGTGAGAAGATTATTTGAGAGGCATGACATTGAGTTGTTTAGTGTAAAGAGTGCTTATAAAGCTGCACTCGTTGAACGTTTTAATCGCACATTAAAAAATCGCTTGTGGCGACATTTTACTGCCAACTTGACACAAAATTGGACAAAGGTACTACAAGATACACTCCATGCCTACAATCACTCTATCCATCGTTCTATTGGACTCAGACCAGTAGATGTAAATGCTGACAATGTAGATAAAGTGCGCGAATCATTCCAACGTAAACGCACTCATGTGAAAAGTGATGTGAAAATTGGTGATAAAGTTCGTATCTCAAAAGTGAAAAGTGTTTTTGCTAAAGGGTACCTTCCGAATTGGACAGAGGAGGTATTTACAGTATCAAGGATTAATCAAAAAGACTCTCCGACCACCTACAAGTTGAAAGATTACGATAATGAAGAAATTGAGGGTAGCTTTTACCGCGATGAGATTGAGGTAGTCACTGAAAGTGAAACATATTTGGTAGAGAAAATCATTCGATGTAAAAAACGGCAAGGTGAAGAATGGTGTCTTGTTAAATGGACTGGTTATCCTTCAAGTATGAACTCTTGGATGCGTCGTGCTGACATCTTTCACCTAAGTGATCGACAGTGATTCATGCAAAGTTGTAACTAACAATGTTTAGGATTTGAGCTATGAATCCAACTGCCTCATTTTATTCACGACCCTCCTATGTAAGTGGTGGAGGACAAATTTACATCGGCGCTCGCCGCCAACGTGGAGGTAGCATACTTGGTGCACTGAAATCTGTTGTAGCACCTCTCATATCCAATGACGGTAGATCTTTAAAACGAAATGTTTTAAGTAATGCCGTTGGCTTTGCTGGTGATGTTGCTAGTGATCTTTCCAGAGGTAGAAGTTTTAAGAGCAGTTTGTTGAATCGTGGGAAGGAACGCGGTTTAAAAACATTGAAGCAGACCTTTGCTGGTGTTACTCAAGGAAAGAAATCACCTAAACGAATGAAAAAAGGAAGGAGGAAACATCGCGGAGCTGGTAAGGTGCGATCTTCAGTCAAAAGGCATTCACGCAAACGTCGCAGAGGTTCTAATCATTCATCAGGCGCTAAACGACGACGCTGCTATAACTTCTAATCATGGAGTGTAAAACTTCCGGTTTTTGTTTGTTTGATCAACAAGCCATACAGACAGATATTCTTAGTTCAAGTATTGTAGATTATCATCCTCAAACAGCTGAGAATGCTGGCCCCATTGAATTTGTTATTCCTGGTGGTAGTGATGACTACATAGATTTGAGTTATGCGATGCTTGATTTGAGGTTTAGAATTCAGCAAGCAGATGGAACTGCTATTGACGATGCACATAAAGTTGGACTGAACAATTTACCATTGACTACATTACTTCGCGATGTTTCTCTAACGATTGGAGAGCAGCAGGTGGAAGGTGGTCAAAGCGATTATCCCTATAAATCATATTTCAATCATGTATCACAGTTTCATCCAGCAGCACAAAAAAGTCATATGGAAGCCATGGGATGGTACAGAGATGAAGCAGGAAAATTTGATGTTGAAACAAACAGTGGCTTTGTAAAGCGATCTGCTATGATTAAAGATAGTAAAGTATGTCAGCTATATGGTCCGCTGAATTTAGACTTCTTTAGACAGTCAAAGTTTTTACTCTGTAATACCAGCATGCGACTCAAGCTGACATTGAATAAGCCTGAATTTGCGCTGAATGCATTTGCTAAAGTTGACAATTTTAGAATTCATGTGGAAGATATTGCACTTTACATTCGCCGAGTAGTACCGAATCCAAGTGTCATTAGAGGACATGCTGAAGGTCTTAACCGCCAAAATGCCATTTACCCCGTTCAGCATACAAAGCTTCTCACCTTTACAATTCCTAAAGATCAAAAGGGTTTCATGAAAGATGGCCTCTTTCCATCGGAAGCACCGAAGCTCCTCATGGAGGCAATGGTTGAAAATGACGCATTTAATGGTAATATAAAGAAGAATCCTTTCAATTTTAAACACAATCAGTTAAGTGAAATTGCTTTACGTGTAAATGGTGTGAGTCATCCTGGTCCACCCTACAAACCAGATTTTGCTGCGGATCAATTTATGCGCAGTTATGTTGATTTTATGGATGTCTTTGGCTTTTACAATACGGATGACACCAACGGACTGACTATGAAAGAGTTTAAGAGTGGATATACTATTTATGCATTTGATTTGACTGCTGACAGCGATATTAGTGCCCCCTATCGTCAAGCGAACGTGCCTCGTAATATTCGTTTGGATTTGACGTTCAAAAGAACACTACCTGAGACGATCAATGTATTAATTTATGCAGTCTTCGATTCAAATATTGAAATTACAAAGTATCGTGACGTGATTCTTCAGTATAATCGTTAATGAGTTGGTTGACTGCTGACGATATTAAGACTAAAGTGCAGCGTAATGCAGACGAAGCGACGTTGAAAGCTTTCGATGATGTCTATTCACTCGATACCTTACTACCTGCAGTAAATCACTATCCCATCTTTATTGTGCTAAACACTCATTCGCAGAATTTAGGCGGTGAGCATTGGAAAGCGATCTTTATTGGAGAAGACCGACGTGGTGAACTATTTGACTCTCTTGCTCAACCTCCAAATATACCAACACAGCAGTGGTTGAGAAAACATACGCGTCAATATTAGCGAAATGAACGCATACTACAACATCCACTTTCATCAACGTGTGGTGCTTTTGTACTGTACTTCATCTTAAATCGTTTACATGTATCTCGATTTGCATCTATTATTCAAAACTTTTCATGTAATCCATCTTCTAATGAAAAAATGATTTGTAAGTTCTATCATGATTTGAAATAAAAACATCATGTTGGAAAAATTGTTTTTTATTTTACAATCCGCTGGGTACGTACATACTCGATGAGATAGTCTAGGATCACATTTGCTTGTACATGAGATTTTAGTCCAGGAATGATCACTTTACTATTATGAAAGATTGCCACATGCACAGGTAACCAACAACTAATGAGAGCTGCAGGAAAAAGTTCGGGTTCATAACACAAATTGTAACTGCTGGTACGAATCTTCAAAAATGATACACTTTCACTCAATTGAGTAGAGATCACCATATTGTCCACAGTCAGATTCGACATCACACACCTCTCCCTCTTCCATATCCGACGTAGTAGTCTCTGTAGCTCTAAGCGCATTGACTGCGCCGATGAATGAGAAAGGGCGCCGAGAATCTGTACAGTCCCATTTGGGAAGAGTTGAAGATTCCGTGAATTGTTCATCTTCACCACTAACATTTGAGGACGGCCCGGGTAATACTTGCTGTTTGGAAGGTGTTGGTGTAATGTTGTGAGATCGATTTTGGTGTAGAGTCTGAAGCGACGGAGAATGTTGACGATGGTGTAGCGATGGCGCTTCATGATGAAAGAATGAGTAAATTGAGCGATGTACCTTCCTTTTATACTTTTCCCAGCTACCTTGATGAAATGTGAAGTTAGTATGAAGTTGGGAATGATAGAGTTGAATTCGCCGATTGTTGACGCGCAGCCAGATGCGATTTCCAATACGTGAATGTCTTTTCATATAGAAGTATTTCAAATCCTTCATGATATGATGTAGAGATTGAAAATGACGATAAGATAAAGCAAACTCTCTTCTCACATTTCCAGTTGAATCTTTGAAATAGACGTTTCGATCATGATCCGCTTCAATACGTTGTAGGGAATCTAATTTCCAACTCATGGTACGTGGTAGTCATGTCTGATTAAGATTTGCATAGTAGGGCGATGAACTCACGACGAATAAATGTCATGATGGAGCGATGTATGTATCTTCTATACTTCTCCCAATTGTATTTGCGAAATGAGAAACAGTTTGCGGAATGAGAATGGCAGATTTGAATTTCATTGCTGAAATGTTGAAGCCAAACTTGATCACCCAAGGAGATGAATCTTAATGTTTCAAAATATTCCAAATTCCTCATGATATCATTGAGGTTGACAAATTGTCGCCATGTTAATGTAATACCTCTTGATGTATGACCATGAGAATTTTTGAAATGTACGTTTCCATCACGATCAACTCTGATATATTGTAGAGAGTCCAAAATCCAAGTCTTCATGATGTTATGCAAAGTCACAGATCAGCAATATAAAAATGTCGTTTTATCATATTTTGCTTAGCAATGCGGCCGCAAATAGATTTGCTAGTAATCGAGCCGCACTCTTTTCTACCACCATTGATCATACACAACAGCTAGATGGAAATTGGGAAGTGGGTGTCACTCAACTTGTTTATAGCAACTGTGTCTATACTTTTGATCATGAGGTGATGACTATTAATATGAGACGTACAGCTGCTTACCAATGTGAAAAGGGCTGCCGAGTATACATTCCACAGTGGCCAAAGAAAGATCTCTTATCATGTAAAAAGTTTATATATGATTTCCTGAATAAAGCGTGTAAACATATTGTCCAATTTACTCCGCACAATGATGATCATACTTATGTACATCATGTAGTTGAGAAAGATTGGATTGTTGGTTCAAGTCCAAGTTTAAGAAATGATTTAGGTTACCTCGCTAGCGCCTTAACAAGCTATGATAATTTTAACGTTAATTACCACATAAGTGGTCATAAACAGTTAATATATCGAGAGGAAGCTTATTATGTAGATCTTATTCCAAGAAATCAGAAGACGTTGGTGAAGAAGATTGTGATTAAGCCAAGAAATACAAACATGACTCCTGAAACATTATTGAAGAAATTTAATTATCTCCTTCGAGTTGATGGTAAACAAGTGGCAACATTGACTTATATCAAATCATCTAATCATATTGCAATAAGCAAATTAAATGATGATAATCTAGTATTAGTTTGTTCAAAAGATTTTCATCAGTTCTTACGACATCATTCTCCATCTGTTCATGGAAAATTTGATATGCAACATTTACCATGTGAAAGGTCAAATCAATTTGATACAGAATGGACCGTATCTTTATACAGAAAGTGTGTAGAGCTTTTAGGTGGTATCTTACATGAAACAAGAGTGTTGATGCCTCGCATTATTACTTCGGTTAAATTGGTTGTAGATTATTTTAATGAGCAACATATTTCATTTTCTGAAAAAGAAGGTACTTTGTCTCTCACTATAAGTGGAAAAGGTATTGAACTAATTATGGATAAAACTCTAATGGACATTTTGGGTTTTGATCAAAATATCTTTAAAAGTGGTACTGTAGCCAAAGCTAGCGCAGACATGTCGCTATCGCGTCGTATTAACTATTTTCAGATATATTCCAATATTGGTGAAGATGTACGTGTGGGAGATGTTGAAGCTCCATTGCTAGCAATGATACCATACCAGCCAAAAAGCTGCAGTATTTTATCTGAGCATACTTTCAAGAAAGTGCATTATACAAAGCTGAAATCAAACTACATCCCACAAATTGATATTGCAATTTATGACGATGCTGGTGCGTTGATTCCTTTTCATAAAGATGCTGTGACAAGTATCACACTCCATTTCCGAATGAAGAGTTAATGCAAAAGTATGCTAATATATTTTTTCCAATGTGAATAATATGGAAAGTGAAAATAAGGACTCGTTTCTAATCTACTTACCCAGTAATGCTTCTATGAATAAATTTCCCAAAAATAAACCATCAGACTATCGAGTAGAATTAAATCGCCCACTACATTTAGAAGGTGAATGGGAGGTTGACGTTTCTAGTATTTGCTATGATAGCAATATTCAGAATGTGAATGATTTGGAAGAAATTATATTGACTCCTCGCACCCACGATGGAATAACGATGAATAATGCATTCCAGTTCCCATACAATTTAACATGGAAAGTAGAACTATGAATGGATTCAGATAAAATCAGATTATTATGTACCATTTGGGAATGAGAAAATTATTAAGGCGTTCAATAGTTTACTATCTATCATTGGAGTGGGAGACAGTTCCTTCGCTTTCATTCTTTTACTAAAGGTCTTACACTGAGGTTGGATAATGAATTCTATCCACATCTCGGTTTTGGTCATGGACTACATCTAACGTCAATTGCTACTGCAAATGTTAAAAAAGTTTATTCAAATCGAATCAACAAATTTCATTATAGATTTAAAATTTTTGATGAAGATGTTGTAGAATGTGAAGAACGCATCATTTTGAAAAAGCGTGGTGTTCAACCTTTATCACTTATTGAGTTAGTAAAACGATGGAATGAGACTGTGGGTAAGAAGTATGGAGAGAAAATTATGGCGGACAAAAATAAGTTGGTTATTCAGAAATATAATGACAAACTTACAGTTTATTTCTCTCCAACCTTGCGTCATTTTGTAAGACATTATACACCTATTATTGGAAGCGGTGTGGTGTATGGTTCTCATGAATATCACACTAAAGCTGATTCAGTCAATGATGAATGGTGGGTGGACATCTATGGTGATCGCATCAAGAAAATTTACCAGTCTTATGAAGAATCTAAAGTTGCTATCAATATAATGCCGCATCTATATCATACAGTTGAAAGCTTCATTCATGTAGTAAATCCTTATATACAATAGAAGTTGAAGCATGTGATGAAAAGTAAATATGATGTAAAGACACACCACATTTCGTTTTCAATTGAAAATCAACGCGTTGTTCTGAGACTGGGTGATGACATTCAATGTCAATTGAGTAAAAATTTGAAAAAACTCTTTGGTTTTTCAATGCTACAAACAGTGTTTGCTGCTGCGCATACGATTGGTATAGAAACACCAATGACACTTGATAAACATGAACAGCACCTTTACATTCAAAGTGATTTGATTCTACCTATTTCTGTTGGTGAGAAAAAAGAATACATTTTACGTGATTTCATTCATGATAAAGACGCTTCATATGGAATAGTCGAGAAGATGTTTGAATCTATTTTCTATCATCCCGTCGTCAAACAAACTATACCCTCTATTACTATCAAAATTACCAATGGTTTACAAGAGTGCATCCATGTGAAAGATACTAAATCCCTCGTAACTTTAGTGTTTCGGAAAACAAAGTGAAGTCATTGTGATATGTTTATTGAAATAAAAATATGTATATGAAAAAGTCTTTTCACAGATATAGGGGGAATGAGCTGACTGTAGGCATATATTCACAAGGAAGAAACGATCTCATGCGATACATAAAACAACCATGTATATCTACAAAAAGCAACATCAAAATACTGAGTTAAAGTTGATTATGTCAATACATCTTCTGAATGTGGTAGCGTGAGTTTTATTCTTTTGGATGGAGGTATGTTTGTGTCAGGATGTCCATGTGGAAGAGATGTGTTATGTCCTATCCAACACCTCTTATCTTCCCATGCTGAAAGTGCTCGTTTGTTGAACGTGTGCGTGTTCACAGTATGAACTTGAGATTTTAATATTGTCATATTGACAAACGTTATAGTTTTATTTTTATAGGCCTTCTTATAGGACCGATGTTTCATTTTGTGAACAATGGATTTTGATATACCTTTAGCACGCTTAATACTATCTGCACATTCTTTTAATTTCGTGGAATACATTTTAGGACGGAGGAGAATCATTTCATCTATTTCCTTTCCTGCTGTTTCATCCTTAAAACAACCAAGTTTGGCTTTATTCTGTATGGAATAGAGTGGATGAGTGGGATTGTAGTTAGATGTGTCGAAATATTTTTCTAATGACTTACCTACTTCATTAAAATTTAAATCTTTTTGAGTGGTAATTCCTAAAAAGAAGCTATCTGTATCACCACCCAGCAAGCGAACCTCTTTTATGAGAGGGCATGGTTTTAATATTTTGTAGAAGAGTTGATACATTTCAAGCTTGGAATAATCTAAAACGGCTTGCCCAATATAGATGGGTTTGCACAACTCAACTTCAGATTTTATCATTTTAACACCTACAAGATCCTCATCGATGATGTCTCTATCAATGAAAAGAGGTGATGAGGTCAATTTGTGATATTTTTGTTCATCAACGACTAGTTTGTAGTTCATACGTTTTCTAACATCCTCCATGGTCTTTCCGAAAAGACTGTTATTCTTATATTTATAAAAATCCTTTTCAAAATTATTTTGGGCGAGTGCACGTTTTTGACTGTTACTATCTATGTAGGGTTTGAGGAAGGCTTTCTGTCTAAATTTGATAATGCGGTGAACTGACTTTAGAAGCATGCCCATTTCTAAATAGAATTTGAGTATGCAGAAGTGCACGAGATAATTTTTCTTATCATATTGGGTGAGCAAAAGTTTGCGGCATGGTTTTTACCTTGGCTGTCCACACTCTGTTAAGTTATTATGAAATTGTGACATGAATGGTGAAAACATATCTTCAGTCACTTCACCAGATTCAGGTGCGAGTGGGAAATCAGCAGTTTTATTTTTAATACTGTTTGGATAAATCAAATCCACTTCAAAATAATATCCCCAATCACCTTCATCTGGAATCTTCAGAATGTTTGAAGGGTTGGAGTAATACGTAAGCTCATCTTGATTTAACCAACTAAACTCGGAATGAGGTAGTGGTTTAGACAGTGAACTGTCATTTAAATTATTTTGGTCATAGTACTTTAGGTGGATATGATCATTACCTACTGTTTTAGATTTTATGTGATGTTTATTTACAAATGTGAGACCACCGCGTATTCCGCGCTCAAATATATTATACATCTCCGGGTCTTGTAAGAGGTGAATGGTCTCACCAGTCATTTTAAAGGCTGATTTAAAGGACATGGCTGGTAGACTGACAAAG
Source organism: Prostheceraeus crozeri (assembly GCA_907163375.1). Classification (NCBI taxonomy): domain Eukaryota; kingdom Metazoa; phylum Platyhelminthes; order Polycladida; family Euryleptidae; genus Prostheceraeus; species Prostheceraeus crozeri. The sequence goes on from CAJQUW010010520.1 coordinate 74,227, forward strand.
TGGACGGGATCTAATTTGTCTTCTTCTAATGCCACTCGTCGAAATTCCTGAAAGACATCAGCCAGCAAAATGACCTATCATATCATGATGATCATATAATCGCCAAACGTTTTACAATCAAATTTTAACCATGCCTCTTGAGCATGTTCATAGTCCTCTACTGGACAATCTTGACCCGTCAAATCGTTTTGGAATTTGTCAATGGAAGGAAGGGTTGTTTCATTTAGTTTAGACATTGAGCTAAAATACGCATAGGGAAAGACTCCTTTGCGAGTGATGATTTCATCCGTTAAGTTTGGATAGTGTTTCTTCAAAGTTTGACTATGGGGAAGAAACTTGAGATTACGAACGAGAGAAGCTAGTGACGCTGACATGAATTGGAATGAATCTAAAAATTTTATTTCGAAGAAGACTGTCTTATTTTCTTTAGTTTTATCTACTGGTACTTTTGCTGTCATTGCCATGAATTTTTCCCTCGTTTGCGCTATTACATTAAACTGCCACGATTTCATCTGGCTCAACCCTCCTTTTATCAGCATATGACTGTCATAGCCCTTAAAGTTATGAAAAATGAAGGGTAGTGCACGACGTCTCAACCTAAGTGAAAAGTTACATTTGGAGCAGAGTGCGTTTCTAAATTTACCAGTGATGTGATCATGATCACGCACTTTCTTAATTTTATCGTCATCAAACGTTTAATGACATTTAGGGCACGATGTGCAACTTTCAAATTTTTGTTTGTCTTCATCTGACATATGTAGTGACTTACGCTGCAATTGGGAATCATATGATTGTTGAAATTTAGCAGCTCTATCGAGAAATTCTAGAAATTTTGAAATGCAATCTTCACCTTGCCAAGTATGCATTTTGTTTTGTCTATTCCTAAAGTGGTCATGCCATACTTCATAGCAGGATATGGCTGCTGGCTTGTGGATGATATCATCAATGTAGCATTCTATGTCTGCGTAAATGACACGCAGGGGACTTAATTCGTCACCATTATCCCTATGTGAAAATATTTTATCTTTGGGCATGCGTTCCATTTGTAATTTACCTCGCTTGCACCATTCATAGTGAGTTTCAAATTTATCTTTACTCCAAAAGGAGCGGATGCAGCGGTCGCATACAAAATGTTCACCTCTTTTAGAGTGTCCCAAGTGAGTGTACAAGCGAGAGATTTTGGGAATACCACAGTAGTGCCATTCCTCGCTATCATCTTGTTTTGCTAATAAGAGGTTGACTACACGTTCATAACAAGTTGAACGTGAATTATAGCGGGCACCCTTCAACCCCTTCTCCCACACGTGAACGACAATTTTAATCTGATTATGTTTTTCGAACGTTTCTACATCTTTGATTTTCATCTTGTTACTATCACAACCTTCAAAGTCTAGTTCATCCTCCCACTGTCTATAGCTATACGTGGTGACGTCAAAAAGTATCCGTACTCGATATGAAAGAAGAAAGCTACAATATTTTAATCATATTTTTTGGAAAGAGCATCCATTATAGGCATAGAAAATTGCTTGTTTTGACATTGGACTTAATCAACTATATTTTTGTACAGTTTCCTTAAATTTTTACTGTACTGGCTCATTTTTTTCGAGTTTTAACTTTTCATTGATACAAATGTTAGAATATTTGGCGCTTTTTGAAGCTTTCTTACACCTAATGATATCAAAAACACGAAATTATTTGTCAAAACTTTTATATCAAATACTTCTCGTTACAGGTAACACAAAATTTATTAAAGTTTTTCGATGTAACTTCCATTCTGCTCCACACATTTCCGCCAGCGATGAACAAGTTGCAAAGTCCTTGCAAAAGTAAACTGTCGTTCGACTGGGAGCATTGTTACCGAAAACATTTTGAAGTTCTTCTATAATATTCTTCGACTCCATCTTCTTCAAAACAAAAAAGCGAATAACGCTACGATATTCTACCGCCGACACGTTGGCCATTCGTCAAAGTCGCGCTGATCAGCAAAGAAAATTCGTTTTGCCTTGACAGAAATGGCTTCTTGGTTAGGTGATGACAGTGAGTTGTATTATTAGCTTGTCTGTCATCATTACAATCACAATCATTAACTTGTCTGTCTGCGCCTGTGCGTGCATGCACGTACTACAATTGGAAAGAAATCGTCATGTGATCAAAGAATGGGTGATTGAAGCTTCAAAAAGCGCCAAATATTCTAACATTTGTAACAATGAAAAGTTAAAACTCGAAAAAAATGAGCCAATACAGTAAAAATTTAAGGAAACTGTACAAAAATATAGTTGATTAAATCCAATGTCAAAACAAGCAATTTTCTATACCTATAATGGATGCTCTTTCCAAAAAATATGATTAAAATATTGTAGCTTTCTTCTTTCATATCGAGTCCGGATACTTTTTGACGTCACCACGTAGGTATGATTTCGATTCGCGTTGATATCATTATAGTGAAGGATGGATAGGACTGCATATTTGAAACACTGTGATTTACAATCGACATTGATGACAGCTTTCTTATTATACAACGTTCTTGGTAGTTTAAATGTGCCTCGAGCTGCATGACTTTCTAATAGGGAAATTTTGAATATGGCTGAGTCCACACCATCAAAAATGAGAGCTCTGTCGCGTTGATTGAATTTATCTACATTTGATTTTAAACATTGAATGTGAAAATTTAGCCCCAAGACTCGCAGTCTACAACTTCGGTTGCGGAAGAGGAAGGAACATGAAACTGTATTCTCTCCGTCACTTGACCCGTTTGAAAATCTATCTTAATATATTTTAGTTTAAGGTAGATGAGCGCCTTCATTCTAAAATTGTCTAAATTGTTGAAGAGCGCTTCGATAATGTTAGAATTTTGAAGGAGCCACTCAGGAAAATCTACTATTTGAGTATTGGACTCCATGCAGTAGTCGCGTACTAAATTATTATATGAAACATTAATGAGGGAGATGGTAGAGGCACCGTTGGTGTAGTGATCATTTGCATGCGTGTGTTGAAGTCTGTGCGAAGATCGCTGAAAGTGACTATCAAAAGAAAGAGGGCACAAATCGCAAGGAAAGGAGATGTCATCGTCAGAATCAACTTCACCTCCGGAGATTGACGCCGCTTTGCGTTGACACACACGTTGTTTGATGTGTCGAAGGAGACTGTGCTTCCGTGTAAACATATGTCCGCAGTCGGCACATTCCCACTCATTGCCTTGTCGCGAGAGTCCTGAGCTGGAACTCACATCACCTGAAAGAGAAATCATTCTTTCATCTCTGTTCAAGTCTCAGTGTATTGTTACAACCTACTTTGACTCAACAACTCTAAACTTTCCTCGAGAAGGGAGGGCGTTGGTGATGAAGTTGATGCCTGAAATTGAGGAAGATGCTATTAGCCACACGTTTGAGGGAGATGAGTGAAGAAATTTTCAACTTACCATTTCAACGAAATCAAGTTTAAGGTTGATACTTCAACAAGATAGAGACTTCACTCAAATTTGGAATTCACGAGAGAGCAGTTCACTTGTACGCCTCAAATATAGAATTCGCCAGAGAACACTTCACTTATACGTCTCAAAGACAGAGTGAAATGACACGAATGTCACTTTACATATATACTTTCATATTCATCATTCATTGGCTGTTCATTCTGATTGGTTGCTTGTTGATACTTAAGAATTAGAAAACATTTCAAAGTTATTATTCACAGTCAACATGACAAGCCCTCCAAAAACTCCGAACACAAAATTCTCTTCTCCATGCTCAACACCAAAGGCGCTCGTTGCACCAAACGCTCCAACGAAGGGGAAGGTGGAGAAATTATACCGACTCGACAACATTAGAAAGTTGTCATTACCAGCGGATGACGAAGAGGAGAGTGTATGTGAGAAGGAGTGTCCCGACCTAACAGGAATATGATGGAAGTATCTGCAGTACGATACTGATGAAGTGATGGAGATCACCAGCACCAAATCCCTCCATCAATTATGGGAATGGTACACCCCTAACTCCCAGCCACGATCTATGGCGGAGTGGGAGTACATCGACAAAGTGAGGCTCGCGGTAGAAGAACGATTGAAGCAAGTGAACTGTTATTGTTATCTATGTGAAGCCAGACTCTGGGACGATATTGACGATGAAGACCTTTTGAAATACATGCCATAATAAATTTTTATTTCGTATTATCTTTGCTTTCATACTGACTTACTTGAACGGGGCTTCAGTGGATGATTTAACCATGTATACTTTTTCATTTGGAAATAGTAGCACGCTTACTTTAACTTGTAAATCTTATAACATTTCATATGGGTGATGATGGTAGCTAAAATAGTGTTGAATAAAATTAAGATGGCTTACACTTCTGATACAGGGATAGCAATCGACTGCGATCCATGTGTAAAGGCTTGTTAGACTACGGATGGGCTTAAATGGATGATTTAACCATGTATACTTTTTCATTTGGAAATAGTAGCACGCTTAGTCTAACTTGTAAATCTTATAACATTTCATATGGGCGATGATGGTAGATGAAAAAGTGTTAAATAAAATTAAGATGGCTTACACTTCTGATACAGGGATAGCAATCGACTGCGATCCATGTGTAAAGAGCTTGTTAGACTACGGATGGGCTTAAGTGGATGATTTAACCATGTATACTTTTTCATTTGGAAATAGTAGCACGCTTAGTCTAACTTGTAAATCTTAAAACATTTCATATGGACGATGATGATAGCTGAAATAGTGTCAAATAAAATTAAGATAGCTTACACTTCTGATACAGGGATAGCAATCGACTGCGATCCATGTGTAAAGAGCTTGTTAGACTACGGAAGAGAGAAGTGTGTTATGTTGCGTGTGGCGCGTGAATGTCCTCCCATTTCATTCCATTCATCAATTCGTCTCATTGATAGAGACAGGTAGAACTCATGGTTCTCATAACGTATGCAATGGATAGTTTATAAGGCAACCTTCGACAGTTGGCTAAATGTCGCCCTGGCGCGAATGCATACTACGTTGAGACAGAGGCAATCACTTGCAAACATGACGCAGAGAGGTTTAACAAGATTGACCATTGCCGAATGTCCCTTGCGGTATACATAGCTACGGGTTTCACCGCCGCCCTTTACAGGAACGCCCGTCGAAAGGAAGTATTACACCGAACTTCATTTGCAACGTTCAAGTTGACTGATAGCAGATTCAACTTAATGATAGTATTCGCCAGTCCGAAGACTGCCCAGGGCAAACCGCGTGGAGGTTCTATCATGTCTTGCCCCATGGTGGCCCTTAAGAGAGCCGATGGTTCGTTCTCGGTGTCAATTAGGTTGACTATTGGCTTGAATAGTCAATAGGCATGACAGTTAGGTTGTCATCAACCCTGTGCCGCCTAAGCCGTGCTGGTGCATCTGGCACCTTTCGGATGCGGGTGGTATTCGGAGTCCACACCTCATCCGTCCAAACGATCTTCTTGATCTTCCCCTTCTTCTTACCCTCTTCATCCCACTCGTCGAGGATGATGAAGGCGGGAATGGCGTTGTCTTCATCGATGAAGACGGGAATGCTGTTGGCAGATGTCGTTTCCATCGTGACTTAAAATTGAATGAGAAGTGCTACAATCTTCTGGCTTATATAGAGTTTTCAACAATGAATTGCTCAACAGCGAATCAGAATGCTTCAGGGATGGCAATCGACCGCATAACGTTCAAGTTGACTGATAGCAGATTCAACTTAATGATAGTATTCGCCAGTCTGAAGACTGCCCAGGGCAAACCGCGAGGAGGTTCTATCATGTCTTGCCCCTAGGTGGCCCTTAAGAGAGCCGATGGTTCGTTCTCGGGAGTGAATTGATGGGGTGGTGAAGGCGGGCAAAGATCTGCAATGAAAATGATATGTATTAGAATAGGATATACTATCTTATTTACTTTTCACTTACCAAGTTAGCCATCCTTAGGTAGTCTCGCGCGCTTCCTAACAGAGAATTTGTGTAAATGGCCGCGCATTCTCAGGGTGGCATGCAGACATTTCTTGGTCGGATGGCCGTTGTAACAAATTATTGACTCGTCGAGACTACGGTTGACGAGTACTTCACCGTCCAAATGATTATCCCGAATAGGGATGTGAAACTCAAACAACCTACCCTCATTCACACGATTCCACTCATCCCTCATGCGCTCCAACTTCTCAAACGCCGGCCTCTCATCACCCCGCCGAGCCACATTCCTCTCCAACTCAACATTCCTCGCTCTCAACACACTCATCTCCTTCATCATCTCCTCAAACTTCGCTTCTGCATCTCTCATTCTTCTCTCCGCAGCACTCGCCGTCTTCTCACAGTCATCATTCTTCTCTTCCAACTCTCGCGTCTTATTCTTCAAATCAGTCACACTACGCCTCATTCGAATATTCTCATCCGCTACCTCCTTCGACTTCAGTTCCTTCTTTTTCAACTCATCCAGCTGCTTCACGACTTCATCCTTCACCTTCTTCAAACTCTCATACTTATTTACCAACAAATCATGCGCCATCTGCTGCGATACATGCTTCTTCTCTTCATCCTTCAACCACCTCGCCGACTGCTTACGAATCCCACCACTCTTCACTTTTGGGGAAGATGAGCTCTGCGGGGGGTCGGTGATGACAATATTTGACACCTCCGACGACGAAGAGCTCAACTTCCTCACACGCTCCCTATCTAAATCCACATCGTCCTCATCATCACTCTCAAGCACTCTCTTTCGCCCAATCTCAGCCTCCAACGAAGCAACTGCTCTCGCCAACTCATCATTCTCAACAACATTCTCAACAACATTCTCCACCTTGCCGTCTCGCTCTATCGCCAACATTCGCTCCCTCTCTTCAACAATCAACTGCGTGAATCTCAAGTCATTCACCAAACCTCCACTACAGTCAGCATGCACTCTGTAAAAACGCGCCTCATCCTCATCACCCTTCAACACTCTACACTTTACACACGCAACCCTATTCAAGATAATCATGTGGTCGGTGCTTGCCTTCTTAACATGCGCCTTGGCGTCCGCACTGCGATTGATTCGCCCACATGTGCACATTTTAATATGGAATTTGCGGTTCCTATCATTAGCCATGCCTGATTTTATTGTTAGCTGTAAGATAATGAAATTTGTATAAGTTTGGAATCATGTAGTACAGTCATATTCCTAAAGTATTACACTTAGTCAGGAATGATAGATTTGAGTATAGTGAGTGGCACTCGATCCCGTCGACAGCCCGAAGGCCTTGTACTGATCACTAGGGAAGTGAGAGATCTTCCCCGATACCCGCTCTTTACAGCTGAAGACATCATTGTCACTGCCCCGAAGTGGTAACAGGAACGCCGAGTCAAAGGTAGTGATCAGTAGCTGGGATCTAACCCCTCAAAGCTGCCTTAGACTTAGTTAAATTTCAAATCTGATAGCAGATTTGAACTCAGCATACTTGGAAATCTTAGTCTACATGTTAAAACTTTGAAAAAACTGAAAATTAAGAATTTTTAAAAAATTCCGCATTTTACTACTCATACTACTTTTAAAAAATTTTATCATTTGTAAAGACACTATCAAACTCTATCACACAAACTTTGAAGTAAGAAGATAGCTTGCCTACTTCAAAAAATAGAGTCCTTTGAAACACCCGATATCGGGAGCTCAGAGCGACGACCGCCGCTTACCTCGTCTTTCGATGAAGTGATCAGACTTACGTTGTCGGGGGTTTATATATGCTCGGAAGAAAACTTAAAATGGCTCTATCTCCGAAAGTATTCATCGTAGCGACATGCGGTTTGTTGCAAACGATTTGTCTCATCATTCTCTATCATATGACACCTGAACCATTCTCATATGACCACGGGAAGTTGGTGCGTCAGCACATGTCCATGTAACATGCCACAAGTGAAAAAATTCCTAAGTGTGAGAGCTCCAGTGTGGTGAAAATTTTGAAAAATTTAAAACTTCCGAATTTCGACCTGGGACCTTTACCAAAACATTTTTCATCAAATTTCACTAACCCCCCTTCCCCCTCGTTCGGAGAAATTTGATGAAAAATGTTTTGGTGAGGGTCCCAGGTCGAAATGCCACACTTTGGAAAATTTTCAACATTTTGTCCATACAAAGTCACTCTGACACTTAGGACTTTTTCAGGTGAGCGAGCTCCGACCTAAAATCTTGTAACAGCTCTAACTTTTGAACGGCTGGTCCGATTGACTCGCGACAAAAATGTCTGTAAGACAAAATCCGTCCACTAGAACCAAAGTTAGAAGATTTGCTGTCGGGGGGGGGGGGGGGGGTCATGAAATTGAGAAAAACTTTGGTCAGGGTCCCGTCAGGTCGAAATTGCCACACTTTGGAAAATTTTTTGTCCATTTGTCCATACAAAGCCACTCTGACACTTAGGATTTTTTCAGCTCCGACCAACAGCTCTAACTTTTGAACGGCTGGTCCGATTGACTCGCGACAAAAATGTCGTCGAGCAGTTTTTTCTCCTCTTTCAAACGAGTAGCTGTAAGACAAAATCCGTCTACTAGAACCAAAGTTAGAAGATTGCTGTCGGGGGGGGGGGGTCAGTGAAATTTGATGAAACAAACTTTGGTCAGGGTCCCAGGTCGAAATGTCACACTTTGGGAAATTTTCAAAATTTTGTCCATACAAAGCCACTCTGACACTTAGGATTTTTTCAGGTGAGCTACGACAGTCCACCCTCCCAACCTGGCCGGCACACCACGCCAACCTGGCCGGCACACCACGCCAACCTGGAGAGCACATCACCTCGCGCTACGACGGCCGGCCAGAGGGGGGGGACGTCAGACTCGAAGCAACACGGCGGCACACCACGACCGACTCGACGGACAGGAGGGGGGACGTCAGCGACTTTTTTCGACGGCGGCCATCTTGCGCTATCCAGAAGTGGAGTTTTACTTACTACTAAAATAGATTTCTTAAAGAAGTAGTAGTTTTATTCTATATTCATCATGATCTGCATGTACTGCAGAGGATTATTTAGAATTGAAGAACTTATGGCTAAGTCAACTGTTGAACAATAGGAATTATTGACATTCTTTTATTTTTTACGTAGTTTTATTCTATATTCATCATGATCTGCATGTACTGCAGAGGATTATTTAGAATTGAAGAACTTATGGCTAAGTCAACTGTTGAACAATAGGAATTATTGACATTCTTTGTTAGATAATGTATAGCTACTCAATGGCAATGCTTTTATATTTTACTGTTAAAGGCATCTTAATTGACAAATTTCGGTGCGAGTTCTATTTGAGGGCGGGTTATATGACTATTTTTTCAAATCAGGTGCGATTTCTATTCGAGAAAATACGGTATTTATTATCATCAATTCGATTCTAACTCAGCTCGAATCTCACTAATCGATTCTATCAAGTGCCGGTCTTTCACTTTAACGCGATTCAGTTGAAAAAAACTTGAGATGATTAGCTTCTAGCTGAAGATCTTTACCCTTAATCTTCTCTGTCGATGATGAATAGAACAGAAAATGCTATTTATCGGCATCGCTGTAGATGAAAAAACGTGCGCTTTAAATGCACCGTAAATGGTTCCCGTGTGGACCAGTTTCCGTTGTAGGGATAGCTGAACTGCTAAAATGGATTTAGCACACTTTTGAAGATGACGTTGTTTGGAAACCTGTTCGAGTCATTTTCCAGTCGTCATGGCCACAAATTTACGATAAAAGAAATGCTTCTTTTCGATTTATTACAACCAAGTATAGTTATCAATAGTTTTCTTGCTATACATATATGTAATATACTAATATAATAACATATTAATACATAAAATATTCATAATGTACTTACTGAAAGTATTGCTCGGATGGAACTATGCCAGTGTTTTTAAGGCATTCCACACGCACGAATGCTGCGTTTGGAATCATCCACCGTGTGCGTCGAATTTAATTCAGCGCATAAGCGTATTTAGGGGATTCGGCTATAATTCTTCGCCGTCCGTGTAGTTAAATCCTTTAAAGCACTGAGCTAGGTCCATATGTGGCATACATGTATACCATAGCGAATATTTATGACGGCAATTATGAGACGCACACCAACCTCGGAGTTGCACGAGCATGCGAAAGTGAGAGTGATTTGACGCTGAATAGATTTTCTTCAATATATTTTCAGGGTATACTTTCAGGGAGAATATGAGGTCATGAAATGCAGATCGGACTTTTCCGCTGCTGTACAAATGGCTTTATTTAGCGATTGATAACTTTCAAAAGGCAAAAATCTCTGACTACACATGGTTTCAGCTCACATCGTGCCACACGGTCGATTTTAAATCTTTTCTGCACAGTGGCGAGAGAAAATATGAAACAGTTTGCAACTTCATTGAGCACAAAGAATAATTAATTGAATTTTTACACTCAATTATAATTGAAATTGGAAGTTTGATCAATCAATTTGATTGGAATTCGAATATCAGCCAATAAATTAATTGGCTCTAATTCAATCAAAATTTAATTTATTTTTGACAATCCCTATATGTAAGCAAACTTAAATTACAGATGCATATAAGTAGTAAGTAAAACTCCACTTCTGGATAGCGCAAGATGGCCGCCGTCGCTGACGTCCCCCCCCTCTGGACCGGCAGAGTGTCGTGGTCGGCCGCCGTGGTGCTTCGGGTCTGACGTCCCCCCCCTCTGGCCGACCGTCGTATAGCGCGCGGTGATGTGGTGTCTAGGTTGGCGTGGTGTACCGGCCAGGTTGGCGTGGTGTGCCGGCCAGGTTGGGAGGCTGGACTGTCGTAGCTCACCTGAAAAAATCCTAAGTGTCAGAGTGGCTTTGTATGGGTAAAATTTTGAAATTTTTCCAAAGTGTGGAATTTCGACCTGGGACCGTCACCAAAACATTTTTCATCAAATTTCACTGACCCCCCCCCCTCGGGAGAGCTGGCTTCGATCTTGGCTTCCAGTGGACGGATTTTGTCGTGCCATAGCTCGTTTGAAAGCTAAGAGTGCGACAAATTCACTGAAAGAAACGGCTTCTTCATATCTGTCTTCGTTAAGATGTGAGGCGCCATTTAAGATTTTGGGAGACTGTCGAAAAACGACAGAGTTAGAATTTTGGACGTTTTGGGCTGTAGCGTCAAAACGAGGCATCGGATGGGAAAACGGAGGCCAGATTCGGATTCAGCGTGAAATTCTGCACCGGTATGGTGAGTTTCAAGTCAATCGGAGAGAAAAATTTTCGCTGACGTCCTCCCCCCCCCCCGGCACCGATCTTCCAACTTTGGTTCTAGAGATCGTAGAAAGTCGTGCAATAGCTCGTTTGAAAGCTAAGAGTAAGACAAATCCACTGAAAGAAACGGCTTGTTCATATCTATCTTCGTTTAGATGTGAGACGCCATTTAAAATTTTGGGAGATTGACGAAAAACGATAGAGTTAGAATTTCCCAAGAAACAGCTCCAGCGGGCGAATGAAGGCTCGGATTGGTAAACGGAGGCCAGATTTGGAATCAGCTTGATGTTATTGTCCAATGAGGATCGTCATCCAATGAGAATCAAGCATTTCTATATAAATAGCGAGCCTTCCACAGTGAGAATCATTCCATCGTTGAATCACACGAGTGACGGACGCACATTTCCTCTCTCTATTCTATTCTATTATCCAACTAAAATGGTAAGTCGCTACTTTCCTCCCTCTCCTCCCTTGAACGTAAACTTAATACAATCTTTTCCATTTTCAGGCATCTACTCCATCTGCTGCGCTAGTAGGACAAAATGGCGGTCAAACGTTACAAGGTTCGCTACGATCAGATCATCTACAACTGAGGCCAGTGGAAGAAACAACCAAGGTACATAATCCTACACCGCTACAGCGTAAATTTAAACAAGTCTTGCGTTATGACGATCATGGCGTAGTACTCCAAACGGGAATGCTCCCTTCCACGGATGTCAAGATAATGCACAATCAGTATGGGGACTACATACTGATCCCCCTGAGTCCATACATTCGCCACCAACTTGATATTATTGAGGAGTACGTGACATTAAATATGGACATTCCTACTCCTCTTGCTCAAGAGTGGAAGGCGAGAGATGACAAGGATAGTCCCTATAGAAAGATTTGGGATGGTAATCACATTTGCCTACCGGTATCACATTGGTGCACTTACTATAAGAAGGAGGGAGATCATTCAACACCCATCACATGCGACGAGCTCGGAGAATGTACTTGGGATATCCTTTTAAAAGTGAATGGGCTATATTATGGTCGGCATAAGGATAATAAAATAGCCTCTCTCTCCATGCATATGGAATCCATCCTATATATTCCAAAACCACCCAACGTGGACGACATAATTGATCAAATCCTTAACAGCAGTGGTACGAAGCGCAAGTCGGAGAAGAATGCTACATCAAAACGCAAATGAAAGAAGGAGAATTACTAGCCCTTTCCTAACTCTACCCTATGACAATTCGCTTATGTGCTTTGAGTGTCGTAGACGTGGTCTTATTAGATACATTTTACTTCTTCGTTGCCATCATATCATTTGTGTATTTTGTCGTGAAAAGCATCGATGTAATTCTTCATTTTGTAATATGTTATAGAACGTTTCCTTAGATGTGTAAATTTCCGTTTTAGGCTTCTATCATCATTTTTATGAATTGTGAGGGTGAACCTGTACAGGAGCTCAGTGCTATTGCTATGAACAATTGGACATATCAGATTGTCAGTGTCTATCATCAACATGCCAACTGCAATCCCAATGTTGATCAATGGGCGAGAAAACACATTCATGGACTTAATCTGAAATATTTGCAAGACTATGGCTTTTCTTGTGAGAGTGCTCTTCTTATTGACTTTAAACGATGGTTAGCTGCTTTCAATGTTATACGCATCTTTTGTAATAATCCTGGTAAGGAGAGGAAAGTATTTCCCAATCTAATCATTGATGACATTTTGCTCCCACCTTGGGATAGTAGAGTGAATCAACACTATCATGAAGTCACGAAACGTTTTAAGGATTTGTGTGTTCCTATTTTGTCTATTCGTTGTAGTAGCTACGTTCATAACCAATGCTTCTTTCCTCCTTACCTCAACACTGCCAAAGTCCTGTATGGTTATCATTGCTCGCTGTATGATAGTTACCAGCTGTATCAATTTTATCTCTTTCAAACCATTGATTTATAATGCATGCTTGTTACCGTTATTCAATAAATGTTACTATGAGAAGAGTTGTTTTCATGCAATGGATGGGTTAGTTAAAGGGCGATCATGTCTTTCTCAAACGACTGCGGAACATTACGTTTTCATAGGCAAAGTTTAAAAGGAGCTGTTCAAGATTATGTGATAAATTTTCATAAAGATGAGACCGACATCGAAGCAGTGGTCGATGATGCTAGCACTCTATTTCTAGAGTTAATGAATACATTCTCTGATAGCATTGTCATGGCGCGATTAGTTGCGAAAATTAAGTTTAGCCATTTTGGAAAGGAAGAGGTGGAAAGTCGCTCTTTCCATTTTGCTTCTTATTCAATGGAAGTGGTAGATCACCCCCAAGAATTTTTTAAAAGACATATGATAAAAATTGCTGAACGTCTTAACGCATTCAACCATCATGGTAGCAGTCTAGTGATTGAAGCGATTTCAGATATTCACATTCAACTTTCCATAAAGAAAAATTGAAAATGCAGTGGTACTTGATTGTAGCACAACTGGTTTTCGAGCTATGTCTGCTCACTCTCGAAGTATATTCCTTCTGTACATGCGTCTATTATTTAGAAAAGGCTAGCAAATTCATATCTTCAAAAAGACTTGCTATACACATCAGTAACGGCGAAACTATGTGTTGTGATGTATGTAAGCGAAAGGATGGAAATGAAAAGCGCATCTTCAAGAGATGTAAGCATGCTTTTTGTCAACGCTGTTTCATACGTAATTGCATTCAACTTTGCAAATGTAGCCACTGTGATATTGCTCATTTCGAGTGTCACTTATGTCGCAATAGTTAGTACCTATGCAAATGTGGTAAAGATAGGTTTTAGCAAAGACTAACACGGAAAATGGCGAAACGTAAAATGGCGAAACGTAAAAGTCAAAAGTTTTCTTCAGCCATTCAAGCTCTCCGACGAATGAAAGCAAATCAGCGATACAATGCTATACGACATGATAACGATAAATTCATTCGTGAAATTATTTCTCATGTGAGGAAGTTGAGGACGAAGAAATTAGCACCAAAACAACGAAAGTTACTTAAGCGATATGCCACAAAATTGCGTTTCATCTCCAATCCTAAAGTCACCCTTCAAAGAAAGAGGAAAACTCTAACACAAAAGGGCGGTTTCCTTTCAGCAATACTTCCAATGATAGCTCCTGCCGTGGGCAACCTATTGGGTAATATCTTTGGCTCTAGGCGTTAATTATGCAAATGTTGAATCTCAAAGTAATAAAATGGATTTCAGACTTCAATGTGATAAAGTTCTGACTGTATCAGGTCCATCTCATGCAGGTAAAACTGTTTTCACGCTGAATTTATTGGACAAAAGAAGGGAGTTGTTTAAGGAACATATCAATCGAGTGATTTGGTGTTATGGTATTTATCAACCGTCGCTGTTTCAGGAATTGCAAAGTCGCAACTTTATTCGACATGAAGGAATTATTGCAGTGGATAAACTTCAGTCTAATGATGTTGTTGTATTGGATGACTTATTAAAAGAAAGTAAGAATTCAAAAGATGTTACAGATATGTTCACTCGTGCAGCACATCATAAAAGGTGTTTTATCATCTATATCACACAAAATTTGTTTCCTGATGGAAAAGAAGCTCGTACACGAAACCTGAATACACACTATTATGCTATTTTCAAGAATCCGCGAGATAAAAGTCAATTTGAAATTTTAGCGCGACAAGTTGCACCCAGAGGATCAAAAGCCTTAATTGAAATTTTTCAAGCAGCTACTGAAAAACCATACGGTTACTTATTCATTGACTTTACGCAAGAGTGTCCGGAAGAATTTAGATTTCGAAGTGATATTCTGAAAACTCCCATGATTATCTACAAACTATGAGTTCTTATTCTCGCATGATTGTTATTCCTCAGGATGAATATGTACAATTGACTGCCATGCAGCAAGTAAAGCAACCTCTTGCAAATCAAATGTATAGGAAAGAAATAGATTATCAGCAAAATGTTCACATCAAAGATCCACATCGTGCTGTATTATTACAATCGGAAACTGTTGAGCAATTGAAAAACTTGAAGAATAAGATGCGTGACTCTGTATCGACTGCTACACCTTTAGCATCTCGCGCACATGCCATATCTCTTTTCAACAGTATTGAACCCCATCTCAATGTAAATGATAGAGGAGAAATCATTACAGATGAAAATAAAGTGATTGATGCTTCACGTTATGAAGACTTGATTCAGTATGCGACACGTAGAAAGCGCCGTCAGGGCTATGTTCCACCTGGTTGGTCATACTTTCTTAAACTATTGAAAAAGCATAATGTGCCAAAATTTGCTTTAAATAATGAGACATTGAAAGAACTTGATTCAACAGTAGCTACTGCTCCAATGCTTCAGGCGATGAAAATGCCAACAAATTGGTTTAAGACGTCAACTGCTACATCCCCTCCCACACTCACTAAGCAAACAAGAGGAAGAACTCCACGTAGATCTACATCACCACTAAAGCTAGTAAAAGGAAAACGTAAAACAGCTCCTCCTAGGAAATACATGTTCTCAGACTATTAATATGAAGCAGATGTGTTGCTTGCCATGTAATGAGCCGCCAGAGGTGAATGTCGTTGTCACTTGCACTTGCTGCGCCAGCTCTCACAATGAAACCCCTAAGCAATGTGAACACGATCGCAAAACCGCTAAAGCTAAATGCTGCAGTTGTTGTAAATGTAGAAAGGCAAGAAAACAAAAGGATGAGAAGGAGAAA
>CAJQUW010010521.1:0-31599 GCA_907163375.1 Prostheceraeus crozeri
TAGCACTGTCGACTTCCACACTAACTGGCACATGGCTAAAAAGTGGAATGTAGCGCCATTCCGTTGGATTGACAGCAGTTGCTGTCATCGGATTGCCAATCCGAGCAAGATTATTAAAAACTCTGTCTTGCTCCTCTAGCCTGACGAACTCCTCAAATAAATTTCGCGGCCTTAACTGCGGTCCGCGAGGAGAGCTGACTTGACTGTTCGGCGTCTGCATGATTGAAATGAAATGAAATGAGAGGCAGTGGTTTATATACCCTCTAACGCGACGCAACGTTCAAGTTGACTGATAGCAGATTCAACTTAATGATAGTATTCGCCAGTCCGAAGACTGCCCAGGGCAAACCGCGTGGAGGTTCTATCATGTCTTGCCCCTAGGTGGCCCTTAAGAGAGCCGATGGTTCGTTCTCGGGAGTAAATTGATGGGGTGGTGAAGGCAGGCAAAGATCTGCAATGAAAATGATATGTATTAGAATAGGATATACTATCTTATTTACTTTTTCACTTACCAAGTTAGTCATCCTTAGGCAGTCTCGCGGGCTTCCTGATTGAAAATTTGTGGAGATGCCCGCGCATTCTTAGTGTAGCGTGGAGGCATTTCTTGCTCGGATGTCATGATAGCATACAATGCTTCGTCCAGGCTTTTATTGACGAGGACTTCGCGGCCAGATGGTTATCCGAATAGGGATGTGGAAATTCAAACAAACGATCCTCATTCACGTTCCATCATCCTCATGCGCTCCAACTTCTCACCGCTGCTCTCATCACCGCGAGCACAGTCTCTCAATCAACATTCTCGCTTCAACACACTCATCTCTTATCATCTCTCAAACTTCGCTTCTGCTCTCCCATTTCCTTCCGCAGCATCGCCTCTTCTCACACTCATCATTTTGTTTCAACACTCGCATTCTCCTTAACTCTTTCACAACAGCTCATAGGATATTTCATCTGCACTCTTACATTTCACTCTTCATTTTAGCTCACTCAACTCATCAACGTTCTTCATTACTTCTCAAACTTTCGTAGCGATCTACCAACAAAGCATGTGCGCTTGCTGCGACACATGCTTCTTTTCCATGTCTCATCCACCGCGCGATGCTTCGTACCCACACTTCACTATTGGGGAAGATGAGCTCTTCGGGGGGTCGCTGATGACAATGTTGGACACTCGATGACGAAGAGTCAACTTCTCACACGCTCTACTCGTCCTATCCAATCACATCATCTCATCATCACTCTCAACACTCTCTTCCGCATTGTCAGCCTTCAACGACGCAAGCTTCTCTACTCATTCTCACAGCATTCCACTAGCATTTCCACAGCATTCCATAGCATTTCAACAACATTCCACTAGCATTTCAACAACATTCTTGGCTCTTTCTCAACATTCGTCTTCTCAGATTCATAATCCTAAATCTCAAATCGGTCACAACCTCTACACTCACATGCTCGATAAAATCGGCTCTGCCAACAACAACAGCACCTGCACTTCACACAGGCAACCTATTCAGGATAACCATGTGGTCGGCCCCTGCTTCCTTATGTGGTCCTGAGACGTTCGGCGGTTGATTCGACCGCATAGCACATTTTTATGTGAAATTTCTTATTTCTATCGTTATTGACCATTTTTGCTGTCGTACTAGATTTCTCGTTAACGGTAAATAATGAAAGTATAAAATGGAATCATGTATACATCCATATTCCTATAGCAATTAAACTTATCAGGAATGATAGATGTAGTATGAGTGGCCACTCGATCCCGTCGACAGCCCGACGCCCTTGGACCATTCACTAGGAAGTAAGATCTCCCCGATAACCCACCCTTCTGTAACCACTAAAGACATCATTGTCACTGCCCGAAGTGGTAACAGAACGCCGAGTCATAGGTAGTGCTCAGAGCTTGGGATCTCACCCCTCAAAGCTGCCTTAGTTTAAATTTCTGATAGCAATTGAATGTAGTATACAGTCCTAGAACATAATTACATCATTCAAACATTCAACTATCAACAATTCAACATAATAGCAACACTAGGGAGGAATATAATGTGATGTATGATGGCACTCGATCCGTCGACACAAAGCCCGAACCTGTAACCGATCACTAGGAAGTGAGAATCTTCCCATACCCGCTCTTTACAGCTGAGACATCATGTCCACTGCCCCGAAGTGGTAACAGGAACGCCCGAGTTCAAATGTATGATCAGCTAGCTGGATCTAACCCCCAAAGCGCCCTTAGACTTAGTTAAAATTTCAAATCTGATAGCAATTTGAACTAAGATACTGAAAACCTTGTCATATTTTAATATTTGAAAAAATGAAAATTAAGAATTTTAAAAAAATTCCGCATTTTTACTACTCATACTACTTTTAAAAAATCTTTATCATGTAGTAAAACACCTATCACACTCTATCAACAAAAAAAACTTTTTGAAGTAGCAGATATCTTGCTACTTCAAAAGATAAGTCCTTTCACCCGAGGTCGGGAGCTCAAGCGACGACCGTCGCTTACCTCGTCTTTCGATGAGTGATTCAGACTTACGTTGTCGGGGTTTATATATGCTCGAAGAAAACTTAAAATGGCTTCTATCTCTCCGAAAGTATTCATCGTAGCTACATGCGTTTGTTGCAAACGATTTGTCTCATCTTTCTTTACAATATACACCTAACCATTCGCATATACCAGGAAGTTGGTCCGCCATCACATGTCCATGGTAACATGCCACACTGAAAAAATTCCTAAGTGAGAGCTCCAGTGTGGTGAAAATTTGAAAAATAAAACTTCCGAATTTCAACCTGGGACCTTAACCAAAACATTTTTCATCAAATTTCACTGACCTCCCCCCCCCCGCGTTCAGAGAAATTTGATGAAAAATGTTTTGGTGACGGTCCCAGGTCGAAATTCCACACTTTGGAAAATTTTCAAAATTTTACCCATACAAAGTCACTCTGACACGTAGGATTTTTTCAGGTGAGCGAGCTCCGACCTAAAATCTTGTAACCGCTCTAACTTTTGAACGAAGACAGATAGGAACAAGCCGATTCTTTCACTGAATTTGTCTCACTCTTAGCTTTCAAACGAGCTATTGCACGACAAAATCCGTCCAGTAGAAGCCAAGATCGAAGCTAGCTGTCCAGAGGGGGGGGAGGTCAGTGAAATTTGATGAAAAATGTTTTGGTGACGGTCCCAGGTCGAAATTCCACACTTTGGAAAATTTTCAAAATTTTACCCATACAAAGCCACTCTGACACTTAGGATTTTTTCAGGTGAGCGAGCTCCGACCTAAAATCTTGTAACCGCTCTAACTTGTGAACGGCTGGTCCGATTGACTCGCAACAAAAAATGTTGTCGAGCAGTTTTTTCTCCTCTTTCAAACGAGTAGCTGTAAGACAAAATCCGTCCACTAGAACCAAAGTTAGAAGATTGCTGTCGGGGGGGGGGGTCAGTGAAATTTGATGAAAAATGTTTTGGTGGCGGTCCCAGGTCGAAATTCCACACTTTGGAAAATTTTCAAAATTTTACCCATACAAAGTCACTCTGACACTTAGGATTTTTTCAGGTGAGCGAGCTCCGACCTAAAATCTTGTAACCGCTCTAACTTTTGAACGAAGACAGATAGGAACAAGCCGATTCTTTCACTGAATTTGTCTCACTCTTAGCTTTCAAACGAGCTATCGCACGACAAAATCCGTCCACTGGAAGCAAGCTGTCCAGGGGGGGGGACGTCAGCCGAAAATTTTTTCTCTCCGATTGACTTGAAACTCACCCTACCGATGCAGAATTTCACGCTGAATCCGAATCTGACCTCCGTTTTCTCATCCGATGCTTCGTTTGGACGCTACACACCAAAACGTCCCAAATTCTAACTCTGTTAAAATTTTGAAGAAAAATTTTTTCTCACCGATTGCCTTGAAACTCACCCTACCGATGCAGAATTTCACGCTGAACACGAATCCGACCTCCGTTTTCTCATCCGACCACTCCTTCCACTCGAAACAACCCATTTTACAACCCAACATTCAGCAGATTGCACCAAAAACATCACACACTATAGCCTCAAGACTAATCCTGGCGGTCGCCCAAGTCCACCACGACACTCTATCGTTCCAGAGGGGGGGGGACTCAGACACGAAGCACCACGGCGGCCGACCACGACACTCTGCCGTGCCAGAGGGGGGGGGACTCAGCGATGGCGGCCATCTTGCGCGGTCCAGAAGTGGAGTTTTGCTTACTACTAAGTCTGCGACATTTTATTAGGACCACCCATATTTTTTTAGTTTTTTACAACTAGCTACTTGTTGATGTCATATTATCTTTCACCCTTGTCAATACATTAAATAGGCATGTATGCCAACAATATACCACAACATAGCCATCTACTGATTAATATCACAGACACCAGACACTCAAACATAAAAATTGACCGCGACATATTATTAGGACCACCTTCGACATTTACATAAAAAGTTTTCCTTTGGACATGACAACGCTGCGTTTTTGTTTTGTAATTGGCAACCCAAACATCTTATGTAAATCTTATGCAGCCGATGCTTCATGATAGCGCATTAATGTTCTGAATGGTTTACATCGGAGATGGTCCTTCCAACAAAGTGGCGCTGATGTCATCAAAATGTCGCTTCACAATACTGACAGTGTGGCAGGGAGCTCCCTCTTGCATAAGCAGTCCGTTGTTTTCCGGAAACCAGCAGTCACGAACTATGGAATCACCCTTCTCTGAAGCACTTGTAAGGATGAAGTCGAATCGAGCTAATAGAGCACTCACAAACATGAAGCCTACCAGTTTTCCTCGCAAAAAACAGGCCTACACATAACTTTCTTGTTGTTTTGACGGGCGAAACGCAGAGCAAGTGATCCGTGTCTGCCTCATTCGCTGACGGAGTAGTCTGAGACTCTCAAGGCTCGCTCTACGCCAGAGATGCCACCATTCGACCAGTCATTGACGCGCTCAATTGACTGGCGAGTTGGCAAATTAAGCTGATTAGATCTCTTCAGGGTCAGTTACGACAACTTTCCGTGACCGCAATCCCCTGTGCAATCATTTAATGTTGCACTCCCTCTTGAAAAGTGTGTGGCCCACTTCTTGATGAAACTTCTCCTACCATTCTTCGTAGCTGGACGACGGTTATTACCACACTTTCAATCCGGTAACATAGGCCTGCGCTCTTGGAATCGGGCCATCTTGTGTCGTATTTTCATCATGCCCACAACGTCTTCGTCGGTTTGCTGCCATATGATTTCCAAAGACATATTCCTTGAACATGTAGTAGCCAACGACTTTGAAACAAACAACGAGTAGCGATTCACGCTGAGATAACTCTTCGTATACAAAGCTTCATCTACGTCCACTTATGCTGTTGTTAGATCCGTGTTTTTAACTCATTTAAGTTTTAGACTTTCACGTTGTCCTAAACAGAAATCGTTTTGGTAATATCCCCTGTATCTCAATAGTTCAGGATATCTGGGTCTCTGATGATCTAAGCAAATCAAGTTAATTTGATAAGTAATATTAATATATTTATTGTTGACAAGACAGACAGAGTTGCGTGTCGCACTGCGACGACACACACCACACATTAACCTGATAGTTTCATCACTGCGGCATTCTCGCACAGCAAGCCGACAATGCACAAAATTAAGGCAAACCAACACACACATTTTCGTATTGCTCAAGAAATCGACATATAAGTAAATAACTGATAATAGATCATTCTCTACCTAGCGTTGTCATGTCTACAAAGAAGCTTCTTATCTAAATGTCGAAGGTGGACCGCTAATAAAATTGACCGCGGTCAATTTTTATGTTTTTGGAGTGTCTTGGGTTTCTGTGTTATTAATCAGAGAATGGCTAATGTTGTGGTATATTGTTGGCATAGCAATGCCTATTTTTAATGATATTGACAAGGGTGAAAGCAAAATATGACATCAACAGTAGTAGCTAGTAGTAAAAATCTAAAAAAATATTGGTGGTCCCTAAAAAAATGTCGCAGACTGTACACGGCTTCTACAAATGCGTAATTTGCAACTAAAACGACTAAATGATCACAAAACTCGGTCCAAATTATCACGAGCGGTTGACGGATCAAAAGTATGCACACTTGCAAAGTGTGTCCGCAGGTAACAGCAGATGGACGGAATGGCGGAGTGGATCGTGGTGGACATCCTTGCTTCTGACCGGAAAATCCAACGCAGAACATGTTCAACCACTCTCTCTTGCAAACTCCTTCCAGTTCTCCCCACGTACTTGCATCCACAAGCACATTGAAAGTGTATATGACGTCAGAGGTGGAAATCTCTGGAAGTCTGTCCTTTAGAGAGCCGAACACGACGAGTTGAAAATGACGCATGAACTTTCATGAACAAAAAGTCACTTAACGCCACTTTAAAGGCTCGCACAAGTCGAGTGGCAGCTCGGTCACCGACAAAGGACAAAGTCAAAAACACAGTAGTAGTAAGCAAAACTCCACTTCTGGACCGCGCAAGATGGCGGCCATCGCTGCGTCCCCCTCCTCTGGCACGGCAGAGTGTCGTGGTCGGCCGCCGTGGTGCTTCGTGTCTGAGTCCCCCCCCCCTCTGGAACGACAGAGGTTGTGGTCTGTCGTGGTGTGCCGGCCAGGTGGGTCCACGTTCACAACATGTTCGCTGACGTCCCCCCCCACTCTGCAACGACAGAGTGTGAGACTCGGGTGAGTTGGTCCGACCGCCTGGTTGACGTGGGCGACCGTCTAGGTTGACGTGGGCGACCGCCAGGATTAGTCTTGAGGCTATAGTGTGTGATGTTTTTGGTGTGTAGCGTCCAAACGAAGCATCGGATGAGAAAACGGAGGTCAGATTCGGATTCAGCGTGAAATTCTGCATCGGTATGGTGAGTTTCAAGTCAATCGGAGAGAAAAATTTTCGCTGACGTCCCCCCCCTGGACAGCTTGCTTCGATTTTGGCTTCCAGTGGACGGATTTTGTCGTGCCATAGCTCGTTTGAAAGCTAAGAGTGAGACAAATTCAGTGAAAGAATCGGCTTGTTCCTATCTGTCTTCGTTTAGATGTGAGACGCCATTTAAGATTTTGGGACATTGGGCGAAAAACGAACAGAGTTAGAATTTGGGACGTTTTGGGCTGTAGCCCTTCAAAACGAAGTATCGGATTGGTAAACGGATGCCAGATTTGGAATCAGCTTGATGTTATAGTCCAATGAGGATCATCATCCAATGAGAAAAAAGCATTTCTTTATAAATAGCGAGCCTTCCACAGTGAGAATCATTCCATCGTAGAATAACACGAGTGACGGACGCACAATTTCTCTCTATCCCTAGTTTCCCTGTTCTATTATCCAACTAAAATGGTAAGTCGCTACTTCCCTCCCTCTCCTCCCTTGAACGTAAACTTAATACAATCTTTTTTCATTTTCAGGCATAATACTCCATCTACTGCACTAGTAGGACAAAATGGCGGTCAAACGTTACAAGGTTCGCTACGGTCAGATCATCTACAACTGAGGCCAGTGGAAGAAACATCCAAGGTACATAATCCTACACCGCTACAGCGTAAATTTAAACAAGCCTTGCGTTATGATGATCATAGCGTAGTACTCCAAACCGGAATGCTCCCTTCCACAGATGTCAAGATAATGCACAATCAGTATGGGGACTACATACTGATCCCCGTGAGTCCGTACATTCGCCACCAACTTGATACTATTGAGAGTACGTGACATTAAATATGGACATTCCTACTCCTCTTGCTCAAGAGTGGAAGGCTAGAGATGACAAGGATACTCCCTATAGAAAGATTTGGGATGGTAATCACATTTGCCTACCGTATCACATTGGTGTACTTACTATAAGAAGGATGGAGATCATTCAATACCCATCAGATGTGATGAGCTCGGAGAAGGTACTTGGGATATCCTTTTTGTAAGTGAATGGGCTATATTATGGTCGACACAAGGATAATAAAATAGCCTCCTCTCTCCATGCATATGGAATCCATCCTATATATTCCGAAACCACCCAACGTGGGACGACATAATTGATCAAATCCTTAACAGCAGTGGTACGAAGCGCAAGTCGGAGAAGAATGCTACATCAAAACGCAAATCAACGACGGAGAATTACTAGTCCTTTCCTAACTCTACCCTATGACAATTCGCTTATGTGCTTTGAGTGTCGTAGACGTGGTCTTATTATATACATTTTACTTCTTCGTTGCCATCATATCATTTGTGTATTTTGTCGTGAAAAGCATCGATGTAATTCTTCATTTTGTAATATGTTATAGAACGTTTCCTTAGATGTGTAAATTTCCGTTTTAGGCTTCTATCATCATTTTTATGGATTGTGAGGTGGAACCTGTACAGGAGCTCAGTGCCTATTGCTATGAACAATTGGAACATTATCAGATTGTTAGTGTCTAATCATCAACATGCCAACTGCGATCCCAATGTTGGATCAATGGGCGAGAAAACACATTCATGGACTTAATCTGAAATATTTGCAAGACTATGGCTTTTCTTGTGAAAGTGCTCTTCTTATTGACTTTAAACGATGGTTAGCTGCTTTCAATGTTATACGCATCTTTTGTAATAATCCTGGTAAGGAGAGGAAAGTATTTCCCAATCTAATCATTGTTGATATTTTGCTCCCACCTTGGGATAGTAGAGTGAATCAACATTATCATGAAGTCACGAAACGTTTTAAGGATTTGTGTGTTCCTATTTTGTCTGTTCGTTTGTGTAGGCTACGTTCATAACCAATGCTTCTTTCCTCCTTACCTCAACACTGCCAAAGTCCTGTATGGTTATCATTGCTCGCTGTATGATAGTTATCAGCTGTATCTATTTTATCTCTTTCAAACCATTGATTTATAATGCATGCTTGTTACCGTTATTCAATAAATGTTACTATGAGAAGAGTTGTTGTTTTCATGCAATGGATGGGTTAGATAAAGGGCGATCATGTCTTTCTCAAACGACTGCGGAACATTACGTTTTCATAGGCAAAGTTTAAAAGGAGCTGTTCAAGATTATGTGATAAAATTTCATAAAGATGAGACCGACATCGAAGCAGTGGTCGATGATGCTAGCACTCTATTTCTAGAGTTAATGAATACATTCTCTGATAGCATTATCATGGCGCGATTAGTTCGAAAATTAAGTTTAGTCATTTGGAAAGGAAGAGGTGGAAATTTCGCTCTTTCCATTTTGCTTCTTATTCAATGGAAGTGGTAGATCACCCCGAAGAATTTTTTAAAAGACATATGATAAAAATTGCTGAACGTCTTAACGCATTTAACCATCAGGTAGCAGTCTAGTGATTGAAGCGATTTCAGATATTCACATTCAACTTTCCATAAAGAAAAATTGAAAATGCAGTGGTACTTGATTGTAGCACAACTTGTTTTCGAGCTATGTCTGCTCACTCTCGAAGTATATTCCTTCTGTACATGCGTCTATTATTTAGAAAAGGCTAGCAAATTCATATCTTCAAAAAGACTTGCTATAGACATCAGTAACGGTGAAACTATGTGTTTCGATGTATGTAAGCGAAAGGATGGAAATGAAAAGCGCATCTTCAAGAGATGTAAGCATGCTTTTTGTCAACGCTGTTTCATACGAAATTGCATTCAACTTTGCAAATGTAACCACTGTGACATTGCTCATTTCGAGTGTCACTTATGTCGCAATAGTTAGTACCTATGCAAATGTGGTAAAGATAGGTTTTAGCAAAGACTAACACGGAAAATGGCGAAACGTAAAAGTCAAAAGTTTTCTTCAGCCATTCAAGCTCTCCGACGAATGAAAGCAAATCAGCGATACAATGCTATACGACATGCTAACGATAAATTCATTTGTGAAATTATTTCTCATGTGAGGAAGTTGAGGACGAAGAAATTAGCGCCAAAACAACGAAAGTTACTTAAGCGATATGCTACAAAATTGCGTTTCATCTCCAATCCTAAAGTCGCCCTTCAAAGAAAGAGGAAAACTCTAACACAAAAGGGCGGTTTCCTTTCAGCAATACTTCCAATGAGAGCTCCTGCCGTGGGCAACCTATTGGGAAATATCTTTGGCTCTAAGCGTTAATTATGCAAATGTTGAGTCTCAAAGTAATAAAATGGATTTCAGACTTCAATGTGATAAAGTTCTGACTGTATCAGGTCCATCTCATGCAGGTAAAACTGTTTTCACGCTGAATTTATTGGATAAAAGAAGGGAGTTGTTTAAGGAACCTATCAATCGAGTGATTGGTGTTATGGTATTTATCAACCGTCGCTGTTTCAGGAATTGCAAAGTCGCAACTTTATTCGACATGAAGGAATTATTCCAGTGGATAAACTTCAGTCTAATGATGTTGTTGTATTGGATGATTTATTAAAAGAAAGTAAGAATTCAAAAGATGTTACAGATATGTTCACACTCGCGCAGCACACCATAAAAGGTGTTTATCATCTATATTACACAAAATTTGTTTCCTGATGGAAAAGAAGCTCGTACACGAAACCTGAATACACACTATTATGCTATTTTCAAGAATCCGCGAGATAAAAGTCAATTTGAAATTTTAGCGCGACAAGTTGCACCCAGAGGATCAAAAGCCTTAATTGAAATTTTTCAAGCAGCTACTGAAAAACCATAAGGTTACTTATTCATTGACTTTACGCAAGAGTGTCCGGAAGAATTTAGATTTCGAAGTGATATTTTGAAAACTCCCATGATTATCTACAAACTATGAGTTCTTATTCTCGCATGATTGTTATTCCTCAGGATTAATATGTACAATTGACTGCCATGCAGCAAGTAAAGCAACCTCTTGCAAATCAAATGTATAGGAAAGAAATAGATTATCAGCAAAATGTTCACATCAAAGATCCACATCGTGCTGTATTATTACAATCGGAAACTGTTGAGCAATTGAAAAACTTGAAGAATAAGATGCGTGACTCTGTATCGACTGCTACACCTTTAGCATCTCGCGCACATGCCATATCTCTTTTCAATAGTATTGAGCCCCATCTCAATGTAAATGATAGAGGAGAAATCATTACAGATGAAAATAAAGTGATTGATGCTTCACGTTATGAAGACTTGATTCAGTATGCGACACGTAGAAAGCGCCGTCAGGGCTATGTTCCACCTGGTTGGTCATACTTTCTTAAACTATTGAAAAAGCATAATGTGCCAAAATTTGCTTTAAATAATGAGACATTGAAATAACTTGATTCAACAGTGGCTACTACTCCAATGCTTCAGACGATGAAAATGCCAACAAATTGGTTTAAGGCTTCACCTGCTACATCCCCTCCCACACTCACTAAGCAAACAAGAGGAAGAACTCGACGTAGATCTACATCGCCACTAAAACTGGTAAAAGGAAAACGTAAAACAGCTCCTCCCAGGAAATACATGTTCTCAGATTATTAATATGAAGCTGATGTGTTGCTTGCCATGTAATGAGCCGCCAGTGGTGAATGTCGTTGTCACTTGCACTTGCTGCGCCAGCTCTCATAATGAAACCCCTAAGCAATGTGAACACGATCGCAAAACCGCTAAAGCTAAATGCTGCAGTTGTTGTAAATGTAGAAAGGCAAGAAAACAAAAAGATGAGAAGGAGGAAAAAGAGTCAGTCGTCATCGACTGAACGTTTGAAGTCAATCTATTATGATGTAAAACATCCGGCAGGATTTGCATCTATCAAGAAATTATCAAAAGCGAGTGGTCTTCCACAATCACAAGTGAAACGATGGTTAAAGGGTCAGGCTACCTATACACTCCACAAACAAGCGAAAAAGAAGTACCGCACCCGCCATTATATTGTTCATGACATCGATGAACAGTGGCAAGCAGATTTGTGCGATGTTGCCTCCATTTCAAAACATAACTCGGGCAATAATTTTATTTTAACCGTCATTGATATTTTCTCGCGTTATGCGTGGCTCAACCTATAAAAACTAAAGAAGGGAAAGGAGTAGCAAAAGCATTCCAAACAATTTTTCGAGAAGGTCGCATTCCAAAAAGAATTCAGAGTGATCAAGGAAAAGAGTTTGAAAATCAGCATGTGACAAGATTATTTGAGAGGCATGACATTGAGTTGTTTAGTGTAAAGAGCGCTTATAAAGCTGCACTCGTTGAACGTTTTAATCGCACATTAAAAAATCGCTTGTGGCGACATTTTACTGCCAACTTGACACAAAATTGGACAAAGGTTCTACAAGATACACTCCATGCCTACAATCACTCTATCCATCGTTCTATTGGACTCAGACCAGTAGATGTAAATGCTGACAATGTAGATAAAGTGCGCGAATCATTCCAACGTAAACGCACTCAGGTGAAAAGTGATGTGAAAATTGGCGATAAAGTTCGTATCTCAAAAGTGAAAAGTGTTTTTGCTAAAGGGTACCTCCCGAATTGGACAGAGGAGGTATTTACAGTATCAAGGATTAATCAAAAAGACTCTCCGACCACCTACAAGTTGAAAAGATTACGATAATGAAGAAATTGAGGGTAGCTTTTACCGCGATGAGATTGAGGTAGTCACTGAAAGTGAAACATATTTGGTAGAGAAAATCATTCGATGTAAAAAACGGCAAGGTGAAGAATGGTGTCTTGTTAAATGACTGGTTATCCTTCAAGTATGAACTCTTGGATGCGTCGTGCCGACATCTTTCATCTAAGTGATCGACAGTGATTCATGCAAAGTTGTAACTAACAATGTTTAGGGTTTGAGCTATGAATCCAACTGCCTCATTTTATTCACGACCCTCCTACTTAAGTGGTGGAGGACAAATTTACATCGGTGCTCGCCGCCAACGTGGAGGTAGCATACTTGGTGCACTGAAATCTGTTGTAGCACCTCTCATATCCAATGTCGGTAGATCTTTAAAACGAAATGTTTTAAGTAATGCCGTTGGCTTTGCTGGTGATGTTGCTAGTGATCTTTCCAGAGGTAGAAGTTTTAAGAGCAGTTTGTTGAATCGTGGAAGGAACGCGGTTTAAAAACATTGAAGCAGACCATTGCTGGTGTTACTCAAGGAAAGAAATCACCTAAACGACTGAGAAAGGAAGGAGGAAACATCGCGGAGCTGTAAGGTGCGATCTTCAGTCAAAAGGCATTCACGCAAACGTCGCAGAGGCTCTAATCATTCATCAGGCCTAAACGACGACGCTGCTATAACTTCTAATCATGGAGTGTAAAACTTCCGTTTTTGTTTGTTCGATCAACAAGCCATACAGACAGATATTCTTAGTTCAAGTATTGTAGATTATCATCCTCGAACAGCTGAGAATGCTGGCCCCATTGAATTTGTTATTCCTGGTGGTAGTGATGACTACATAGATTTGAGTTATGCGATGCTTGATTTGAGGTTTAGAATTCAGCAAGCAGATGGAACTGCTATTGACGATGCACATAAAGTTGGACTGAAACAATTTACCATTGACTACATTACTTCGCGATGTTTCTCTAACGATTGGAGAGCAGCAGGTGGAAGGTGGTCAAAGCGATTATCCCTATAAATCATATTTCAATCATGTATCACAGTTTCATCCAGCAGCACAAAAAAGTCATATGGAAGCCATGGGATGGTACAGAGATGAAGCAGGAAAATTTGATGTTGAAACAAACAGTGGCTTTGTAAAGCGATCTGCTATGATTAAAGATAGTAGAGTATGTCAGCTAATGGTCCGCTGAATTTAGACTTCTTTAGACAGTCAAAGTTTTTACTCTGTAATACCAGCATGCGACTCAAGCTGACATTGAATAAGCCTGAATTTGCGCTGAATGCATTTGCTAAAGTTGACAATTTTAGAATTCATGTGGAAGATATTGCACTTTACATTCGTCGAGTAGTACCGAATCCAAGTGTCATTAGAGGGCATGCTGAATGTCTTAACCGCCAAAATGCCATTTAACCCCGTTCAGCATACAAAGCTTCTCACCTTTACAATTCCGAAAGATCAAAAGAGTTTCATGAAAGATGGCCTCTTTCCATCGGAAGCACCGAACTCCTCATGGTGGCAATGGTTGAAAATGATGCATTTAATGGTAATATAAAGAAGAATCCTTTCAATTTTAAACACAATCAGTTAAGTGAAATTGCTTTACGTGTAAAGGTGTGAGTCATCCTGGTCCACCCACAAACCAGATTTTGCTTCGATCAATTTATGCGCAGTTATGTTGATTTTATGGATGTCTTTGGCTTTTACTATACGGATGACACCAACGACTGACTTTTAAAATGAAAGAGTTTAAGAGTGGATATACTATTTATGCATTTGATTTGACTGCTGACAGCGATATTAGTGCACCCAATCGTCAAGCGAACGTGCCTCATAATATTCGTTTGGATTTGACGTTCAAAAGAACACTACCTGAGACGATCATTGTATTAATTTATGCAGTCTTCGATTCAAATATTGAAATTACAAAGTATCGTGACGTGATTCTTCAGTATAATCGTTAATGAGTTGGTTGACTGCTGACGATATTAAGACTAAAGTGCAGCGTAATGCAGACGAAGCGACGTTGAAAGCTTTCGATAATGTCTATTCACTCGATACCTTACCACCTCAGTAAATCACTATCCCATCTTTATTGTGCTAAACACTCATTCGCAGAATTTAGGCGGTGAGCATTGGAAAGCGATCTTTATTGGAGAAGACCGACGTGGTAAACTATTTGACTCTCTTGCTCAACCTCCAAATATACCAACACAGCAGTGGTTGAGAAAACATACGCGTCAATATCAGCGAAATGAACGCATACTACAACATCCACTTTCATCAACGTGTGTGCTTTTGTACTGTACTTCATCTTAAAACGTTTACATGTATCTCGATTTGCATCTGTTATTCAAAACTTTTCATGTAATCCATCCTCTAATGAAAAAATGATTTGTAAGTTCTATCATGATTTGAAATAAAAACATCATGTTGGAAAAATTGTTTTTTATTTTACAATCCGCTGGGTACGTACATACTCAATGAATATCTAGATCATATTGCTTGTTCATGAATTTTATATCCATAAGTGGATTCACATTTACTATTAAAAAAAATATATATTATATATAATTAAAAAAATTGGGGGGAGGGGGGGGGGGGGTAAATGAAAGATTGCCACATGCACAGGCAACCAACAACTAATGAGAGCTGCAGGAAAAAGTTCGGGTTCATAACACAAATTGTAACTGCCAGTACGAATCTTCAAAAATGATAGACTGTCACTCAATTGAGTAGAGATCACCATATTGTCCACAGTCAGATTCGACATCACACACCTCTCCCTCTTCCATATCCGACGTAGTAATTCTTTTTTTTTTTTTTGGGTATAAAAAATAGCTCTAAGCCGCATTGACTGCGGCCATAAGAGAAGGCGCCGAAATCGGTACATCCCATTTGGAAGATAAGATTCCGTGAATTGTTCATCTTCACCAATAACCATTTGAGACGCCCTAATACTTGCTGTTTGAAGCTGATGTGAATTTTGAGATCGATTTTGGTGTAGAGTCTGAAGCGACGGAGAATGTTGACGATGGTGTAGCGATGGCGCTTCATGATGAAAGAATGAGTAAATTGAGCGATGTACCTTCCTTTTATACTTTTCCCAACTACCTTGATGAAAGTGAAGTTAGTATGCGTTAGGAATGAAGAGTTGAATTCGCCGATTGTTGACGCGCAGCCAGATGCGATTTCCAATACGTGAATGTCTTTTCATATAGAAGTATTTCAAGTCCTTCATGATATGATGTAGAGATTGAAAATGACGATAAGATAAAACAAACTCTCTTCTCACATTTCCAGTTGAATCTTTGAAATAGACGCTTCGATCATGATCCTTTCAATACGTGGTAGGGAATCTAATTTTCCAACTCATGATTGTTAGTCCATGTTCTGATTAAAATTTGCATATAGGCGATGAAACTCACGACAATAAATTCATGTGAGCGATGTATGTTCTTCTATACTGCTCCCAATTATTTTTTGGCGAAATGAAAACAGTTTGCGGAATGTGAATGGTAGATTTGAATTTCATTTCTGTAATGTTGAAGCCAAACTTGATCACCCAAGGAGATGAATCTTAATGTTTCAAAATATTCCAAATCCCTCATGATATCATTGAGGTTGACAAATTGTCGCCATGTTACTGTAATTCCTCTTGATGTATGACCATGAGAATTTTTGAAATGTACGTTTCCATCACGATCAACTCTGATATATTGTAGAGAGTCCAAAATCCAAGTCTTCATGATGTTATGCAAAGTTGCAGATTAGCAATATAAAAATGTCGTTTTATCAATTTTGCTTAGCAATGCGGCTACAAAGAGATTTACTAGTAATCGAGCCGCACTCTTTTCTACTCCCATTGATCATGCACAACAGCTAAATGGAAATTGGGAAGTGGGTGTCACTCAACTTGTTTATAGCAACTGTGTATATACTTTTGATCATGAGGTGATGACTATTAATATGAGGCGTACAGCTGCTTATCAATGTGAAAAGGGGTGCCGAGTATACATTCCACAGTGGCCAAAGAAAGATCTCTTATCATGTAAAAAGTTTATATATGATTTCTTGAATAAAGCGAGTAAACATATTGTCCAATTTACTCCGCACAATGATGATTATAATTATGTACATCATGTAGTTGAGAAAGATTGGATTGTTGGTTTAAGTCCAAGTTTAAGAAATGATTTAGGCTACCTGGCTAGCGCCTTAACAAGCTATGATAATTTTAACGTTAATTACCACATAAGTGGTCATAAACAGTTAATATATCGAGAGGAAGCTTATTATGTAGATCTTATTCCAAGAAATGAGAAGACGTTGGTGAAGAAGATTGTGATTAACCAAGAAAGACAAACATGACTCCTGAAACATTATTGAAGAAATTTAATTATCTCCTTCGAGTTGATGGCAAACAAGTGGCCTGTGGGCAACATTGACTTATATTAAATCATCTAATCATATTGCAATAAGCAAATTAAATGATGATGATCTAGTATTAGTTTGTTCAAAAGATTTTCATCAGTTCTTCTTTTTTACGACATCGTTCTGCAGCTGTTCATGGAAAATCTGATATGCAACATTTACCATGTGAAAGGTCAAATCAATTTGATACAGAATGGACCGTATCTTTATACAGAAAGTGTGTAGTTTTTTTAGGTGGTATCTTACATGAAACAAGAGTGTTGATGCCTCGCATTATTACTTCGGTTAAATTGGTTGTAGATTATTTAAATGAAGTGATTAATGACCAACATATTTCATTTTCTGAAAAAGAAGGTACTTTGTCTCTCACTATAAGTGAAAAGGTATTGAACTAATTATGGATAAAACTCTAATGGACATTTTGGGTTTTGATCAAAATATCTTTAAAAGGGTACTGTAACCAAAGCTAGCGCAGAACATGTCGCTATCGCGTCGTATTAACTATTTTCAGATATATTCCAATATTGTGAAGATGTTACGTGTGGGAGATGTTGAACTCCATTGCTAGCAATGATACCATACCAGCCAAAAGCTGCAGTATTTTATCTGAGCATACTTTCAAGAAAGTGCATTATACAAAGCTGAAATCAAACTACATCCCACAAATTGATATTGCCATTTATGACGATGCTGGCGTTGATTCCTTTCATAAAGATGCTGTGACAAGTATCACACTCCATTTCCGAATGAAGAGTTAATGCAAAATATGCTAATATATTTTTCCAATGTGAATAATATGGAAAGTGAAAATAAGGACTCGTTTCTAATCTACTTGCCCAGTAATGCTTCTATGAATAAATTTTCCCAAAAATAAACCATCAGACTATCGAGTAGAATTAAATCGGCCACTGCATTTAGAAGGTGAATGGGAGGTTGTTCCGTTTGTGTTTCGTTTCTAGTATTTGCTATGATAGCAATATTCAGAATGTGAATGATTTGGAAGAAATGATATTGACTCCTCGCACCCATGATGGAACAAATTAACGATGAATAGATACGCAATGCATTTCAGTTCCCATACAATTTTAACATCAATGGAAAGTGGGGGGGAAACTATGAATGGATTCAGATAAAATCAGATTCTTATGAGCCATTTGGAATGAGAAAATTATTAAGGCATTCAACAGTGTAATACTTCCATCATGAAGAATAAAAATCAGAGGAGTGCAAGCTTATGAGTTTACTATCTATCATTGGAGAGAAAAGTAAATGAAGTGGGAGACAGTTCCTCCGACTTTCATTCTTTACTAAAGGGTCTTACGCTGATGGTTTTCATGGAATAGTGGAATATCTATCCACATCTTGGTTTTGGTCATGGACTATCATTTCTAACGTCATGTTGCACGTACTGCTGATAATGTTATTAAAAAAAAGTTTATTCAAATCGAAATCAACAAATTTGCTTATAGATTTAAATATTTGAGGAAGATGTTGTAGAATGCGAAGAACGCATTCAATTTTGAAAAAAAGCGTGGTGTTCAAACCTTTATCACTTATTGAGTTAGTTAAAACGATGGAATGTGAGCTGTGTGGTAAGAAGTATGTGAGGAGAAAATTGTATGGTGCGGACAAAAATAAGTTGGTTATCTTAATTCGAAATATAATGACAAACTTACGTTTATTTGCTCTCATGACCTTGCGTATTTTGTTAAGGATCAATATACACCTATTATTGGAGCGGGTAGTTTCGTGGTGTGTTTGGCTTCACTCATGAATATCACATCTAAAGCTGTTTCTGTTATATGGATGGAGATGGTGGGTCGACATCTATGGTGTGTTGATCGCAATCAAGAAAATTTACCTGTCTTATGACAGAATCTATAGTTGCCATCAAGATAATGCCGCGCCGTCTATATCATACAGTTGTGAAAGCTATTATTGTAGTAAATCCTAGTAAAGCCCTCTTATATACAACAGAAGTTGGAAGCATGTGATGAAAAGTAAAGATGATGTAATGACCACCACATTTCGTTTTTCAATTGAAAATCAACGCGTTTTGTGATCTGAGACTGGGGTGACGACATTCAATGTCAATTGAGTAAAATTTGAAAAAACTCTTTGGTATTTACAATGCTACAAACTGTGGTTTGCTGCTGCGCATACGATTGGATTGGTAATAGAATCACCAATGACACTTGATAATCATGAAACAGCACCTTTACATTCAAAAGTGATTTGATTTTACCTATTTACTGTTGGTGAGAAAAAAGAATTACATTTTACGCGATTTCATTTTTAACGGATAATGAAGCTTCATTTGGAATAGTCCGGTGACTGATGTTTTGAATCTATTTTCTATTCATCCCGTCATCAAAACTAACTTATTACCCCCTATTGCTTTTCAAAATTACCAATGGTTTACATGAGTGCATCACGTGAAAGTACTAAATCCTCGTAACTTTAGTGTTTCGGAAAACAAAGTGAAGTCATTGTGATATGTTTATTGAAATAAAAATATGTATATGAAAAAGTCTTTTCACAGATATAGGGGGAATGGGCTGAATGTAGGCATATATTCACAAGGAAGAAACGATCTCATGCGATACATAAAACAACCATGTATATCTACAAAAAGCAACATCAAAATACTGAGTTAAAGTTGATTATGTCAATACATCTCCTGAATGTGTTTAGAGTGTGTTTTTTTCTTTTGGGTGGAGGTTATGTTTGTGTCAGGATGTCCATGTGGAGAGATGTGTTATGTTTATATCCAACACCTTTATCCCCTCATGGCTGAAGTGCTCGTTTCTTAAATGTGTTATGTTTTCAACAGTTGATGAACTTTGAGAATTTTAAGATTGTCATAATTGACAAACCGTTTAGTTTTAAATTTTATAGGCCTTCTTTATAGGAGCCGATGTTTGCATTTTTATGGAACAATGGATTTTGATATACTCTTTAGCACCCGCTTTTTAATTTACTATGATTGCACATTCTTTTAGTGCATGTGAAATACATTTTTTTAGACGGAGGAGAAATATTATATCTATTTCCTTTCCTGGCTGTTTCATCCTTAAAACAACCAAAAGTTTGGCTTTTTCTGTTTGGTAATTAGATTGGGATGAGTCGGGATTGTAGGTTAGATGTGTCACGAAAATTTTTTCTATTGACTTGCCTACTTGCATTAAAATATTTAATCTTTTTTGAGAGGTTAATTCCTAATAAAGAACTATCTGTCTATCACCAGCCAGCGAAGCGAA
Organism: Prostheceraeus crozeri; assembly: GCA_907163375.1. Classification (NCBI taxonomy): domain Eukaryota; kingdom Metazoa; phylum Platyhelminthes; order Polycladida; family Euryleptidae; genus Prostheceraeus; species Prostheceraeus crozeri. Next base: position 20,203 of record CAJQUW010010521.1, read on the forward strand.
CCTCTTTTACGAATAGAGGGCTACTGGTTTTAATATTTAGAGTAGGAAGAGTTGATAACATTTCAAGCTTGGAATTATATCTAAAACGTGCTTTTGTCTTGCCGGCCAATATAGGTATGCGCGTGTGCACAGACACTCAACTTTCCTGATATTAATCATTTTAACATCCTACAGAAGATCCTCATCGATGATGTTCTCTATCAATTGAAAAGAGGTGATGAGGTCAATTTGTGATATTTTTGTTCATCAACGGTACTAGTTTGTAATGGCATACGTTTTCTAACATCCTCCATGGTCTTTCCGAATAGACCTTATTTATTATTCTCTTATATTTATAAAAATCCTTTTCAAAATTATTTTGGGCGAGTGCACGTTTTTGACTGTTACTATCTATGTAGGGTTTGAGGGAGGCTTTCTGTCTAAATTTGATAATGCGGTGAACTGACTTTAGAAGCATGCCCATTTCTAAATAGAATTTTAATATGCAGAAGTGTACGAGCTAATTTTTCTTATCATATTGGGTGAGTAAAAGTTTGCGGCATGGTTTGTACCTTGGCTGTCCACACTCTGTTAAGTTATTATGAAATTGTGACATGAATGGTGAAAACATATCATCAGTCACTTCGCCAGATTCAGGTGCGAGTGGGAAATCAGCAGTTTTATTTTTAATACTATTTGGATAAATCAAATCCACTTCAAAATAATATCACCAATCACCTTCATCTGAATATTCAGTTGTTTGAAGGGTTGGAGTAATACTCAAGCTCATTTTGATTTAACCAACTAAACTCGGAATGAGGTAGTGGTTTAGACAGTGAACCACCAATACCCCCCCCTCACCCCCCCCCCCCCCCCCCCCCCGCTCCCCCAATTACCCACACCTTACCCCCCACCACCCACCCACCCCACTCCCCCCCCCCCTACCCCCCCCCCCCCCCCGTTAGTACCATATGTGCCCCGCGGCCATATAAATTATTTTCCCCCCCCCACCTCCCCCCAACTTCATAGTACTTTAGGTGGATATGATCATCACCTACTGTTTCAGATTTTATATGATGTTTATTTACAAATGTGGGACCACCGCGTATTCCGCGCTCAAATATATTATACATCTCCGGGTCTAGTAAGAGATGAATGGTCTCACCAGTCATTTTAAAGGCTGATTTAAAGGACATGGCTGGTAGACTGACAAAGTGGACAGGATCTAATTTGTCTTCTTCTAATGCCACTCTTCGAAACTCCTGAAAGACATCAGCCAGCAAAATGACATCTAATTCTAAGTAAGCGATCATATAATCGCCAAACGTTTTACAATCAAATTTTAACCATGCCTCTTGAGCATGTTCATAGTCCTCTACTGGACAATCTTCACCCGTCAAATACTGTACGTTTTGAATTTGTCAATGGAAGGAAGGGTTGTTTCATTTAGTTTAGACATTGAGCTAAAATACGCATAAAGAACGGAAAGACTCCTTTGCGAAAAGGTGAGACCTTGGCGTTTGGTGATTATTTCATCCGTTAAGTTTGGATAGTGTTTCTTCAGGTGGTTGTAAGTTTACCGAAGACTATGGGGAAGAAACTTGAGATTACGAACGAGGGGTGAGAAGCTAGTGGCGCTGACATGAATTGAAATGAATCTAAAAATTTTATTTCGAAGAAGACTGTCTTATTTTTTTTTTTTTTTTTTCTTTAGTTTTATCTACTGGTACTTTGCTGTCATTGCCATGAATTTTTCTCTCGTTGTTTCTGTGCTATTACATTAAACTGCCACGATTTCATCTGGCTCAACCCTCCTTTTATGAGCATATGACTGTCATAGCCTTAAAGTTATGAAAATAAAAAAAATGACGGGTTTGGTAGTAACGACGTCTCAACCTAAGTGAAAAGTTACATTTGGAGCAGAGTGCGTTTCTAAATTTACCAGTGATGTGATCATGATCACGCACTTTCTTAATTTTATCGTCATCAAACGTTTTTTATGACATTTAGGACAGGATGTGCAACTTTCAAATTTTTGTTTGTCTTCATCTGACATATGTAGTGACTTACGCTGCACTTGGGAATCATATGATTGTTGAAATGTGTTTTGCAGCTTTTATCGAGAATTCTGTAGAAAGAGAAATTTTGAAATGCAATCTTCACCTTGCCAAGTATGCATTTTGTTTTTGTCTATTCCTAAAGTGGTCATGCCATACTTCATAGCAGGATATGGCTGCTGGCTTGTGGATGATATCATCAATGTAGCATTCTATGTCTGCGTAAATGACACGCAGGGGACTTAATTCGTCACCATTATCCCTATGTGAAAATATTTTATCTTTGGGCATGCGTTCCATTTGTTAATTTACCTCGCTTGCACCATTCATAGTGAGTTTTTTTCCAAATTTATCTTTACTCCAAAATGAGCGGATGCAGCGGTCGCATACAAAATGTTCACCTCTTTTAGAGTGCCCCAAGTGAGTGTACAAGCGAGAGATTTTAGGAATACCACAGTAGTGCCATTCCTCGCTATCATCTTGTTTTACTAATAAGAGGTTGTCTACACGTTCATAACAAGTTGAACGTGAATTATAGCGGGCACCCTTCAACCCCTTCTCCCACACGTGAACGACAATTTTAATCTTATTATGTTTTTCGAACGTTTCTACATCTTTGATTTTCATGTTGTTACTATCACAACCTTCAAAGTCTAGTTCATCCTCCCACTGTCTATAGCTATAGGTGCGATCTCGATGCGCGTTGATATCATTATAGTGAAGGATGGATAGGACTGCATATTTGAAACACTGTGATTTACAATCAACATTGATGACAGCTTTCTTATTATACAACGTTTTTGGTAGTTTAAATGTGCCTCGAGCTGCATGACTTTCTAATAGGGAAATTTTGAATATGGCTGAGTCCACACCATCAAAAATGAGAGCGCTGTCGCGTTGATTGAATTTATCTACATTTGATTTTAAACATTGAATGTGAGAATTTAGCCAGACTCGCAGTCTACAACTTCGGTTGCGGAAGAGGAAGGAAATGAAACTGTATTCTCTCCGTCACTTGACCCGTTTGAAAATCTATTTTAATATATTTTAGTTTAAGGTAGATGAGCGCCTTCATTCTAAAAATTGTCTAAATTATTGAAGAGGCGCTTCGATAATGTTAGAATTTTGAAGGAGCCACTCAGGAAAATCTACAATTTGAGTATTGGACTCCATGCAGTAGTCGCGTACTAAATTATTATGTGAAACATTAATGAGGGAGATGGTAGAGGTACCGTTGGTGTAGTGATCATTTGCATGCGTGTGTTGAAGTCTGTGCGAAGATCGCTGAAAGTGACTATCAAAAGAAAGAGGGCACAAAACGCAAGGAAAGGAGATGTCATCGTCAGAATCAACTTCACCTCCGGAGATTGACGCCGCTTTGCGTTGACACACACGTTGTTTGATGTGTCGAAGGAGACTGTGCTTCCTTGTAAACATATGTCCGCAGTCGGCACATTCCCACTCGTTGCCTTGCCGCGAGAGTCCTGAGCTGGAACTCACATCACCTGAAAGAGAAATCATTCTATCATCTCTGTTCAAGCCTCAGTGTAGTGTTACAACCTACATTGACTCAATAACTCTAAACTTTCCTCTAGAAGAGAGGGCGTTGGTGATGAAGTTGATGCCTGAAATTGAGGAAGATGCTATTAGTCACACGTTTGAGGGAGATTGAGATGAGGAAATTTTCAACATGACCATACCCAACCGAAATCAAGTTTAAGGTAGAAAATCTCTGACAGTTTAGCGACTGACACAATTGGAATTCACGAGATAGCAGGTTCCCTTGTACACCTCAAATAATAGGTCAAAGAGAGTGAAGATTAGTGCGTTCGTCATTGTATATGATTAATCACAGATTAAAATGAAATGACCTGAAATGTACTTCACTTATGCTTATTATACATTTCATCCTCTTCATTCATTGGGATAATTCATTCTGATTGGCTGCTTGTGTATACTTTGAGAATTTAGAAGACAAATGTTTAACGTATATCTCATTAGTTCTCAAATGGTCAGCAATTTCAAAGACACACATGACAAGTCCTCCAACAACACCAAATACCGCATTGGAGTTATCCTCTCCATGTACATCAGCCTAAGGTGCTCGTTTACACCAAATGCACCAAGAAAGGGCGAAGGTGGAGAAGACATACAATCTCGACAATATACGAAAGTTATTCTTATTGGCGGAAGGAATGAAGCAGGATGTTGCCCGACTAGCAGGCATACGGTGGGAAATATTTACAATAATGATGCGAAGGGGGGGTGATGGAGATGACCAGCCAAGTCGCCCTTGCATCAATCAAACGATGGGAGTGGTACACCCCTAAACTCCCAAGACCGCGAAAAACCGTGTATCGGAGTGGGCGTTACGATATGTGAGAGCGAAAAGTGAGGGACACGCTGCAAGAGAGAAGAACGTTTATAATGCAGCTCAAACTGTTTTTGTGATTCTATGTGAAGCCTAGGACTCTGGTGACGATATGACGACGATGAAAGACCTTTTGAAATACAATGACCATAATAAATGTTTATTTCGTCAATAATCTTTGCTTTATATACCTTAGACATTACTTGAATGGGGGTTTTAGTGAATAATTTGTAACATGTATACTTTTTCATATTGGGAAATAGTTAGCACGCCATTGTTTTATAATTGTCAATCTTTATAACATTTCATAAGGGTGATGACATGGTCGATGAATATTGTCGTAGCCAAAAACTTCGCAACGTAGTACTTCTAAAATGTGTAAGCGCTTGTTATCGACTACGGCTGGGCTTAATTGATGATTTAGCTAAATGGTGAAAAAGTGTCAAATCAATTAAGATAGCTTACACTTCTGATACAGGGATAGCAATCGACTGCGATCCATGTGTAAAGAGCTTGTTAGACTACGGAATGGGCTTTAATAGGTGGATGATATTAACCATGTTATCCGCTTTAGTCCATTTTGGAAATAGTAGACGCTTTAGTCTAACTTGTAAATCTAAAAAACCTCTTTCATATATGGACGATTAGATGGTAGATAAAATAGTGTCAAATAAATAAATTAAGATAGCTTACACTTCTGATACAGGGATAGCAATCGACTGCGATCCATGTGTAAAGAGCTTGTTAGACTACGGAAGAGAGAAGTGTGTTATGTTGCGTGTGGCGCGTGAGTGTCCTCCCATTTCATTCCATTCATCAATTCGTCTCATTGATAGAGACAGGTAGAACTCATGGTTCTCATAACGTATGCAATGGAAAGTTTTAGGCAACCTTCGACAGTTGGCTAAATGTCGACCTGGCGCGAATGCATACTACGTTGAGACAGAGGCAATCACTTGCAAACATGACGCAGAGAGGTTTAACAAGATTGACCATTGCCGAATGTCCCTTGCGGTATACATAGCTACGGGTTTCACCGCCGCCCTTTACAGGAACGCCCGTCGCGAAAAGGATAGGATAATTAACACCTGAACTGTCATTTGCAACGCTTCAAGTTGTACTGATAGCAGATTCCAACATAAGATACGTATATCGCCAGTCCGCGACTGCCAGGGCAACCCGAGGAGGTTCTATCAAGTCATGCCCATGGTGGCCTAACGAGAGGCGCTGGTTCGTTCTCGGGGACGTGAATTTGACTATTGACTGGAATAGTCAATGGGTATGACGCTTAGGTTGTCGTATACCCTATACCGCTAAGCCGTGGTGGGTGCATCTGGCACCTTTCGGATGCGAGTGGTATTCGGAGTCCACACCTCATCCGTCCAAATGATCTCTTGATCTTCCCTTCTTCTCATCCTCATCCCACTCGTCGAGGATGACGAACTCGGGAATGCCGTTGTCTCATCAGTGAAGACGGGAATATTGTCGGCAGATGTCGCTTCCATCGTGACTTCAAATTGAATGAGAAGCGCTACAATCTTCTGCTTTATATAGGGTTTTCAACAATGAATTGCTCAACAGCGAATCAGAATGCTTCAGGGATAGCAATCGACTGCATAATGTTCAAGTTGACTGATAGCAGATTCAACTTAATGATAGTATTCGCCAGTCCGAAGACTGCCCAGGGCAAACCGCGAGGAGGTTCTATCATGTCTTGCCCCATGGTGGCCCTTAAGAGAGCCGATGGTTCGTTCTCGGGAAGTAGCTCATCTTACACCCTACCAATTCTGCTGAGAGAGTCCCCCCCACCCTCACCCCCCCAAACCAAAAACCCCAAAAGGATTAGAAACCACACCACCCAAAAACACACCCAACAACCCAAACAAACCACCAACCACAACAAAACAACCACCAAAACAACCCCCACCCCAAAACCACCCACCAAAACCCACAACCCCACCACTCCCCCCACCACAACACCCACCACCCCCACCACCCAACCCAACCACAAACCCCCAAACAAACCACAACCCAACCCCCCACAAACCAACAAACCAACAACCCCCCACAACCCCCCACAACCCCACCCCCCCCACACACCCACCCACCCCAAACCCAACCCCCAACACCCCCCCAACCCCACCCCAACACAAACCAATCCCCACACCCCCCCAACCCCACCACCCCCAACAACCACCCCCCAACAAAACCCCCCCCAACCCCAACCCAACCACCACCCAAACCACCCCCCCAAACCCACCCCCACCCCCCCCCACCCACCCAAACCCCCACAACCCCCCCACAACCACCCAAACCACACCCCACCCCCCCAAACCCCCCCACCCCCAAAACACACCACCCCCAACCAAACCCCCAAAAAAACCACCCACCCACCCACCACCACCCCCCACACCCCACAACCCCCCACCACCCACCCCACCACCCCACCCCCAACACCCACCAACAACCACCCACCAACCCCACCACCACACCAACCCCACAACCACCACCACCCCCACCCAACACCCAACACCACCACCCCCCACACACCCACCCACCCCCCACCCACACCCCCACCCACCCAACACCCCCCCCACCCCCCCCCCACAACCCACCCACCACCCCAAACACAACCCCCACCCACACACCCCAACCCCCCCACCACCCACCACAACACCCACCAACCCACCACACCCACAACCACCCCCCCCCCACAACCCACACCCCACCACACACCCACCCCACACCACCCACACCCAACCCACCCACCCACCCACCCACCCCCCCACCACAACACCCCCCCCCACCACACCCACACCCCACCCAACACCCCCCACCACCCACCACCCCACCCACCCACACCCCCCCCACAACCACCACCAACCACACCCCCCCACCCCACCCCCCCACCCCCACCCACCCCACCCCCACCCACACCCCCCACCCAACCCACCCACCACCCCCACACCCCCCCACCCACACCCACCAACCCACCCACACACCCCCACCAACCCACACCCCCCCCCACCCCACAACCCCCCACCCAACCCCCACCCCCCAACACACACCCCCCACACCCACCCCACAACCACCCACCCAACCCCCACCCACCCACCCCCCAACCCACAACCCCCACCCCCACCCCACCAACACCACACCCCCCCCAACACCCAACAACCCACCCACACCAACCCCCAACCCACCCCCACCCCACCCACCACAACCCCCACCCCCACACCAAACACCCCACCCACACCCCACAACCCCCACCCCCACAACCACCCACCCCCAAACACCCACCCCACCCCACCCACCCCCCCACACCCACACCCCACCAACCCCCCCCCCAACCACCCACACCCCCACCCACACCCACCACCCCCACCCACACAAACCCACACACCCCACCCACCACCCACCCCCCCCACCCACCCCCACCACCAACCCCACACACACCCCCAACCACACACCCCCCACACCAACCCCCCACACCCCCACCAACCACCCAACCCCCCCCCCCAACACCACCACACCACACCCACCACCCCACCCCCACCCACCCACCACCCCCCAACCCCCCAACACCACCACCCAACCCACACCACCACCCCACCCAACACCCCACACCCCCACAAACCACCCCCCACCACCCCACACCCCCCACCCCACCACCCAACCCCCCACCCCCCCCACACCCAAACCCCACCACCACACCCACCACCACACCCCCAACACCCCCCCACCCACACCCCCACCCCACCCCCACACACCCACACCCCCACCCACCACAACCCACCCACCCCACACCACCCCACAACAACCCCCACCCCACCCCACCACCCCCACACCCCACACCACCCCCCCCACCCCCACACCACCCCACCCCACACCACCCACCCCACACCCCACCAACACCACCACCCCCACCCCACACCCCCCACCACACCCACCACCAAACCACCCCACAACCCCCCACCCCCACAACACACCACACCACCCACCCCACCACACCCCCACCCCCAACACCCACCCCACCCCCAACCACACCCCAACACCACCCAACACCACCCCCACCCACCCCCCCCACCCCCACACCCCACCAACCACCCACCCCACACCCACCCCCACAACCACCCACCCAACACCCCCCCCCACAACCCACCCACACCCACCCCACCAACAACCCCCACACCCCCCACCCACCCACCCCACCCACCCCCACAACCCACCCCAACACCCCACCACACCCCACCCCCACCCCACAACACCACCACCCCCCCACACCCCCCACCACACCCACCCCCCAACACCCCACCACCAACCAACCCCACACCACACACCCCCACCCCCCACACCCACCCCCCACCCCCACCCCCCCAACCACCACCACCCCCCACAACCACCCCCCCCCCCACCCCCACCCACCCCCCACCACCCCCCCCCCACCCCCCACACCCCACAAACCACCACCCCCACCACCCACCCCCCCACACCCCCACACCCCCACACCAACCCCAACACCCACCACCCCCCAACACCCCCCCAACCACCCCCCACCCACACAACACCACAACACCCCCACACCCCAACCCCACACACCCCAACCCACCCCCACCACACACCACCCCCACCACCCCCCAACCCCCCCCCACCACCCAACCCCCCACCACCCCACCCACCACCAACCCACCCACCACCCCCCCCCACCACCCACCCCACCCCCACCCCACCACCACCCACCCACCACCCCAACCCCCCCCACCACCACCCCCACCCCACAACCACCCCACCCCACACACCCCCCCACCACACCCAACCCACCCCACCCCCCCCCCACCCACCCCACCCACACCCACCACCACCCCACACCAACACCCCCCCCACCACCCCCAACCCCCCCCACCACACCACCCCAACCACCACCCACCCCACCACACCCCCCACCCCACACCCACCACCACCCACAACCCCCCACCCACCACACCCACCCCCCCCCACCCCCACCACACCCACCCACCAACCCCCCCACCCACCCCCCCACCACCCCCCACACCCCACCCAACCAACCCCACCACCCCCCACAACACCCCACCCCCAACACCCAACCACCCCCCACCACCCCCCACCCAACCCACCCCCCCCCCACCCACACACCCCCCCCACCCACCCAACAACCACCCACCCCCCACCCACCCCCACCCCCCACCACCCCACCCCCCCCCCACCCCCCCCCCCCCACCCACCCCCCCCAACCCCCCAACCCACACCACCCACCCACACACCCCCACACACCCCACACCCCCCACCACCCACCCCAACCCCACCCCACCCCCACCCCCCACAACCACACCCCCACCCCCCACCACCAACCCCCCCACACCCACCCACCCCACCCCACCAAACCCCACCCCCACACACCCCCACCCCCACCACCAAACACACCACCCCCCCACCCCCCCCCACCCCCCACACCCCCACCCCACCACCCCCCCACCCAACCACACCACCCACCCCACACACCCCCCACCAACCCACACACCACCCCACCCCCACCCCACCCCAACCCCCACCACCACCCCACACCACACCACCAACCCACCCCCCCACCCACCACCCCAACACCCCCCACCCCCCCCCACCACCACCCACCCACAACCCCCCCACCCACACCCCCACCCCCACCACCACAACCCACAAACCACCACCCCCAACCACCCACCCCCCAACACCACCACCCCAAACCACCCCCACCCCACCAACCCCCACCCCACCCACCACCCCACCAACCCCCCCCACCCCCCCCCCACAACACCCACACACCCCACCCCACACCCACACACCCCCCACCCCAACAACCCACCACCCCAACCCCCCCACACCCCCCACCACCCCCCCACCCAACCACCCCACAACCCCACCCCCCACACACCCACCACAACCCCCAAACCACACCCCCACCCCACCACACACCACACCCCACACCCCACACCCCCACCCACCCACCACCCACCCCACACCCACACCCCAACCACCCCACCCCACCACACCCACCCCACCCCACCAACCACCCCCCCCCACCCCCACCCACCAACCCCCACCCACCCCCACACCCACACCCCCCCCACCCCCACCAACCCCCCCACCCCCACCCACCCCCCACCCCCACCCCACCCCACCCCACACCCCCACCACCCCCACCACCCACCCCCCACCACCCCCACCCCCACCCCCACCCCCCACACCCCACACACCACCCCAACCACCCCACACCCCCCACCCACCACACCCCAACCCACCCCCACACCCCCCACCAACCCCCCCCACCCCACCCCACCCCCACACCCACCACCCAACCCCCACCCAACCACCCCCCCACCCCCCCAACCCACACCCCCACAAACCACCCCCCACCACACCCCACACACCCCCCACCCCCACCACCCCCCCACCCCACCCCCCCCACACCCACCCCCCCCCACACCCCACCAACCCCACACCACACCCAACCACCCACCCCCCCCCCCCCCACCACCCCCCCCCAAAACCCCCACCCCCCCCAAACAACACACAACCCAAACACCCCCAAACCAACAACCCCCACCCACAACCCCCAACCCCCAACCACCCCCCCCCAAAACCCAAACCAACCACACACCCACAAACCAAACCCACCCCCCAAACACCACACACCCCACCAAAACCACCCACACCACCCAAACCCCCCCCCACACCACACCCCCACACCCCCCAACCCCAAACCCCCCCCCAACCCCCCCACACCACACACACAAACCCCCAACCCACCCCCCCAACCCCACCCCCCACAAAACAACCCACCAACCCCCCAACCCACCCCCCCACCCCCCCAAACACCAACCCACCCCACCCAAACACCCCCCCCCCCCACCCACCCCACACCCCAACCACCCCACCCCCCACCCACCCCCACCAACACCAAAGATTCATATAACACCAAGAGATCTTTTTGGT
>CAJQUW010010522.1:0-25590 GCA_907163375.1 Prostheceraeus crozeri
ACAACGTTTTCTGCTTACGATAGGCAGATCTACCACAATGATCTCAACAAACAAACCGAACGCCTCTGTCAACTCACTGGACTGAGCACTCATGTTGATAATCCTACCAGAGCAGGTCGAACTCTTGATCAAATTTTCTCCTCAGCACAAAATGCCCCAACAGCAGCTATCCTTCCGCCCTTTGGTCGATCAGATCATGCTGCTGTTTCCTGGAAACCTAGCCCTGATAGACAATTTATCTCAAGGAAAGTATCTGTACGCAGTGTCTCTAAGAGAGGTATGGCTTTGTTCGCAGAGACGGCTAGCTCCATTGATTGGTTATCCATTTGTAAGGATGCTGGCTCAAGCATTGATCAACAAGCTGAGGCACTACTGGAGAGTATCAAAATGGTCGTCGAGGTTTGTTTACCCACAAGGATTGTCAGATTTCGATCCACAGACCCGCCTTGGTCCAAACCATCCCTAAAACTCCTAATAAAACAGACGTGACAAAGCCTACTCTGAAGGGAAATTATTGAAATACCCGCGTCTCCGTGAAGAAGTAATCGACCACATCAGACACCTAAAACATCGATACATCTCATCTATTCGTGATATTTCATCTAAAAACGCGTGGAATAACCTCAACTTGATCGGGCGTAGATCTTTGGTTGTAAACAATAACAGTGAGATCACTGCCCAAAATCTCAGTGACTATTTCATTTCGACGCAGCAACCTCCAGACGTTCATTATCACAGTGCGACATTCTTTCCCTCCAAACTTAGAACAAGCTCCATCATGCCCGTTGTCTGGTCTCCTCCGACGAGGTTGAGTACCATTTGAAACATCTGAAGAAGAAAAGCTGTGGCCCTGACTGCATTCCGTTTTACATATTCAAGTCATTCTCTCATATACTTGCCCCTGCTATAACACATATTTGTAATGCAAGTTTATCTACTCGTCAGGTACCTCAATGTTTCAAAGCTGCGAACATCTCTCCTGTCCCCAAAATCTCCAAACCAGAACTTACTTCTGACTTTCGTCCCATTTCACTACTACCCATCTTGTCAAAGATACTCGAGAAGTTAGTGGCTAAGCATTGGATAATTCCGTATATAAAAGATATCGACAGCTCTCAGTTGCCTACATTCCTCGATCTGGTGGTGGCACCTCGACGGCTTTGACTCTCTTAAATCACAAGATCCTCAGTTTCCTTGACGAGGATTCGGGAGCGGTTCGTGTTTTGTCAACTGACTTTAGTAAGGCATTCGATAAACTTCCACACCAGATGGTCATCCAATCCCTCATGCAACATAAACTACCACGAGAACTCATTCAATGGATACATAATTTTCTTGGCAACAGGAGGCAGCGAGTTGTCTTTAATGAAAAGATCTCAAACTGGGCAGGTGTTATCAGTGGCGTTCCTCAGGGCAGTGTTATTGGACCCTTGCTGTTCTGCCTCTCCGTTGCTTCCCTCCAACCAATACATGAGAACTCGACAATAATCAAGTACGCTGATGACCTCTCACTACTCCATTTTGTGCGTCATAAAAGTGAGGACTTGCTGCAAGATGAGATGGACAACATCGCATCTTGGTCTGTTTCGACGGGCCTTCCTCTTAATATTTCCAAATGTTCGGTGATGGATATCAAAACAAAGCGGGACCTTCTTCTAGATAAGATTCATATTGGCCAAGAGCTTCTAACATCAGTCGACAAAACAAGAGTTTTAGGAGTTATATTTACAAGTTCTCTTCAATGGAATTATCCCTTGTCGGATGTATCGAGGAGATGCTCGAAACGCATGTACATTCTTCGAAATCTTAGACGGGCCAGATGCAGCCGAAAAGTCATGACACACGTATATAATGCCCTGATTCGCTCAGTGTTGACCTTTGCCTACCGTTGTTTCGTAATTGCAAACGACTGTGACATGAAAAAACTTCGCAAAATTGAAAAGTGGGCATTCAAGATTATGACTGGGTCCTCGATGGTGTCTGAGACTTTCATCGATGCTGTGATCGTATTTGTAGGAGGCTCTTTCGAAAGATTGCAGCAGAAGAAGATCATCCCTTACGGATTATTTTCAACAGCGACAGCCCACCCCCAGAAATTCGTGTCCAATTACGAAACCGAGGACCAGAACTAAACGTCTTGCGAAATCCTTTATCAAATTCTGTCGATAACTCTCCATCTGATTGATGTTTACTTGATCCTTTTGAATTGTATTGTTTCTTCTCTGTAATGCGCGTACCGCCCTTTGTATGCCAATAAAGATTTCATTATTATTATATTGTTCTTGTTTAAGCCTGCACATGAAAAGCTTACTATTAAGTTAAGGACATTTAGGCACATGTCTATCTGATACCATAGGTTGTATTGTACAGCGAATTAAGCTTGCCAGACCAGCAATTCCGGAATTCCTAGCTACAATGGCGACTTCAAAACAATTCACAAGGCGCATATTATGTTGTCAAAGGTGGACTCGTATTTGTTTGTCCAATGCGCAAAACTTCTATCCTTGACTTATTTATGGGGCAACATATGCTTCCGGCTCAGCATCGGCTGAGCGACTACGCAGCATCGAACATTTTTAACCAATGACATAAGCATTAGTAATAAAGTAATATACATACATGGAGAAGAATTGTCTTGATCAAATCACCTAAGTATTGTGCATTACACTGGCACTGAGTACAAAATTCATCAAAACTAAGTTAAGCAAGCAGCTAAGGTATGACAGTCATCATCCAATATATAATTTTGAGTAATTGAATTTAGTGAAATAGGTCGAACAGCTATGAGCAATGGCCATATCAACGCAAGCCACGATTGCATGCGGTTCAAATGTCTCGACCATTGTGTCACTTGAACAGGCAGCATCCTAACATAGGCACATCAAGCTCAAAAAATTGACATTCTACTACGGTTTTTATTTTCGCTCCCTATCTCGGCAACAGTACCACCTTTTTCAGGAAATGAATGGAAAATAGATAAATGTCAAGTATTTGACAATTTTCAGTAATTGAGAATAAAACCTCAATTTCATGATCAGCAAGGGGCAAAAGAGAAAGACAACTTATAAAAACAGTATATCGTCACTGTCATTTGAAGATGACAGTTCTGTGGGATATGACCAGCACCAATCGCCGGTAAACCATCAGTTTTTCTTAAATTTTAGCAGAGAGTGCATTTGCTTAGCTTTTGAGAATACAAACAATTATTTTCAAAATTGACGGTTACTCTATAGCTACTGCAAATTGCTCCATGCAATTTCTTATTAATGCAAGATACCAGCGTCATTGCTTCATCCCTTGTTTTTAAAACAGGGCAAACGCTTTCACACTTTTTTCAACATGATCTGTGCATGGTAGGTATCAGACATTGACATCGGATTACATTAATGATTACATCCTAATAATGTTTGGCGCAAAAGTATTGCATGGGTGCAGCACAAAAATCATCAAACCACATTCCTACTCAGTTCTATGTTCAGATTCGAAGAGACTGTTCCGGACTCATCTTGTTATAGAATAACTGAATTTTTGAAAAAACTGTACAGCAATGAGGTGACTTCAAGCAGACTTCAAGACGTGATAATGAAAGCAGCTTTGCTGACGTTTGCCGACTTTTTTACGATTGCTATATCTTTTTTGTTTTCATTCAGCAATGCATTTCATACCGATTACTTCATTGAGATGCTGCTAATTCATTGTGCTATCAAATGATCGCATTATTTTTCCCTTAATACTGCTTTGTCACAACCATGGTAATGTTATCCGATGTCTATGGTAACAACTTCGCACAATAAATCATTATTTATCTAGAGTTCAATGTGGATTCAAGCACTGTGACGGTCAGCGCCAAAGGTGCCATCGATCAAAGTGATGGGATAATCTAGTGATGAAAATTTTGTGGAAAATTTTGAAAATTTTGAAAGTTCTGTTTTTTTGTGATTGTCCCTATGCTTTGACCGCTTCCACAACCGAGGCAGCTACACACCAATAGAGTGGGTCTAAAACTGGTGATCTTGATCATCATTTTGATTAAAACGATTTTGAAAAATGAAGAAATTTGAATTTTTGTGATATAATTTTACGTTTTCTATCACAGCCGAGGCATAGACACATCAATAGAATTGTTCTAAAACTCTTGATTTCATCATATCACTTCGATTAAAACAATCGTAGCAATACGAATCCCGTCTGCGGATTTTTGAGCATTCCTTTGCCAGCAGTTGCGTGGCAATTTGTTGCCATTTTTAATATTATAACACAGACATCTTTTGGGACAACGTGAATTCTTTCCTTTACATAGGGGTATAATTTCAAGCATTGTGAAAGATCTGGAGCAAAAATAATGCACTTTATTTGGGAGTTTGTTTATGGCTTGAACGTTAAGCTTTATTATGCAGCCTTGATTGCATTTGCAATGATACAAATTCTCCATGTGTTGATGAACATGTGAAGCACAAGCACACAGTCCAACACAGCATTATACATGAGCGACAATATATTGGAAGATATATATAGACTGTAAACTCGTGAGATATTTGGAAACTAAAGATATCTGTGATGATTAGAAGAATATCTATATGATAGCTTCTAACTTCTGGCGTATTGTCCGATATCTTCGTGGAGGACAACTACACATCTTTCATTTCTAGCTCAGATGGTTCAGATAAATCCAAATCGATTTCAGATCTGTGAATTTCAGACTTTTCCAGATGAATTGGAGATTCTCCAGTTGAATCTAAGATCCTTTCAAAGTTGAGTTTCCGACAGATATCTGAAATTCAATTAGAGAAATCTGAAATCTATTTAATGTCTGATATTCAGTTGGAAAGATCTGAAATAGACATGGATGGTGCAGTTGGTTCCAAAAGTTAACATGAAGGGATGATAGAGAAGTTTTCGGTCTTTGAATGTTACATAGTCATTTCAAACGACTGCAACAAGTATCCAAAACAAAGGCAAAAACGTGAATCACCGAAAAAAAATTCAAAATTTTCCATTTGCATCACTAGATAATGCATGATGCGCAAAGTTGAAGAAGTCTTGAAGTATGAAGTATGATGAGAAAAAAAACAATATCCATTGGACATCTAGGAAACAATTAAATACTTTGTTAAAATTTGCCATGTGTTGTTTTTCTTCAAGTTCAAGTTGCCATGGGGATTACAATTCGAGTCAGTCGCCCACTCATCACCGAGTTAACGAATGGCACACTGTTTGTCAAATGACATTCTCTGAATAAGGAAGGACTCACAGCATAATCGATCATCAAAATCCTGTTTTCCTATTACACCCTATATGAAAAGCGATGATGCTGTGATATCTTAGCATACTGGAATGTCTGGGGTGACCGACAGGAATCACGGGTTAGCGTAACCTACGGTTAGTCTTAACCAACGTTCCCAGTAAACATTGTGACGTCATTGCGACGTCCCATTGATGTCATCATGCGTCTGAGACGTCTATGACCAGAACAGGATGTCGCAGTGACCTCCCATCAAAGACGTCAGAATGACCGCCTGTATATGACGTCACTGTGACATCCAAAGTGTGACCACAAACATGATCAATGAGCCACAACCAGTCATGAAATTATGACGTTTACGCTATGATGAATGAATTCCACTTAATTGCACTAAGTTTTGGGACTATCTTTTTTAATTACCATTCTCGAACTCTCGATCTCTCACTCACTTTTTCTATCTCCTCGCTTTTCTTGATACTTTTTCTTCTGATAATGATTCTCTGTCATAGCCTAATTTCTCTTCTTCTTCCTCTTCTCTTTCTCCCTATTTCTATTAATCTCTCAACTTAATTCTTTTCTTCCTCCTCTTCTATTTCTCCACACTTCTCTTCATTTTCTTCTCTTGTTCCAATTCATCATTTCTCTTCTTCTTCCATATCTCTGTTTCCTCCTCTCCTTTCTCTTGATTTCTCATTCTTCCTCCTCTACTCTGTCTCCTCATTTCTCTCATTTCTCTTCCTTTTATTCTTCTGTTTCCTTATCAGCTCTTCTTTTTCTTCTTCTATTTCTTATTCTCTCATCAATCTGTTTTCTGCTTTGTTTTTATTTAAAATCGATGTATCTTCGAAAATAACATAATGTAAAAATTCATCACTATTTTCTACCCGTGCATTTCTTATTAATAGGATCCATGTTTATCGAAGGGCATTTGATGAATCCCAATTTTGCGATTGCAGTTGGAATAGAATACAATTGCAATACTTTAATATCATAATTCAACGGATCTTTTTTCGGATTCATTCGTGCCGGTACTCGATGCATGGAATGAGTCTGTCTTTCAATGATTTAAAAGCATCCCAGCGTTGGCTGTCACGTCATTAAGTGCAGCCCCCGTATTTCATTTCTGAATAGAGGAGAACTGCGCACAGATTATTTCCCTACTGCCGCCTGGGCGAATGACCTTCAATCAACGCGTCACTATCGATAATCACATGACAGCGAGAGGAAACGTGCAAGCAGTCCTTCATTTCATTCATGTTACTCGCACTGCGCATCGAACGTGATTCATGTTTTGCGATACGGTTTTCGTGATAAGTCTACCACTTAGACCAAACTTTCTTAAACGACGCCTCGGGCACCTTTTCTTTGGACATTTGGAGAAACTTAAATCCACCACCCATATTCGACCTCCACAATCAATTCACAGATCATTTATTTCGATTCTCAAGTTGCAGACCAGCAGTTGACGACTAAGCTTTTGCCTATATCATCTTACAAAACATCTTGTGATTTGGTTCACCTCATATTTAGTGACTTGACTTTATCTCCTACATTAGTCGCTGAAAACCAAGGCTTCGAATTTCTTCTCGTGATTTCTATTTTCTCGTGAAGAAAATAGTCTAATGTAGTACAACAAAATGTTTTTCGATGATTGATATCATCAATTGCCGGAGTTTACAGGTAAGATGTCTACTCTTTTCACTTCTTATTAAGTTTAAGTGAATTAACTACGCACTGGATTAGTTATAAGCCTATTTTCACGAAATTATTATGAATGTTGAAGCTAATTCGCGAAATCGCAAAAATAAAGGAAAAATTATTTTAACCCTTTCATGCATGACCCTACATACTACCGTCAAAAAAATTATTTCTATCCATTTTCCAGTTGTATAAGGACTCTGTAATATAGAATGATAGATGTTTTTGAAAATTAATTTTTTTCCTTTGTTTTTGATACTGTTGTTCACAAACAACATCATGCATTAAGATGAGTGTCAAAAAGTAAGACCGAAAGTTGGTGTTTTGATTTACGATCCTAGATAATGTCACATAACGATATGAAATGGCTATGATTGCCAATTTTATTGTTTTACTTATCCATTTCGAAGTTAAGAATTGATAATTGTTACCAAGCCAAGGCCTATCACAGTACATATATGCTACTTATTTCCATGAATTTGTAAGTAAACACGGACATTATAATTGAATTCTGTATTCAATATACATGTATCATATTCAAATGAAATAGCTACATGGGCCTAATGTAGGGAAATTAACAAAAATGTATCATAATAGGACGTCTACTATATAGCATCATAAAAATCCATAAATTTACGAATATTCAATTTCTTCAGAGTTCATATGTGATAAAGATAAAAACGTAGGCTATCCTATCATCGTGTATGAAAAGATGTGAAACAATTTCTTCCTTTAGTTAGACATAAGAAAATGTTGCACCTTTGGCATTCTAAAAAGGTGTATCCGGTTTTGCACAGACGACATCGATGTTGAGACTCGGTGTATACAGGCCAGTGACCAACCTGATCAAACCTTACATCCAGACAAGGTAGATTTGATGGGAAACTTCGTTTTTTTGGACGATTTTCTTTCGAATTAGAAGAAGCAAGTGGTCTTCAATTCGAGACACTTTCCCGGCACTAAAAAGTCCAGCGGCAATGTCTGATTGAAATTCCAACAAAGACATCTGTTGTCCTGGAGATAATCCCATTTGGTTATAATGTCTACGGTATAAAAGCCAACCGTTAACGATGCTCACCTGAAGCATATAATAAAATATTGGCATGTACCATTTCCTAGATCGAAGTCTAATCGAATAGAGAGACATCAGCATGTCGGCGAGATCTACACCGCCCATATGGATATTATACTGCCTTATCATCTCCGGCATTGTGACCTCTACGCGTTCCTTTTTCGCTTTCGACCACCGCTGGGCTCCCATCTCACTGATTTTTGGTCCAATATATGACGAAACGACTTGGACTGTGGCATTATCCTGCCATCTGACTATACAAATGCCTGAATTAGCATCTGTGACATAATTGTAGGAGCCTCGGCCTTCATTCTTCAATTCATTGGAAGATTTCATGTGTAGAGATGCTCCGCACATTCGATTTTGACGAATGGTTCCTAAACACAAAATACCTTCAGCCTTCAATTTTAGTACAAGACTAAGTGTTGAAAAAAAAATTATCAAAATAAAGTTTGTGGTTCACATTTCGAGGAATATTCTCCGAAAGTCTCATAACTACAGATTCAGTCTTACCGTCCACACGGTCGCTCGATTTTCCAGTGTAAATTTCAAAATCATATAATATACCACTTACCCCGCATCGGGCCCACACCTTGTATCCCCAACGATTAGGTTTTTTAGGTAGATATTGTCTGATTCTTATGTTTTGAAGGAATTACTTGCTCATCAATACATTGCTTTTCCTCTTGTTCAATCGCACGACACGAGTTCAGTACTACTTCCAAAACCGGACGTATTTTGTATAATCTGTCCTCATTAGTGGACATCGAAGAGTTGTCATTGAAGTGGAATGTTTTGTTTGATTTTGTCAAATCGGTTTACACTCAGAGAGTCAGCGATTTGGGGAATTCGTGTTCCTTGTGACCAATACAAGCGATATTGCGGCAATGATATTATGCCCATTGTAATTAAAACACCGATGTAAGTTGTTAATTCATTGAGGTCAACAGAAATAGATTTTCCACTAGATTGTACTGAGTACAGATTAGTTTCATACACTATTCTTTCAAGAATTTCTCTGGGAAACATTTTGTAGAAGTATTCAAGTGGAGTTCCAAGCTCACGCGTTTCAGTAAAGCTCTGTCCTCTAAATTCATCATCACTTGATGGTGGCAATCGTTTTCTCCATCGATACTGTGGAGTAGTTGTAGCCTCTGAGTGCAGTTCATTTTCAAGTTCATGTAATTCCTCGCTATCAGATAGTTCTGAAATTTCTTCCATTAGGTCTAATTCGTCATTTTCTTCATCGCTGGATGTTTCATTATCGCTATCAGCTGGATTAGCTGGAATAAGCTGCATCCTTCTATTGTAGACTGCCTTAAATGATTCGATTCCGTGTCGATTTGGACGTAAATTCATGTTCCTGAAAAATGAGACAAAAACATATAAATTTCCTACATACTGCATGTACATGTAGGCCTACATAATATACAAGTTCAACGTTCCCTATGCATACAGTACAAATGCAGCGTAATTGTATCCAATTTTAGAATTCTGCTTGTTACTGAAATCATTATATGCCCATTATATTCCAGTAAGTTTTGGTGACCATCTAAGTAGTATCTTCATCTAACTTACTTCTTTAATACTTTTTTAGTAAACGAATAAGTTGTACCAAATATAAGTACATATATGCCTTCCGTTGAATTGCAACACGGTTAGAGAAAAATATCCTTACAGATTATAGACTACTGGATCAAAATGATTTCGTGATATTATTGGTATTATAGAACAAATATCTTAATTTACTTTATTAACATAAGATCAATATTACAGAAAATCAATTGAATTTGAATGTCTATGCTTCTGTTTTTATATTTAAACGTTACTGTCGACTGTTTTTTTGTATTAGAATAACTTGATGAGTTGATAAATGATCAACAATTATCTTCTATATTCGAAGGAAAGAATGCAAGCGAGATAAGAAATGTTAGCGCTGCTGCATGATGTTGTTTTCACACAACAAAAGTTGAGAGCTTGTCAAGCGTAATCGTACATAGTAAATTGAATAACAGGAACACATGAATCTTCATGAAACCTGATTAGTAAACACGAATATTTTTTTCAGTTACATAACAAAATGGTTTTCTCATGAGGGAGCTGTTTAGTTGATGATATGAAGAAATAAGGAATTCAACTTACCCTTGCTAGAAAGCGTCTCTGCGATCAAACAGCACGTGACCGGTGATAGATGTAAACATTGATTCACAAACTACAGATCATGGAAATCCTGTGAGAGGGATATGATTGGCTAACGTCGATTCTTTATCCACCAATCATTCATCTGAATAATTGTTGTTTGTGAACCACGCTATGCAGCAAAGGGTTAATTGTCTATAAAACATGGCATCATCTGATATCAATTAATTTGTTTCAAATTTCGTGGCTCTCGAATTGGAATCAGATTAGTTCCTCCCGCCGAAGATAATTTACCATAATTAGAGGCTTTACATACATTTTGCCATGCTTAAAAAGGAACGCTGCTATTCGAACATTTTCATCTTCCTGTTATTGAACTGTTGTGTAATCATCAATATAATACTTAAAGTTTTCTGCAAAATACTGAAGTTTGTACCATAGGAATAACTGACAATGCATAGGCAACCATTTTGACGATCAAAATGTTGTGATTGTGCATTGATTTTTTTTACGTAAGTGAATAATTTAAATGTACTGTAACAATGTAATAATGTAAGGTACAGGTATCTAAGCTTATTAAGCAATTCTAGATAATGATTATGATTCTACTGTATATTTGAATAATTGGACGATTGTACGTCACACATATCAGTTTGCAATATCGTAATGCATGCACATACATAAGTTTTGTTGAATAATATTCAAACAAGCTTATTTTGTTGAATGTTATCAATTATTGCGAAAATGAATTAAATAATTTGCTTTTGCTGATGAATGTATTGGATGCAATGTATTTTTTGCTAGCCTGGATTTTTATGAAATGGTTGCAAACATGACAATATTATAATTTGCATATTTGTAAGGTTAGCAACACACTCTGGGCTACATAAAATAGGCCTATATTCGATTTAATTATAATAAAACGTTATGTTTCGTATTATGTTGTAAATAGAACAAAACGTTTATTATTTGATGATAATTATGATGTCTAAAAAATGATTACCCTTTACTCAGTTCATAAATAAAGCCACTAAATTCATTTTGATAAAATTAAAAACTAATTCTTGCACAATGCATTTCGTTCATTCTTAGTCAAGTGCAAACATGCAGGATTGAATATAAAATACAAAATCTGAAATCATACTTCTACAGCAATGAATCTCTGAACAAAAGGATTGTTCATAGATATATTACTGCAGAAGTAAGCTTATATGATTTTAGATTTTGTATTTTATATTCAGTCCACGTTTATACTTAAATAAGATTGGGCGAAAGACATTGTGCAAGAATTAGTTTTTAATTTTATCAAAATGAATTTAGTGGCTTTTTCATTTATTTATTTTATTTATTGATAATTATGATGATTAATTTTATCATGATTGTGCAATTAATTGTGTGTAAATAAATTAGCCTATAGCCGGAAGATGATGGTCGCTTGTCCCGCATTTGCTTGAAAAACAGAGGAAACACTATCTAAACAAGGAATTCTCTCATCATATGAATGTCAAATTTTATTGGGTTGTACAGTATTAATGCAAAATCATGTTAAAATTCATGATCTAATTTTACAAGCGATAAATATCCGAAGATGGTCAAAAATCAAAAATATATCAAAAACTGTGTCCCTGTCCAGATGCAGAGCATTGCATGCATTCAAAATATAATGACAATGTGAATTTTAAAATGTATGATGTTTTTTTTTAAATTTTAGTCTAATTTCAGTTTCTAATATGTCTTCAATTTACAATTTAGCTTCGATAGCCTCTAGATTTTAGGCAACAAGCATGAAGAAACTTTTATTTTGGATTAGTTGTGCCTCATGTCAATGAAAGAAAATTTACGAACTATACAGAATTGTATATTGTTCATATTCAATGTAGGTCCTATCTGCCTACATGTCGAAGCATCTTCTCTACGGTGACTCAAATTCAATAGGCATGCATTTCGATACCTCTGATGAGCAATTTCATCATATTAGATATTGATATTCTAATATAGTGATTTCTCTTTTGAGCGTTGTATATGTATGCCTACGTGTATGTAATTTTTGTGATCTAAGTAAAATTTTGCTGTTCTTACTTCAGGTACGTCGTGCTTACAAAAGGTCAATGGAATATCGAAGAAGGATCCGTGATTTATCAGCGTCTGCTTTTGTCTCAAGTGGAACGTGTGTGCAAACAGAAATACCTAGATAATTTGCGAAAATATAATTATCCACAGATGATTCCAATGTTTTCGCTATCTTCATAATTGGGTAAATGATTGAAACTAGTTTTAAGTATGGTAATGGGATGTCTGTCACGATGTCAAGTGACTCATTAGGACGTCTCGTAGGAGCACTTTGAAGACGTATGTTGGATGTCCCGGCGGGATGTCAGACTGACGTCCTGTGAGAGTTCCGCTGTGACGTACGTGGGATGTCCCGGCGGGATGTCATACTGACGTCCTGTGATGCTTCCGCTGTGACGTCTTTCTTACTGTCAAATAAGACGTACGTGGGCCATCCTGGAATGACGTCGTCATGACATCCCGCTGACGTCACATGTTTACTGGGTTGGTCAGTGAGGCTCGTAACCAATGTCTCCCTAACCTACGACTCAACAGCATAGGTTAGATTAGAGGCAGGTTAGCTAACCATTGGTTAGAGAAATGCTTCGTTCCCCGACTCGTAGCGAATAGTTAGTGTGTCAGTGTATGTGCAGCGGTTTGTGTGTGAAATTGAAAATGCGCGTGTGGGATGACGGCATCGCTGCGTCAGACAAAACGCTAAGGGAGGTAACCACGGAAATCCTTCTACGGTGGCTAGTGATGCAAATGGGAAATTTTGCGATGGAAAATTTTGAAATTTTTTTTTCGGTGATTCACGTTTTTGCCTTTGTTTTGGAGACTTGTTGCAGTCGTTTGAAATGACTATGTAACATTCAAAGACCGAAAACTTCTCTATCATCCCTTCATGTTAACTTTTGGAACCAACTGCACCATCCATGTCTATTTCAGATCTTTCCAACTGAATATCAGACATTAAATAGATTTCAGATTTCTCTAATTGAATTTCAGATATCTGTCAGAAACTCAACTTTGAAAGGATCTTAGATTCAACTGGAGAATCTCCAATTCATCTGGAAAAGTCTGAAATTCATTTAAGTAGATCTGAAATCGATTGGGAACTATCTGAACCAGCTGGAAATGGAATGTGTATTTGTCCTCCACGAAGATATCGGACAATACGCCAGAAGTTAGAAGCTATCATATAGATATTCTTCTAATCATCACAGATATCTTTAGTTTCCAAATATCTCACGAGTTTACAGTCTATATATATCTTCCAATATATTGTCGCTCATGTATAATGCTGTGTTGGACTGTGTGCTTGTGCTTCACATGTTCATCAACACATGGAGAATTTGTATCATTGCAAATGCAATCAAGGCTGCATAATAAAGCTTAACGTTCAAGCCATAAACAAACTCCCAAATAAAGTGCATTATTTTTGCTCCAGATCTTTCACAATGCTTGAAATTATACCCCTATGTAAAGGAAAGAATTCACGTTGTCCCAAAAGATGTCTGTGTTATAATATTAAAAATGGCAACAAATTGCCACGCAACTGCTGGCAAAGGAATGCTCAAAAATCCGCAGACGGGATTCGTATTGCTACGATTGTTTTAATCGAAGTGATATGATGAAATCAAGAGTTTTAGAACAATTCTATTGATGTGTCTATGCCTCGGCTGTGATAGAAAACGTAAAAATTATATCACAAAAATTAAAATTTCTTCATTTTTCAAAATCGTTTTGTTCAAAATCGTTTTATTCAAAATAATGATCAAACTCACCAGTTTTATAGACCCATTCTATTGGTGTGTAGCTGCCTCGGCTATGGAAGCGGTCAAAGCATGGCTTATCACAAAAAATAAGAATTTTCAAAATTTTCCAAAATTTTCCGATTTTTCCAGAATTTGCCAAAATTTTCCGGAAAATTTTCATCACTAACGGTGGCCAATGAGAGAATGGAGGTCACATAATTCACAAATTGGGCTATACAATTTCATTGTTAAAAAACAGACTTGACTTTCATGATGCCGCCAAGAAGAAGATCCCCAGATTTTTCCAGAGAAGAAATTGAGGTGCTGGTGGATGAATTTGTACGTTATAATTCTGTTTTAAGTGCTAAATTCACCAGCACCTCAACCAACGTCGAGAAAAAAACAGGCATACGACGCCATCCTTTCGGCAGTGAACGCCGTGGCTTCTACGAATAGAGGTCTCGACAGTTTGAAGGAAAAGTGGCAGACCCTGAAGAAGAGCGTGAAGGCTAAATGGTCGCGATACTTATCCGAGGCGAAGAAGGAGGCAGGCAAGACAGGAGGCGGCCTACCAAAGGAAGTTCTTCCTCCTGATCTGTTAGAACATGAGAAGAAGATTCTATCTGTCATTCCTCCGGAGACAATGGTTGGTAAGTAATGCATCTGGTATCATTTTTACTTTGAGAATTATGTATGCTCTAAATATATTCGTACACCAGCATTCCATACTTAACATGAGTTAGAATATGTTCTATAATTAATAAGTTTTCTCATAGAAAATTTTTTACCATTTTCATGTTTTCTACTATTACTCCTATGCATATTTTATCTACGTGTATTGATACATACGTGATCAAATTTGTGTTCTTTTCTAATTTCGATTACTACCGTATATGAATTCTATGTGGGAATGAAATGACTAGTTCTGCTCTAAAACATTATATCTACGACGATATCCCTATCGTTGTTTGTATATTCAAAATGTTTTTATTTCCCATGAACAATGCACAATCCTAAAAGAATTGGAAATAATCATAGGTAATTGATCTATGATCAATTAAAATTGTTTTTTTTCTAATATTGATTACTTCTGAAAACTGTCCGAAGCATTTTAGTCTGAGTTCTATGTGTATCAAAAATTAGATTGGCTTTTTAGTTCAGTATATAACATTAATATAGTGATGTGGATGATGTGGCTGCAGAAGTAATTATTGTTGGAAAGTCGTGTTGAATTGTGGGACTTATGATTGATCTGTTTGTGACATGGGGCATGTATCTTCTCTGTTGCGAGAAGCCACTTATTTTGTTTTGGCGAATGATTACTGATGAAGCGAGTTGTTGATTTGCGATATCCGCTGTCAATCCCAAGCACTTTTGTGACCGATAGATGCCCTTTTTAAATGACGTCATCATCTAATGCAGTATAGTTTATGATATACATATTAACTTATGCAGAATGAATAAAAGAGATGAGAAACAATGATTTGCTAAGATTTTCAAAATTTTCAGGCATTGTTGATGGCGCCGCCAGTGGCATCTCACAGACACATCGATCATCGACTGAGCATACCTCAGAAACGGGGCCGAACGTCTCTTTGATCGAAGAGCAAACGCCAACGACATCAGGTATTACACCGCCTGTGGTTCTTCGACGAGGACTGAAGAGGAAGCCTGAAGAAGAAGTGACATCTTCTCAATTCTATAAAGAACTGCTAGAGATAGAAAGAGAAAGAAATGTCATTCAAAGAGAACGGATGGAGAACGAGAAGAAGTATTACGAAGAAAAGATAAGAATTCTTAGAGGTCGTGTCCTAGGTGATATACCTGATGCACTGTTGTCTGCGGCAAATGACATGTAGATAATGTGTGTAGCTAAGTTTTTACATGACAAACGTTCTAACGTTCAACGTTGATGAAGCATTTTTGATTGGTGATTTTGAAAAATTTATACACAAAATTCTCCCAGCGTTTTGCTAATTTACCTTCCGCGCATTTTGTATGATATCGAACAATAGAATTATTGTCAGATTTAATTATAATATACTTCTATGGCACCAATTCGAAGAATAACCTAGATGCACAACTTGAAAGTCATAAATTGAAAACTGGGATTAAAAGACCTCTACATTTCACCATATTAACAGAAATGTATCTAATAAGATTGTACATCTGGACGCACGAATAATAGATAAAGAAATAATACTATACATGCTATCCTTCAAATAGTTGTTTCATGTATTATAGTATGTATCCTGTTTTTCCTTTAGCGCAAGTACACTTATCAAATGCGGTTTTGATACATACTAATAGCGTTTAAACTATTGCATGTAATTATGAAATAATAGAGAATAAAGTTGCGTTGCACTAACACAAATTCAGTTGATTGAATTTAGAGGTATTTTGAGACGTTGACGATGACTCATAATTCGAGAACAGATAAAGAATACAATTAATATCTGTATGTTTTGTCCCGCTATCATGACATAACAACACTGAAAATGTTACAAAAAAGCTAATCATTTTGTGAAGATACACCATACAAATTTTGAATCAATGTTTGGCGTACGCTCAGAGCAGAGTTATTGGGATTTTCAAATTCATACGTATTGAAAATGTCATTAAACTGATATGGATCATTTGTTTCTTCCGGGAATGGCATTCTGTGCTTTAATGCAAAAATATGTAGTGCACCACAAGCCACAATAATGCGTGAGACTCTTTCTGGACGAAACATAATAGGTTTTGTTAGGCATCTCCAACGCATCTTCAGTACACCATTACACCTCTCAACACATGAACGTGCATGCATATGTACAGAATTAAAACGTTCCTCAGCTTGAGTTGTTGGATTTCCCACTGGAAAAAGCAGCCGTCTTGTGAGAGGGTAACCAGAATCACCAAGAATCCATGTATCGCTCATCTCATTTTCAAATTTCTGCGCGACTGTTGAATTTTGCAGAATAAACGAGTCATGAGATGATCCGGGCCAACGTGCATCAATATCAAATATCTTCAAATCATGTGAGCACAAAATCTGAGTATTTATTGAATGATAACCTTTTCGGTTAACGAAAGCCATTTCATTTGATGGAGCACAGGGAGCAATAAGAGGGACATGTGTGCCGTCAATTGCACCCAAAATTTGGGACATCCCATTCGTAGTTTCATAGAATTTACGCTTCGATAATCTGATCTCATCATCATCAGGCCATGAAATAAAGGTGTCAATTTTTTCACATATAATCTCTGACACAGAATGTATTGCTCTGCTAGCAGCTCGATCTGAAATCCCATGAAGATCCCCGATAACCGGCAAAAATCCTCCTGTGTGCATAGTAACGCAATGCTGTACTTAGCTGTAAACTAGGTTCCAATGCACATGACCTGCAAAAGAAAACATTAGAGATTGCTACAGGTCTACAGATATCTCATCATGTATAAGCATAATATCTCAGAGCTAAGCTCATCGTACAATTTCGGAATATAGGTCCGTTAAACATTATTAGAAATGAATATGTTATATTCGAGTATCCTAATTATTGAACGCTGCAGAAAATCTAATATCCGTCCATTCAATTGATTGACGTGTTTCTGTTTACATTCGCTTAGAGCAATGGTTCTCAACCGGGGTCCCGTGGCCCACTATTCGGTTTACAGTATTGTTTCAGAATTGAAGTCTCTTGAAGATATAGTGCTTACATAGACATTAACGTAAATCAACTGAGAATTGAAAAGAGATTATCCATTGTAAAAAAATCGACCATTGACATGAGTTGTATCAAGGAAATAATGAGTACATACAATTTAATAGTATTGTATAGTATCAGGAGAAATTGAAAGAAAAAATTAAAGTATGTAGCCTATAGAACACGGGGCCACATTAAAGCGATTAACGTCGAAGGGGCCATAGAACAACAAAAAATTGAGAACCACTGGCTTAGAGTGATGTAGTATTGCACAAGTAGCTATTACCTAATCGAGAAATAAAAAAAACACAATGCAATATTTGTACGTGTACACTGTAAATCGCTCAATACCAATCACATACGAAGGATGCATACCAAAATATTTTTTGGTATATTTCTGTATGATCTTGGTATATATTTGTATGCTCTTCGCATGTTATTTCAAGTGTGGTATGCTTTACATACTAAAGCCATACCAGCACAGTGTTAAAAGAAAGCATCAATCATGTCCAAGGTATGTTGATTTAAGGCTTTTTGGTCAATAAAGGATCACACTAATGCTACTACTGCTTTGTAAAGTATGAGATAATAGACAGTTTATAGTCAAACTAACAATAGCTGAATTCGATTTTAAATACATGTAAGATCCGAGGCATTTCATGAATAATCAATAAGATTTCAACCATCCAACAATTATCACTTATGTAATTTTGGAACTAAGCATATTAATCAATCCCAAAATAAAGACACATTAATAATTCATGAACGCAAAAATAGTTATGTTTGAGATTATAAGTCAACATGGTTGCTGAAAAGTTATCGTTTTATTGAAATGATGTTTTTTTATCAATTTAGTTTCAAGGAAATGAGCTAATTTATGAGACTTGGTGAATGCTCATAAGAACAAGTTGCAAAGATGACAATGCCGGCTTTAATTCCACAACAAATCTAATCTTAGTTAAATACCACACACTTTTTCACAAAAGAAATATTTCACGGCTGGTATTACTGGAAAAAATTTATTTGGTATGTAGTATGTAGTATAAACATATTTTTTGCCAATGTTGACAATAAAGCTTTTCATTACGAAAGACATTACGAAAACACATACCAATTATTGACATCGGGTCTCGTATCTAAAACATACCAAGAATTCGTATTTCAACGTAAAACAGCCAATCACAGTTAGCATAGTTCGTATCGTTTACATTACCAATCACATACGAAAGTAACATGGCCATTCGTATGAAAAACATACCAGAGGATGATCAAAATATAATAGCCAGAATCTCGTATCAAATGTTGGTTTCAAATTGTATGTAAACTTGGTATGTGTTTGTATGTAATTTTCGTATCCAGCGATTTACAGTGTACTGGTATTTATAGTATCTTTTTAACGATGGGATGAATACGTAAATAATAGGTGGACAGGCTATAGTTACTATAACACATACACCATGCACATTAACAGCGGTAGTTCCTACTTTAGGAAATATCTGGTAATTACTAATAATTAAAACATATCAACATTCAAGTTTTGTACCGTTTCGTATTTTCAGGGTTCGTACCAAAAATTCCCTGACTTTTCCAGCTTTTCCAGAAAATTTTTCCAAAAATGTCCCATGAGACCAAAGCAGATAATAATTCTCATCATTAAGCATTTACAGTTTATTACGGTCTCATTCGCTGAATACCCCAGTCAGGAAATGCATCCGACCCACTAATAAGATACATAATATTGCTATTCTGAGACCCACGACCTTCCTCGTAGCTTCATTTTAGTCCATATACGTAATTTGAATGAACATATGGCTACATGTAATTACAAATCATGGGGGGTCATCGATAAGAGACAAAAATCAGACTTCTTACTGCAGAATATTCATACTAGACAGAAATATTTTAGATAATATTGCATTATTACGTGGCATCTACATGTCGGCACTCCGTTAGTAAAAGGAATTCAGATACAGATGCGAAAAATATGTAGGCAAAGGTATGATTAAGATTAAAATCAATATCTCAAAGAAGAAATGATAACTAAATATGATGAGATGCCAAAGATTACACCAGAAGCTTTGTATATTTTTGTCAAATAAATAGACCGTCCCAGCACTTCCATCGTATTCCATAAGACTTGGACACCGATCATTGTACTGTTTGAAGATGCTTCTTATGTATACCCTTAAAATGATTACACAGATACATGAATAAATAGAAAACATTTATTTTGAATTTTCTGACAGTATGTATTCGAAAATCTGAGCAACAATTTTCAGAACAATTCAATCAAAAAATTCAGAACCAATCAGTACATTGCATCAGCTCAACTACAATAAGTAGTCACGCAATAATAACACAAGGAGCATTACAAGAATTAAAAAAATGTAAATATCTTTCATAAAAATTCCGAACATTTTTGTTTCATAAATTGGTGTATCTTTGTTTAGGCATTTTTTGTTTTTTCAGTAATGAAAATTCTTCAATTTCTAAGATTTACCAGAGAATTATCTTAAATTCCCTGACTATCTTCCAGGTTTTCCAGTTTTTTTTTTGAAATTCCTCTGACTTTTCCAGGTTTCCCAGAAATCGTACGAACCCTGATTTTGCATTCAATGTACCTTCTTAGTTTCAATAAAATTTTCTCATAAGATGATATAAGAATATATGGCAAACGTGATTGAGTTTTTGTTATCATTTCATTAATCAAGTTTATGTTTTAGTATTTCGAGCTACGTTTGTAATAATGGCTAATTACTTGTTATTAATAACATCTTCCAATTAATCGAGTGATACTTTTTTCAGTAAAAAATAATTGGCTGGGGATGTTACATACTTTTTTACTTTCCAAAGCAATTGAATATATTCCTTATCCCTGGCTGTGGGGTGAAAGTTCTATCAGAAGTGAGGTGGTGGATCCTAATAAGGCACGTTTGCTTTTGTTTTCTGTTAGGAGCCTATGTTCACCAGACTTTCATCAAGAACATACATGTATATCAACACTTTAATGTATAACTGTATATCTGCATATTGCAAAGCATAAATACGTTGATTGATTAAGAAATTAGACAACTTACCTTCTAGTAGCTCTGTCTAATGATAATTCCAACAATTGCAGAAGA
This sequence comes from Prostheceraeus crozeri, assembly GCA_907163375.1. Taxonomy (NCBI): domain Eukaryota; kingdom Metazoa; phylum Platyhelminthes; order Polycladida; family Euryleptidae; genus Prostheceraeus; species Prostheceraeus crozeri. Next base: position 20,766 of record CAJQUW010010522.1, read on the forward strand.
TCAGTGAAGATTTCTTTAGAAAATCGGTAACGAGCAAAGAACGCATCTTCGCTCATCGTTTCCAAATGATCGATTCTATTTCTATAAATCTATTATTCGTACTCAAGTGGAAAAACGAACTATACGCTTCCACTTCGCCACATAACTAGGCCTATGTCTTCTAATAATGTGCGTGAAAATAAATGTGTAGAAGGTGTATGCTTCACTAACCGGTTTGACACTCAACCTTGCTCTTGAGCACACAAGTTAGGAAATTTGGGTTACAGAACCATTGGTTAGAACTAAACCAACAAATGCTGTCGGTCTCATCTAACATCCCGCAGTTACCTTAACATTCCGGAGCACTCTAACCCATGCTTAAACTGGTCTTATATTCGGTAGAATAGGTAATCCTAACCAACGGTTAGGGAAATTGCGCTATTCTCATCTCTAATTGGCCGATTTCATCAGCCAACGATTACGCCAGAATTCGTCAACCCATGACGCACTAACCGTTGGTTTAGCCTTCTAGTCGCCCAGTTGATGGGTTAGTCTAACCATTTTGAAGCCCTTAACCAATGGTTAGTGTTTCCAGTCGGTCGCTCCCTGGTAGTTAACAGAGAACATCATGAACTACAACTTTAAGAAAAATTACATATAAATATTCCAAGTAAATAAAATAAAAAAATTTTTAATAAAATACAAATATGATAGAAGCAATGATGTCCAAGAATGAATATCTGCGAGGATTCCAGAACAACTGAAACCATGTTTAGCAGGAAAAAGTTCATTATTGAAACAAAACCATGATGGTTTATGGTTTTAGTTGGTCTAGTAAAGTGCAGTTATGTCTGCACATCCGCCTGTCCAAAGTCACCCCATTTTGCCAATTTAGTGTGTGATGACTATGGGACATGCATTTTGCTATAGCATTCATAATCATTATTTCAGGAAGTGCAATAGACCTCGACACACTGAGTAATTGTTCAAGCATGCTACACTGGAAGGAACCACATTTTACAACAATCACATACATAAATGGCGGTATAATTTTGAAGAACATTTTTAGAGGTCTGTGATGCCATTTAATAGTTCAAAAAGTTTTGTTATATTTGAAATCTGATTAAACATGCAAATGCCATGTAATAGTAGCTTGTGCATATACACAAACCGATTGAATCGTTCTACAAACATTTCAAGGGTTAAGTAGTAACGTAGTGTAATGTAACAGACTCTGATTTTGTCGCAGTCATCCCCATCCCACGTTAGACAATCTGCTAAGAAAACTTAAAGCTGCTAAATAACCTCTTTCAAGATACTTTACCGAATGTGAATAACTTCATGATTCTAAACATTCTTATTAACATCATGCAGGTTCTTTCCTAGATGTACATGTACATGTAAATCCAATTAACGGCATCTCTTACTAAGCATCCTAAAGAAGCTGGTGCAAAAGAGGTAACAAGACCGACATCGGAAGTAAATGTAAAGTGTCTTATCAAAAGTTTTCCACTGGGTCACTCAAACCGAACCTTTAAAACACTGCCTTTAAGGACACTTAAATATGAATTGGTTTACCGATACGTCCGCAATGTTGTCACAGTTAATTAGAATTACAGATGAAATAGTAAATTGAGTAAGTCGTTCCTAAAACTCAAAGAACTTAATTTATGAAGCAAATAATCAGGACATCAGATCCAATCAGGCAAGATATCGGGACGTCTCGCACAAAATTCGGGACAAGTGGCTTGTGGTACAATTAATCAATAAAGCATCGCACCAAACATGGGATAAATTTGTTTCCACTTGAGTGTTGTCAAACTATCTGGAGTACAACACTAACATCATACATGTTTTGCATATGTACAAATACATCAACATATGTTGTGTGAACAAAGTAGTTTCTAGTTAATCTGCATTCTGTTGATGCGACTGAACTTTCAATGATCGCTTAAACACGCTCCGAAATCATTCAGTCGCAAATTGAATAGCGCGCGTAATTTTGGGATATTTTTAGAGTTCATGAAGTAAATAGTTTTCTAACTTATTACATGAAAAATATGTTTCATTTTTTTTAAATCAAGCAAACTGATATGAGGAAGTTATACTTTTTGTCTTTCTTCCGCTTGTATTTTTAAAAATGGGTCACTTATTTCTCTTATTAATTACTCTCATTATCGGATTAGTAAGGAACACAATTCCTGTCATCACTGCTCTCTTTTGCCACAAAACTATTCTTGTGGTGACCGGTTTTTTAGTTTATAAGCTGAAATGTAATTTATGTGACGATTTTTATATAGGCCAAACCAACCGTCCCGTTTACCAAACGCTATAAAATGCGCATAGAAAGATTTGATCAATAAGAACAAAAGAAATGCCCCTTTACGAACACGGTATGAAAGTGCACCAGTTCAGTGACATCTCCATCTCTCACTTCATCGATCTTCGATATCTTGGACAAAAGTCATAGCGTCAGTGGATTGCAGGCTGACCGAAAGCTCGATTGATCAAATCTCTTGCACCAGCCATTAACCGCTATTACGGGAGCTCCCTAATTTCTAACTACAGGCAGTAGGGCCACCTGAACTCTGTTTCGTTGCTTCCATATTTAAATGCGTGTCATCAAATGCTGTTTTGCAGAAGTCGGCCCATCGAAGTGTCAGTATGCACGAAAGCGTTGGCCTTTTAATTATTTTATTAGTAAATAACCTCATAACTTGGTCAATAAACTCTGAAGGAGAGAAAAAGTGGATTTTTCACTATGACAATAAGCAACAGCCTCACCTGTTTCTTGACCATCAATTGTATCCCCAGCTGACAGAAGTGAAAGTACTAATAAATCCCCACTAATGTATTACTATAATATTTTGTGTCATTATAATATCTCTGCATTCCTCTATGTTCATAAAAGAGTATTTCATTGTCTGTATTTAATGCTTTGTTTGTCCCTACACTAATTGTGAGGCTGTTATAAAACATGCATTCACTCATATGTCCCTGCCATTATATATAAGCAGCCGTCTTTCAGTCAGAAAGCATGGTGCTGGGATTTACCGACAAGAACTTGTTCTGTTTCAACGGGTCCGCAGTGATTTTATCTGATCACGAGTTTGGAAACCTTGAGATTTTCCCCGTTTTTCAGTGGCGTCGCTCAGAAGCGTATTATTCAGCTGTTTGGTTGGTTGGACTCTGTGTAATGATGCCTAACATAAGTGGAACCGTGGCCTTGTGCATTTGTGTACACGTTTGATTGTGTGAGACCAACATACGTGGTACCGTTGGACCTTGTACCAACACACAGCGACAAGCAGAGCACCTGTACATCACCCTTCTCATGCACATCTCAAACTTGTTCTACTACGGCCGCGCAACTCGCCCTGAGAGTAATGATGAAAATTTTCCGAAAATTTTGGAAATATTGAAAATATTGAAAATTTTGGAAATTTGATATTTATGATAGGTCCTATTATTTGAGCGCTTCCACCTGCGAGGCAACGCTGCGTACCAAAATTGGTCTAAAAATCATGAATTTCATCATTAATGGAAATTAAAGCGATCGTAGCAATACGATTTCCGTCCGCGATTTTTGACATTCCTTTGCCACCACCTACAGTGTCGTACAATAAATTATTAGCATTTCTAATTTATCACACAGACCACCGTTTGGGATAATGTGACTTGCATTACAATAGGGGTATAATTTCATGCAATGTGAAAGATCTTGAGCAAAAATAATGGACTTTATTATGGAGTTTTGCTAAATTGTTAGCTTCAAAGTTACAATCTTCATTATGAGCGTTGATCATAGTGATCCAAATTCTCCATGTTGAGAACATGTGATAGAAGTAAAAAGCACTACAGTCACGCAGCATCATTAGCGACCAGATTGGAATAGAGTAAAGACTGTAAACTCGTGAGATATTTGGAAACTAAAGATATCTGTAGAGATTAATGATAGCTTCAAACTTCATGCTCATTGTCCGATATCTTCGTTTAGATAACACAACATCCCATTTCCTAGTTCAGATGGTTCAGATAGTTTTCCAAATCAATTTCTGATCTGCCCAAATGAATTTCAGATATGATCTAGATGAGTTTGAGATCTCCAGTGAATTGAAATCTTTCAAAGTTGACATGTGAAAATATCTGAAATTCCGCTAGAGAAATCTAATTTCCAGTCTCAGTCTGACATTCAATTGGAAGAGAATTGAAATGACATGTAAAGGTGCAGTTGGTACCCCAAAAGGTTAACATACCGGGATGATAAGAGAAGTTTTTCGGCTTTGAATATTACATATTCCCTTTACAAACGACTATAATCAGTCTCCAAAACAAAGGAAAAACGTCAATCACCGAAAATAAATTTCAAAATTTTCCAATGAAACAATTTTTCCAGAAAATTTGAAAAATTTGAAAAATTTTCCATTTCATCACTACGGCAGATAGTCGTTCCTTTCACAATAGTTGACCGGTGTCATTAATGTACATCATTTGTCTGACCATTGTGCTAGCAAAGTGTCCTACCTAAGTGCAGTTAAGTGACAGTTGAATTATCTGGCGCGATATCCGTAGTTTGACTAACTTTTACCAATATTTTTAGCAAGCATGATGTCGTGATGGATCACTAAAGGATTATACAACTAATTAATAGAAATTCTCTTATTTCTAGTTCTTAGCAGTCTTCTCATTTTTATGCATGTCGATTGACGTATCAATAACCGAAAAGTTTTAGCTGTAATGTATATTTTTAAATGGAATTTACATTCTGTAGAATGCAGAGTTTTTAAGAAACGAATATATAAACGACGCCCTTACATACATTTTTTATACTACCTCTGCATCATCT